>CM076579.1:868163106-868530658 GCA_034641835.2 Pinus albicaulis
TATCTCTTCGTGTATGGAAGTTGTTTTATCTGCAGACAGGCCTCTGATGTCATTTTTCTTATGCATGGTCATCACGAGTCGTGCTTTTGTTCAAGGGAAGTCTAACCAGAGTCGGCCATTCTGCGGTGTCTCTTGACTCATTATTAAGTCGGCCTACCCGGTCTTGTCAGTATCTTGTTCTATCACATCAGATGTTTTGGTCCTTTGCTCGTGCTGGTTTGAGAAGGTCCCCATTGACTTCTTGCTGGCGGGGTTGTCTCTTATCGACTCGACACATTATGAGCAAGCCCTGAAACAACACCTTGGGCTCTTCCATCATTGATAGGTGACCTCGTGCTGACATTTGATCATCATCATGGGTCTTTGGTAGTGGTTCCCACCTTGTGTTCGACGTGACACACATTATCACACTTGGGATTAGGTACGTTTTGGATTTCCATTTGACCCTATCTGTGGATTTCTCGCCTCTGTGTCAGCTTTCATTATTGGTTGGTTCAGAGGGTTTCTTCCGTGCGCTAGCTTCATCTTGTGCACGTCGGAAACGTACTTCGGTTTTGGTTCCATCACTCTACTTCGTCCGATTCCTTCCAAATCTTGGCATGCGGGTTACACTCGCGCTGGACTGATGTGGGATGCCTTAATGCCTTCCTTCCAGCAGATCTTTTCCCATCGACTCCGACTCATTGCTCTGGGAATAAGGTCTAGAGTCTTTTTGTCGGTACCTTAGGGTTTGCAGTCATCAGTGGCAGACTCTTCGCTATCGACAGTGGGGATTCATCATTGCCTCCTGATTGGTAGATTCTTTCAAGTGTTCGACTTCAACTCATTCATTCACACTTGTCAGATTGTACTGGGGCACCTTGACACTCATTATCATTATCGGTGAGTTGTCTCGCGTTGGTTAACGGGAAACATCATTGCCCGGTAATCCAACGATTTCTCACATGGTCGACTTCAGCTCATTTATTCCCAGTGTGTAGAATTGTGCCGTTGTGATCGGTGAAGACCTCGGGTTGCATCAACATTTCTCGGTTCACTGTTGACAGTTCTCTCAGTTTCTGCCAGTGTTACCGTCCACCCTTATATGTTGCAGTTCAGCACAGCAGCATCTTATATGTTGATCCCCGAGTTGCGTGATTGTACCGTTTGATCCGCCTCTTATGATCCGGTGCTTGGAGATTCAGTTACTTGATCAGATATCCAGTTGCACTATCTTTGCTCAGCTTTCTATATGTGATACTTGGACATTGATACAGACTTGTCTTTCCGGGCCCTGCTCAGATGATTCACTATGTACTTTCAGTTCAGTTATACTTGTATACATGTTGGATCTATTCAGTACTTTCTATATATATGATGTATTTTTGACTGAGCATGGGTATGCCCGCCTCAGCATGAGTTGACTCTCTGATTTCTTTCATTGGTTTTGGCAGGCTGAAATCTGGTGAAGTCCTCTCTTGTTCTTGCGAAGTTCTTTCTATGTGCATAATATATTTCGGCCATCATGTACCCCTTCTGACCTCATATATTAGGGGGCATCTGTTATAGCATCATTTCTCACCTTGACATGATTCATGATTGCTACATGGCTTTATGGGCACCCATTCCTACGGACTTGGACAAATTCACTTAAAAACAGTGGAAAATCCTTCATACGCGACTATGCCCGTGTTTTTCCGCGTGTATACGCTAGTACAGCTAGACTTTTCCGCGTATGCCATTTTAATGATTAAAAAATATATAAAAACCCCTAATTTCGCGCTGGGTTGATGGTTACTCAGGTAGTTCAACCACCCCAGCCCGTGGCCAACTGTTTCCAACTGCTGAAACTACTTGGAGGGACTATAAAAAGACCTCATATGTATGGCCTAAAGGGGGAGAGAGAGAATTATTATTATTATACTCAGTTGGTTCCCTATCCAAGTCTGATTCCCCGTGCCTCCTGCACTTTCCCAGTTCATTTCAGGAAACCCTTGTTTCCTTGAGATACACATCCCTTTATATGTTATCTCGTATGCACTCATTTGGATGGAGTCTTAGCGAGGCAAGGGCTGGACGGATCCGGACGACGGTCTGCGAAGGCCTTGGAAGGATCAGGTGATCTCTCCACTTACTTTTGTACGTACTATTTTTATAATACATAAGTATCATGCTGTTCCCGAAGTAAAACGTGTCAGTGTATGCTTTAATGTGTGAAGAATATTTGTTATACAAGCATTTATGATGATTTATTTAATGTTTTATATGAATCTCGCTAACATATAGAGTAGAAATATACTGTACAACTTGTCCTTTGTGCTGGTTTCTTCTTGTATTTCAGGTGAAAGAGGAAGGACGGTTGCGGGGAGTTTGAACTCCACGTGGATCTACTTCAAACGTAGGACCAACGGGTAAACCTCTCGTTCTGCTCTATTTCGTTTTCATGACTGTGCATGATCGTGTGAGTCTCTGTTAAATAGTACGCCCCTGCTCTGTGGAGGTTGAATCCCAACCAACCTCTAGGGTGTTAAATCCCCGAAACAATGATGCTATAACACATTTTTTAGGCCATACATATGAGGTCTTTTTATAGTCGCTCCAAGTAGTTTCAGCAGTTGGAAACAGTTGGCCACGGGCTGGGGTGGTTGAACTACCTGAGTAACCATCAACCCAGCGCGAAATTAGGGATTTTTATATATTTTTTAATCATTAAAATGGCATGCGCGGAAAAGTCTAGCTGTACTCGCGTATACACGCGGAAAAACACGGGCATAGTCGCGTATGAAGGATTTTCCACTGTTTTTAAGTGAATTTGTCCAAGTCTGTAGGAATGGGTGCCCATAAAGCCATGTGGCAATCATGAATCATGTCAAGGTGAGAAATGATGCTATAACAGATGCCCCCTAATATATGAGGTCAGAAGGGGTACATGATGGCCGAAATATATTATGCACATAGAAAGAACTTCGCAAGAACAAGAGAGGACTTCACCAGATTTCAGCCTGCCAAAACCAATGAAAGAAATCAGAGAGTCAACACATGCTGAGGCGGGCATACCCATGCTCAGTCAAAAATACATCATATATATATAAAGTACTGAATAGATCCAACATGTATACAAGTATAACTGAACTGAAAGTACATAGTGAATCATCTGAGCAGGGCCCGGAAAGACAAGTCTGTATCAATGTCCAAGTATCACATATAGAAAGATGAGCAAAGATAGTGCAACTGGATATCTGATCAAGTAACTGAATCTCCAAGTACCGGATCATAAGAGGCGGATCAAACGGTACAATCACGCAACTCGGGGATCAACATATAAGATGCTGCTGTGCTGAACTGCAACATATAAGGGTGGACGGCAACACTGGCAGAAACTGAGAGAACTGTCAACAGTGAACCGAGAAATGTTGATGCAACCCGAGGTCTTCACCGATCACAACGGCACAATTCTACACACTGGGAATAAATGAGCTGAAGTCGACCATGTGAGAAATCGTTGGATTACCGGGCAATGATGTTTCCCGTTAACCAACGCGAGACGACCCACCGATAATAATAATGAGTGTCAAGGTGCCCCAGTACAATCTGACAAGTGTGAATGAATGAGTTGAAGTCGAACACTTGAAAGAATCTACCAATCAGGAGGCAATAATGAATCCCCACTGTCGATAGCGAAGAGTCTGCCACTGATGACTGCAAACCCTAAGGTACTGACAAAAAGACTCTAGAGCTTGTTCCCAGAGCAATGAGTCGGAGTCGATGGGAAAAGATCTGCTGGAAGGAAGGCATTAAGGCATCCCACATCAGTCCAGCGCGAGTGTAACCCGCAGGCCAAGATTTGGAAGGAATCGGACGAAGTAGAGTGATGGAACCAAAACCGAAGTACGTTTACGACGTGCACAAGATGAAGCTAGCGCACGGAAGAAACCCTCTGAACCAACCAATAATGAAAGCTGACACAGAGGCGAGAAATCCACCGATAGGGTCAAATGGAAATCCAGGTACTGCACGAATCCCAAGTGTGATAATGTGTGCTGACGTCGAACACGGGGGAAACCACTCAGTCAAAGACCCATGATGATGATCAAATGCTAAGCACGAGGTCATCTATCAATGATGGAAATAGGCCCAAGGTGCGGCTCTAGGTTTGCTCTCAGAGCAGTGTGTCGTAGTCGATAAGAGACAAACCCGCCGGCAAGAAGTCAATGGAGACCTTCTCAAACCAGCACGAGCAGAAGATCAAAACATCTGATGTGATAGAACATGATACTGACAAGACGGGGAAGGCCGACTGAATAATGAGTCAAGAGACACCGCAGAATGGCCGACTCAGGCTAGACTTCCCTTGAACAAAAGCACGACTCTGTGATGACCATGGCAGTAAAAAGTGACACTGTATAAGTCTGTCTTGCAGGAGGCAAAACAAACTCTCCATATGATTGGAAGAGATAACCAACCGGGGGAGAACTGACAAGTGAAACATGGTAAAGGTTGAACCTAGGTCAAACTAGAACCATCCCAAATGAAGGAAATATATATAAGTATATGTGCTTTGTTCAAGGGCGACAAACTGACTCTGTACTGCCATCGAAATAACGAAGATACATCCCGTTCCCGCTCTTTTTGTTATATTTAATTTTTTTGTCTTTTTCATAATAAGCCTGAAAAAGAATAAAATAATGCTATGATACAATGGATAGAACGAGTATCGAAAAAAGCAGATGCACTAGTTCCGGGGTTTGGAACAATCCTATGCTCAATGCAAGGTGGCGAAAACTGGTCAGTGATACTCAGAGGAACGTTCCATCCATGGTTACAAAGGTGTCAAGTCGTGATAGCTAAGTGCATGCAATGGTTAACTTGTACAGAAAGTCAAGGTCAAAAGTTGGCTTAAACATCGAGTCCAAATGAAGCCGGCTAAAGGCCAGGATAGACAAGTAGCCAATATGCAATGCAGTAATACAACTTAACGACACCAGGGAGCCTCTAGGGTATAAGCCAGAAAAATGATAAGTGATGAAGAAGAAGAATGAAGCTTCAACACGAAAGACATGGCGGGACTAAAGAGGACTCCCGAGCCTACATAAAAAGCAGCATGGGCGACAAGTGATAGCGAGGAACTAACTAGGAAGCCCAGGTAAAGGAAGGCTCTACCATCAAGTCATGATTTTAAAAATCGGCGAGTGAAAATGGTATAATACTCATGACCTGATGGGATCGACCCTAAGGCAAGTGATCAGTATGGAGGCTAGAATGCAAGATGCAATGGAAAGTGATTCCCTAACCTATATGCCAGTGAAGATCATGTACCTGCCATGAAGAGTCTGAACACATGGGTCAAAAACCGGGAAAAATCTCGAAAATGTCAAAATGTACCTGAAATATACCAAACTGGGCACTTCCAAACAATCGAGTTATACAGCATAAGATAGATCGAAAAAATAAGCATAAGGAAATTTTTTGCGCAACTGACGTCGATTCGCAAAACACATACAAAACACTTTGGCTATGGAACCATTTTGACTACATTCTTCTTCGAGAGAGTTCCAGCTTTGAGACCCAAAGTCATCTCAACTATCAGCAGCCCTCGGGACCCAAGAATTGCCCGTTGGGCAGACATGATGAAGAGACTGGGGGGCAGCGAGGTACCCCGAACTACCTGGGATGATGAGTTCTTCTTATGGTGGAGAGAACAGATCATCGCGGTAGATGACTATCCCTATGCCGGGATGGATTTCCGAGGAGATCCAGATCTAGTACTTCCACCCGGTGCAGCATGGGGAGCAGTCGGTAAGTTTTTTCAAAATTTTTAACTTATATGATTTTTTTTTGGATTTTTCAAATATGTATGAAAAATGAAAAACAAACATGTTTTTGGATTGGATTCATAATGACTGACAAATGAAAAATGATCATGTTTCAGATGTTGGACCAGTACGTCCTGAGGGCCTAGCACGTCATAAACGCCGCAGGGGTGAAGCAGAGACAGCGGATTCTGATAGGACACTCCAGGCCGTTCAGAGAAATTTGGAGGGACTGACCCGCCAAATCCCTCTGGCTGCTGTGGAGGACTTGCCAGAAGCCGTCTAGAGACGGGTTGTAGGAGTACCCCGGGACTGGGTTAGACTGTTCCGCCGTGTGGCCACTGCGGTGATGTTCTATAGGAACGCTGCGCAGGGTCCTCAGGAGTAGATAGATTTTACATATCAGATGACTGTATATTTTTTGAGACTGAACATGATGGGGCATAAGCCCAAGTTTTTGTACGGCATTGATGGATCCAAAATTTTGTAAAGTTTTTTGACATACTGATGATATATATACAGCGATATTTTGATGTGATGAGATAAATGTATCAAATGTATGATGTTTTTGATGATTTAGATTTTATTGTATTGAATGATTAATATGCCAATCTAAAGCTTGATTAGCCAATGAGTCAGCAAACCAATTGTCAGCTCGAGGAATATGAATGAATGTTAAAAATTGAAATGACCTTTGTAACAAACGTACTCTCAAGAACAATCGTAATAAAAATGGATCTCGTACCCGATAAGTGTTGTTCAACTGCAACACCACCAGCTGGGAGTCCAAGAAAACTACCAACGGATCAACACCCAAAGATATTGCCTCCGAGAGTAGATGAATGACTGCAGTGTATTCTGCTACGTTATTGGAAGCAGGACCAATGCAGACCCCTCTTGATACCAACAGCTGACCGGAAGGATAATGAAGCACCCAAGCCGCGGAAGCTAAGTTTCGGGTGTGTCTACTAGCACCATCGGCGAAACCATAATGACTCATGACATCAACACAACCTGCCAAAGCAGATCAAAAACATCACCATCCCATCAAAAAATCGAAAATCAAACAGATATGTACAAGACAAAAACTACTATATACAAAGCAAAATGCCAGGCCAAAGCCTAGGCATAATACTTCTTCAGATAGAGCCCATTTCGGGGTTCCGACAACTCGTTTCCTTCGAAGTCAACCAAGGTGTACGCTCCTTTCTTAAGGACCTTTTTGACGATATAGGGGCCATACCACATCGACTTAAACTTTCCTGCCCCCAAGGCATCTTTTTCTTGGGCATAGACCAAAACAAGGTCACCTTCGGAAAAGACCCTAGGCTTAACTGCCTTATCGTACTGGAATTTGACTCGGTGTTTATGTGCTTCGTTCAACGTGGCGGCATCTCGACGCTGCTCATCAAGATGCTCCAAATGAAGAAGCCGCTCTGCCAGACTAGAAGTGTCAGGAAGAAGCTCAACAGCCAGTTTAAGGGAAGGAATCTCGCATTCAATAGGAAATACGGATTCCACCCCATGGACTAACTGAAATGGAGTAAAGCCAGTTGCAGTTTTAACTGACGTCCTGTACGCCCAGAGTGCAGGATATAGCATAATGTGCCAGTTGGATCTATGTTTATCAATCGTCCGTTGAAGAATTGTCTTCAAGGACTTATTCACGGCTTCCACATGGCCATTGGCCTGAGGATAATATGGAGATGAATGCTCCTGCCGGAAACCCAATTTAAGAGCCAACTCAGCCATCATACTGTTCTGAAAGTGACTGCCAGGGTCAGTGACAATCTCTCTAGGTATACCGAAACGAGCAATGACTTGATTGAAGAAGAAAAGAGCTGCAGTCTCACCATCGTTCCCAAAAGTAGGCATAGCTTCGACCCACTTCGTAAAGTAGTCTACGGCTACGATAATGTACTTGTGACCTTTTGCTGAAGGCGGGTGACAAGTAGTATAATCCATACCCCACTTTGTAAAGGGGCCGACAGTAATGACTGGAAAAAGCGGAGCTGGATGAGCGCGCATTTTTCGAGTATACACTTGACAAGGATGACACTTCTTGACCGATTCAATACAATCTTTGAAAATCGAGGGCCAGAAGTAGCCAGCGCGCAAACTCTTTTGGGCTGTAGCAAGCCCTGATAAATGACCCCCACAAGCTCCACCGTGAGAATCATTAAGCACAGCCTCAGCTTCTTCGAAAGTTAAGCAGCGTCTTAGGATTGAATCAACCCCTCGACGGTACAAAGCATCACCAATAATCGGATAACTTTTAGCTAAGTGACGCAGCTTACGACGCTCATCTTTCGAAAAAGAAGAGGGAAACTTCGCAGTCTGGAGATATACAATGATGTCCCCATACCAAGGATCTTGTGGAGAGATTAGAAACAAGTGTTCGTCCGGAAAGGACTCATCATAGATCATCACCTCTCCACAAGGCAACTCGGAGATCAATTCCGCAAAAACTAACGACTTCTTGGATTTGGCAGACATGAATTCTAGATCAAATTCTTGTAAAATCACAATCCATCTATTATATTTGCCCCCAATCACTCGCCTGCTGAGGACAAACTGAAGTGGATTGGCAGCTGCCAAGACATAAGTTTTGCGAAGAATAATATAATGCCGGAGTCGCTGCACAGCATGAACTGCTGCTAAGGCTAATTTTTCTATCGGGGTGTATCGTAGTTCGGGTCCTACCAGTCCTCGACTAAGGTAGTAAATAACATGCTCAGCCAGAGCATCATCCTCCTGAACCAGAACCATACCAATGGTAGATTCTGCTGTAGCCGGATACAAAAGAAAATCTCTGCTATAATCGGGTGGACTCAGTAAAGGAGCAGAGGTCAATGCCTTTTTCAAGGCATCGAATGAGCGTTGAGCATAGTCGTCCCAAAGAAAAGGGACTCCTTTCTTCAACAGTCTCATATATCCCTTTGTAATCTCAGCATAGTTAACGATAAATCTCCGAAGAAAGTTAGACTTCCCTTGGAGACTTTGAAGTTGACGGATTGAAGACGGGGGAGGCAACCGAAGTATTGCCTCAACCTTGAAGGGATCTACCCTTATCCCTTCATTAGACACGATAAATCCCAACAGCCGACCGGATGTTACCGCGAAAACGCACTTGTTCGGATTCAAACGAATTTTATATAAACGACATCTCTCAAATATTTGCCGGAGGTGTCCTGGATGATCCATCCTCTTTCGAGAATGAGCAGCTAGATCATCTAAGTATGCCTCGATAATTTTCTTGATGTCGTGGAAGGCGTAGGACATGGCCCGCTGAAAAGTGGCTCCAGCATTTTTCAGACCAAAAGGCATTTTCTTATATGCAAACGTACCCCGGGGACAAATAAATGCGGTCTTATGTTGATCTTCTGGACGGATAGTAATTTGATTGTAACCAGAAAAACCGTCCATGAAGGAAAAAATTTCGTTACCGGCACACTCATCAATAATCTGATCAATGAAAGGTGTGGGGTAATTGTCTTTAGGACACGCCTTATTCAGGTCTCTGAAATCGATGCACACTCGAATTGTTCCTTGCTTTTTATCAACAGGAACGGGGTTTGAAACCCATTCAGTCAGAGGAACTGGGAAATGAATCCCGCCTTAAGCAGCTTTTCAACTTCAGCTTTGATAGCTGCTGCCTTCCTAGGATTAACCGGACGAAGTTTTTGCCTGACCGGCTTAGCGTTTTCATACGTCTTGATCTCATGCTGGACAATAGATGGATCTATGCCAGGCATTTCCTCATAAGACCAAGCAAAAACATCCCTATACTCTTTGAAGAGCTCGGTATAGATTTGAACTTCTTCACGGGAACATTCAGCTCCAATGAAAACGTTCTCAATAATGTTGGGATTCCTGGAGATGTTCACCGGGATAGTCGGAGAGATCACATCCATGTTCCCTTCAGCATAAACCTGTGCTGGTGCTAAGGGGCTCAAGACTGGGTGAACAGGTCCAGGAGACTGAGGACTTGGAAAACTAGCTTCGACTTCACTCAAGTCAGGTAGGAAGTAAGACCGATGATGCAAGTCATCCCACGGTCTCTCTATACCTGTCATTGCTTCCAGGATGGCCTCTTCGGATGGAAGAGTGGTATCTAGACAATCCTGGGCAGAAGAAGAAGTAAGCGTCCAAGCCGGAGCCACATCACCATCCAACTCTTCCGGCGAAAGAGGAGCTGGATCAGACTTTGCAGTGTCAACAACAGACTGATATGCAATCTCAGCTGCAGAAATAGGGAATGCCATTCCACCCACTTTCCCTTCCTCCAAAGTGGCAGTTGGGGAAGGTAAGGTCCAAGGGTCCGAAAAATAATGAGTTCGAAAGAACTCTCTTCGAAGGGGAGCCTTGGAGGATGAAATAGCATTGATAGACACCTTAGGAGGAGGAAGATCAAAAGATCCCATCAGGGAAGAATACAGTCCAACTCCCAGATTCTCGACAGGTGCCTTAGTATTGTCCAACTTAGGAACAGATGAGTCAGGAGGTGCATCCAGGTCTACAGGAGGACAGTCCAGTTGATCCACCGTAACTATCCTCCCTTCGTGGGGGAAACATACTATCCGAAATAGTGAGGATGCAATAGCATCCATATCATATATCCAGTTCCTCCCCAACAGAAGGTTGTAGTCCAAGGCTGCATCTACTACCTCAACCTCTATGTTAACGGTTTTGCCCCCAACACGGATGGGCAAAGCCGGGACAATACCATGGGGCCTATGAGAATGGCCATCGAATGCAGTAAGAATAGTGCTAGATGGAACAGCTTTGGGAGATCCTAGTGTCTTCCAGCATGCGAGAGACATCACGCAAGTAGAAGCACCTTCATCAACGACCGTGCGAAAGATATTAGTCTTCCGGTACGATGATTTAATATGGAAGGCCATATGATGAGGAAGTCTCTTCTTAAAACTCTTCATATCAAAGGTAATCAGAAGAGAATTTTTCGGATCTATAGCTCCAATGGCAGTGAGCAAAGCACTGCGCTGAGCCGGACAAGACTGGAGTACCTCTAAAGGTGACATAGCACAAGGACTCTGCGCCAGATCTTCTACAATCGAGTAGTTCTGGGCAGCCCTCATGTTCGGATTAATCGTTGACCGCTTAGAGGATGCCTTCGGTATCCGAGGCATAGACTCGACAGTTGGCTTCGTGATATGAAGCGGCTCGGTAGCATCAGGAACTTCCTTAGCTTTCGAAGATTCCTCTCCGCCATAATCACGGGATCTCGTAGCGACATCCACGTGAGCACTCATCATAAAGATATTCGATGGAATTTCCCCTTCCTGAGGACCTCCAGAGGAAGCCCCGGGATTTTGATTCGCGCCGGCAATTAATTGCTGCCCTTGGGGAAAAGGGTTTGTTAGCACAGCCTGGGAACTAGAAGAACCTTGCTGAGATAACAGGCGCTGAGCATCCTGAATTTTCGGGCAAAGATGCGTGAGATGGTCTCCAGCACAAAGCTTGCACGGAAACTTAACTTTCTTTTTCTCCTTTTGCCCTTCACCAACACGCTCGTTGGTCTTATTTGCATTGCCCTTCCCATTCTTGCCCTTCTTCTTGTTATTACGTCCCTTCTTCTTCCCATCGGATTGTTGATTTCCTTTGGGTTCAGAAGATTGGACAGCATTTATGGACAAAGACTGGGAAGGTGATGAATCAGCAGGCACAGCCTGACCAGAAGGAGCAGATTGTAAAGACAACTGCTGCAATTGAGAAAGCAGGCTGGCTGCACTACTACTGACCGATCCGACAAGTCCGTCACCATGCGGACCAGGTTTAGGTTTCGATAGATCCAATTTGGAGCGAGGAGCATTAGGCAAATACTTATAAAGCATGCCAGACTGAGAATAGATCAACTCTAACTGCTGGGCCCTAAAGATGGCCTGCTCCTCGGAATATACCCCTGACATGGATACATCTTTTGAAATATCTGACTGAAGCGATTTCAAAAACCACTCGAGAAGGAACTCACCTGGAATATGGGCTTTAATTAGCCTCTTCCTTCTCCTCCATTCCTGAATATGATCGGAAATGTGAGTTGCCTCATCCTGCTTAAAATTAGCCAGGAGTTCGGTCCCAGCCTCATATCTGACAGGCAACTGGAAATGGTTAAGAAAAGTGACAGCCAGTTCTCCAAATGTGGCGAAACTGCCCCTAGTAAGCTCTATATACCACTTCGCGGCGTTTCCAGTTAAGGTGCGCTGAAATAATCTCAGTCTAATCGAATCGTCGATCAGAGAGTTGGATGAACACCATAAGTGGAATGTGGTGACATGGTCTGCCGGATCTTCACCATTCTTACCTTCAAACTTAGGAATGTCCGAAGGAAGTTTGGTTGGAACCGGAGGCCAACCCGGACTATACCGAATCGGGTCATTAGTTAACTTCGCCAAGTCTGGCAAGTTTAACGTTGCCAGAAATGGTAATCGCGGCGGAGCCTGAGAATTCCATCCTTGATAGGATGGATTTCCCACATTCTGAAAAGAATAGCCTGGATTTGATGAGGCACCAGGCTGCCAGAAAGGACCCGTAGAAAACGGAGAAGAACCTCCTCCCCACGGCGAGCTACCAAGACCCAGACTAGTTCCCCCCGCTGAAGTATTGACTGAAGATGTAAGCCCCTGGTAGGGGTTCCATGCATTAGATAGAGGAGAAAAAGACTGATAAGTACTCGATGCAGGGAAAGAAGCATTCCCTGGATGACTCGCGATGAACTGATTCCCTGCCCCCGACGTTGCAAACATAGGATTCCACCCCATAAAAGCAGGCGAACTTGGCCCCTGAGCCCAAGGATTGAAACTTTGGGTCTGGGACGTAAAAGGAAACGACCCTAAAGAAGGATTGGGACTAGGAATATGCCCGGTCCCAAAGGGGAAACCCTGAAAAGAAGCTGATCCACTAGCCATGTTGGACATGGGCGTAGATCCAGCTGCACCGGCGGTAAAGGAAAAAGAGGGATTTCCAGCAATGGAGATCCCTGAAACAAAGGGACCAGATTGAGAAGCATATGCTTGGGTGAATCCAGAGCCAAACATAGCAGTGCTAGAAGCACTCGAAGACAGAGCAAGAGTGCCCCCTGCCTCGACAGAAGCAGGGGTCTGAATACCTGCAGCACTCACGGTAGAAGCCGCGTTCCCAGTCGTGGCCATCGAAAGATAAGAAAGATAAGGAAGATCCGGCGGTCTCTCAGACTCCGGTCCGATGTACTCTATAACAAAAGGATGTTCAAGAGGAAGAGGAGATGGACCTGTAGCTGCAGGCTCAGGTATATCTTCTATCTGAAAATCCTCCTCCTGAGGAAACAATACCCTCGAGGTGAGCGAAACGCTCCTCTCGGAACCGACACCGGAATCAGCAACGAAACCTTCAGACCTTAGTGGAGGATCTCTCTCCACAGCGTCAGACTCTACAGCGTGAAAACCACCTGCTAGATCGCTCCTACGCCTTCTCGAAGAAGGCTCTGCACTCTCGGGAGATAACCCCCGGACTCTCCTCGAACGTCGAGGCGCTTGATCGGCCACTTTTACAAATTTATTATATTAGACTCAAGAAAAGTGAAAAGCTAGGCAAGCTAGGAGCAAAGAGCACTCACTAAAATCAAAACCCTGAGAAACAGCAAGCAAACAGCCTCCAAGTATTTCCGCTACGGGTGATGAGGACCGGACACCAAAATACAGGAAAGCGAAGTATAGGGCCTTCCGAAAGCAGTCTGGGATGATTAGGGCCCAGAACAACTAGCGAAGGTATCAGAAACAATTACGCCGACCTCCTAACGACAGCCTTTGCCGGCTCAAGCACCCAAGCTTCGCAAGGGCACCCCCCAGAAGTACTGCTGAAAGTGATGCGACGTCTGCCTCGGGTACCACGGGTATTCCCCCCCGCAGTCACCTGTGTGGAACCTAGGAACGGCAACTATGGACACCAATCCGTATCAGAAGCTGGGCGGAACGGTCTTGAGGTTAGATTCAGCTAATCGGAGGGGGGGTATCCCTCTTCTTAACCTTCACTTCCCCTCGCCCTTGACTCTCGGATGAGAGCTTTCCCAGTCCACTTCACGGAGTTGGATTTCGCTCAATTAGTAAACTTCTATGTCTGTTTGAGCGGCCTTGGAGAGTTAACTCTCCTCTCTCCTATTCCAAGGCCCTACAACCTAGCTAGTTGGTGTTTGACACTAAATAAAACTTGCTAGTTGATTTTAGATTTAATCGCTTATTTTAAGGGCTGTTGTATTAAGTCACAAGGATATGGAGTTGAAACCAATGATGTTCTGACGCAAAAGAAATTAATAAAAACCTGACTACATGCACATGCAGTTCTTAGTCTTTCGATGAAGAGCAATTTCTATGTAAGTTCTACGAGGCTAAAAAAATGTATTTTTCTTTTCGAATTACAAACTCACACGCACAAAAATTAAGAAGCTAACTAAATGATTCAATGCACCTAATGCAAATGACCACTAACATGTAAATTCTAAGATGCAGAAAGTCCCTTGAAACAAGGTGAAATTTCCCGAAAGGCTCCTTCAGTTTCAACTAATCTTTTGATATCCAGAAAGCTAATTCTTGCAAACAAGAACTCTTAATATAAGACACCAAAATACTCAAGAAGAAGGAGAAGAAATCAAAAGACAACTTCCCTTCACAATCAAGCAGGAAACTAGAAGCAAGAAAATTCACTAAAGTCCCAAAAGATGAAGCCAAACGAAAATGAAAAGGGCAACAACAAAAACAAAAACAAGCAACAATGTTTTTTGAGTTTTTGATATGCAAAAAACAAAAAGCAAAACAAATGTTTTTGGACTTTTCAGTTTTATAAAACAAGAGCTTCAAGAAAACCAAGAACAACTATCTCAATCCAAGCCAAAATGAGACCGAATTTGAAGCATAAACTCCAACTATGCCCCTAAACCTTATAAAACTAATGATAGCAAGATTAATAAGGGCAACGGAAGACTAAAAACTCAATCAAACAGCCAAGAGAAATAGTGCAAATTCGTTGCAATACAAAACTCCAAAGAAACAAGAAAAGATCTTCGAAAAATGCAACAAAACCCTAGCTTATGAAACTCAAGAAAACCACTCGAAAACAAAGCAAAGAACGCAATGCAAAGCACAACACAAAGACAGGAGCGAGCCAATGAGCAAAAGCTCTCTGTTCTGGTAAAGCAGAACAGCCAAGAACGCTCAAAAAGCGATCTTGGAACTCAATCCAGGAGTGCTAGCACCAACACGAACCCTTCGCCAAAAAGATCAGTTTTCGGGCAAACGAAAGAGAACCAAGACTTAAAACCACTTCTGTCACACTCCAGTAAGTACAAAGACACTGAAAACACAGGCCTCGACAGCCAGAAAAGACCAAAAACACCAGAAACTTGAAATTTCAAATTCAGCCTAGGTATACGCGACCTTGCAGTTATGCAACAGGCGTGTATACGCGTCTGTGTTGAGGGAAATCCGCGTGTACGCGGTTCCTTCTACACAAACTCGCGGGTATACGCGACTGTGTGCAAGAAAAACTGCGTATACAAAGAAAGATAATGAAAAATAAAAAGTACAAGTCTGGGAAAGGTATAAAAGCTTCAGACTGACTGCAAGAAAGCAAACTGGACTGTAAAAGACAGAAGAAACTGTTGGCAACCTACCAAACAGCTGAAACAACCCAACAGGAGAATCACAAAAATGTGATCCCCGGCGGAGTCGCCATTTCTGTTTCGGGGATTTAACACCCTAGAGGTTGGTTGGGATTCAACCTCCACAGAGCAGGGGCGTACTACTTAACAGAGATTCACACGATCATGCACAGTCATGAAAACGAAATAGAGCAGAATGAGAGGTTTACCCGTTGGTCCTACGTTTGAAGTAGATCCACGTGGAGTTCAAACTCCCTGCAATCGTCCTTCCTCTTTCACCTGAAATACAAGAAGAAACCAGCACAAAGGACAAGTTGTACAGTATATTTCTACTCTATATGTTAGTGAGATTCATATAAAACATTAAATAAATCATCATAAATGCTTGTATAACAAATATTCTTCATACATTAAAGCATACACTAACACGTTTATTTCGGGAACAGCATGATACTTCTGTATTATAAAAATAGTACGTACAAAAGTAAGTGGAGAGATCACCTGATCCTTCCAAGGCCTTCGCAGACCGTCGTCCGGATCCGTCCGGCCCTTGCCTCGCTAAGACTCCTTCCAAATGAGTGCATACGAGATAACATATAAAGGGATGTGTATCTCAAGGAAACAAGGGTTTCCTGAAATGAACTGGGAAAGTCCAGGAGGCACGGGGAATCAGACTTGGATAGGGAACCAACAGAGTATAATAATAATAATTCTCTCTCCCCTTTAGGCCATACATATGAGGTCTTTTTATAGTCCCTCCAAGTAGTTTCAGCAGTTGGAAACAGTTGGCCACGGGCTGGGGTGGTTGAACTACCTGAGTAACCATCAACCCAGCGCGAAATTAGGGGTTTTTATATATTTTTTAATCATTAAAATGGCATACGCGGAAAAGTCTAGCTGTACTAGCGTATACACGCGGAAAAACATGGGCATAGTCGCGTATGAAGCATGTCAGTTCCAGTGGAGACCCGGTGGAGAGATAGGTGAAAGGGTGAGATGGACTATCCGTTGTGACTATAGTGATACATTCAATGCATCTGACACACATTGGAGTTGCCAATGAGGATTACGCAGTCAAGGCAAGGCCAATTCGAATTCATTCAGGGGTCTTCTTCAGCAGGGATTGCGCGGTGGAGGCAGGCTGTCAGGAGGCAAGAAATTGGTTCATAGATATGCAAATTTATGCATGACAGTGTGTAATGAATCTACATTGTACTGAGAGCTTGATGTACTAATATTTGTATGATATTATTACATGATTCCATTAATATACATAATATATGATAGTTGGGGTGTTTAGCTTTAATCTTTCTCGTTAAACAACTGTGCTATGTGAGATTGAATTTATTCACATGTGTTTGCAATTGAGTTTTAAATTTCTGCAAGATCAAGAGTGGAAGGATTATGTATTTTTCAAGAAGATAAATATTGTGAGATTAGGAGGATTTGGTAATACATCAGTATTAATAAATTTCTACAATTGTTGATCCAAAATTAAAAAGTGAAGGTCTGATGAAATTATTTGCAAGCTAGTTTATGCCTTTCAGGAAATGGATCGTGATTGCAAAAGAACACAAACTAAAGTAAAATTTGCAGATTTTTAATAGTTAAAATGGACAACATGCAACATCAAAACACATAAGATTTATGACTAAGTTCACCCCTCCTCGGCTATGTCTATGGGTCCATATTCCAATGGTGGCCTTTTATATTATATTCTAAAATACATCAACATGCAAGTATCAATTTGCAAAAATAACGCTGCCATTGCATCTAAAATGCAAAAAAAACCCTGTGTAGCTTCTTCTTGGGCTCAAAAAGGTTGAAAAATGGCCAAGATGGGCCTCCTTCCTCAAATGACCTGTAAAAATACCCTACGAATTAGTCTCGCTCTACAAATCGAGCAACGAAACTGTAATATTCCTAAAGTAGCATGCAGCTAATAGGAATATTAATTTTTCTCTTAACATCTAGTTAGATGAATAAATGGGTAAGGAGGCCCATAAATATCTTAAGTAGGCATAAAATCCCTATTAATATGAAAAGGGTTCATGTAAATAACTCGATCAAGCACCCTCATGTGTGAAAAAGGGTTAATACAGGTGGAGAAGGTAAATTTTGACCAAGTCAACAACACTAATGTGGGAGGAGTGGATCATCAATAAAGACAGCTCAATATGAATGTGGATCAGTTTAGCTAGTCAGAATAAAGACACCTTGAGTGTGAAAGGAGACAATGCATGGACACTAATTCAAGGTTGACCAAATCAAACAATGTTGTAAATAGAAGATTCGAACTCATGGAGGCAGCGTAATTTTGGAGAAGGAGCCTTTGCATGGAAGTAACCTCATAAATGGGTGTGACCCATGGTGAGGAAGCTCATCAACTATATAATGGAGGGAATTGAAACCATTTGGGGTATGAATGGAGAATATGATTTTATGATTGGTTTTGTTTAGACTTATTGCATGCTTCATTTTTTTAGCTAAGTTTGTTGCACTATTTAGTGCAGGGGTTTTCTCATGCGGGAATTCCCCACTCTTCCTTGGAGGACTTGTTTAAGAAATCTAAGAGGAGATTTCTGGAATTCATTTCCACCATCTGGAACTTGGCCAAGAAGTCACCTACAGCTACAACACAGTCCCTTGGAGAAATTACGTTATCTTTCATGGTGTTGCAGTGGAAGGGTTTAAACCCCTGTTTTATGAGCTAGTTTCCCAAGAGGAGGATCAACCTTTTTCCTGGAAAGCTAGTAGGAGGAGCTACAACCATTTCTTTGTATTATCAGCTATATTTATGTAGTGCTTCATCCATACTGCGTGATTCAGCCATGTATCTACAACATATTATTCTTGTACTTCATGTCTATCAAGAAACCCTTGCCGGGTCATCTTGGATTTCTGTAAAAGATACTAGATCTAAGTTTTTAAACCTCATTGATTAATACATCAGCATATATATTTTATCTCTATATTTTTTAGTATAAACCCGCAGTAAACTGCACTGCCACTTACTGCAGTACTTCTGTGTCGCAGTAGTCATGGGGTTGCGGTGTTTTTGGGTTGTTTTGAGCTTGAGAGGCATGTTTGGCTAGGCTATAATGATTTGTTTCTGATTTCCTTTTGTATTTGGTTGTTATAATGTATGATATAGAGGATACATGGGATTTTATTGGCCGTTATAAAACAGATTTCTGAAAAATGCATTTTTATTGCATGTATTGTTGATTTTCCCCATTTGGGAATATTACAAAAATGGTTATGTGGTCTATTGGTTTGGCGTTCATTTAGAAATACAGAGGTTTCAGGTTTGATCTTTCAGTGTAGGAAGTTTTGGCGTGTTTTTTTAAATATTAAACAAAAAAAAAATTATTAGTTCAAAGCCCTCCTTTAACCCTCATGATCTTCGTCTTGTGGGCTACATAAAAACAAGGGTCGCAGGCCATAAGCCATGCGCCCTATCCATATCTGATGCCCTGGTCCTATGGTATAACATGTTTCCTAGGTTCATTTCCTTGGGCGCAAGTTGGGTGCCACGTGCGATCCCCTTTACTTCTGTCGATGCTTATATGAGTGTTTCAAAAAATAAGGGTCAGTTCGGCCATGCGCACCCGTCAATTCGCCCTTCCCCCCAACCATCGAACCATACCAAAATAGATGTAATTCATTCACCATAATTAACAAGAAACACATATATCTTGGTTGATCGATCGTTTTTCACGTGTTTGAGAGGTCATGGGGTCAAACCCCACGGATTTTGTCAATTGAAACATAAAAAAATTGGCACCATTCCTGAGACCACATGGCAGCCTCTCAATGGACCACATGCCACCCTCTGATTGACTCGTGTGGTGACCTATGGTTAGTCCACTACATCGACCCTACACCCATTCATTGTGCGCCATGTGCGCTCACGCCATTGGTCCACTTGTTATCCTTATAACCCAATCAGTTGATGACATCAACATTACATCATTGTACAAACTACCATGTGTCATCCATACCTTGCATAGTCAACCTTGCACTTTGACTTTTTAATTCTTTTGCAAAAAAATACATAGCGCGATAACTTCCTCATACAGTGTCGGAATGAGGATATTCAAGCATCGTGGAATAAGAACGACGAGATCTATGATTTGGCCTCAATTTCTAGAGATTTTGAGCACTTCCATTTTTAGCATATTTTTGATCCCTTGGATCAATTGTCTATGCCAGGAGCTTGATAGTCTAGGAATATGATATGTCTTATCACTTGCTAGGAAGATTGTAATGTTGAACCTTTAGTTAAACTGAGATGGGGGGGGGGGGGGGTTGAATCAGTTTAACACATTCCTAATCTTTTAGAACTTTTCATTAAACTTTATTACACCTTCATTTCATATCCAATTTAATGTGTGAGTAATCTTAGAATGTAAGCAGCAAGTGTTAGTATAATATAGCAGTAGACTAAATATGAGAGCAGCAGATATTAAGCAGATGATACATATCAGATCAATACATAAATATCATGCACAGAGACACCAGATATAAGTGGAAACCCATAAAGGGAGAAAACCACATCTTATTATTGTTGTGATGCAAAGGCAAGATCCAACTCCCTCTCACCACTGTTTTCCAGCAGGCACCAACCTACAGGAGGCTCCAACCTCAATTCTGCAAGCTACAACTTGCAAGGAAGCACCAACTCCCTTCAATTTTCTGCAGGCACTAACCTACAGGAGGCTTCAACCTCAGTTAGCGACAACTGACAACTATCAAGCTGCAACTTGATAGGGAAGCTCCAACTTCCTCAATTTATCAAACTAAATGTTTGCTGATTTACTTCAGATATCAGCTCTGTTTTGTAGCTTCTCTTTTCTGCTCTTCTTCTCTTAATCTTCTTTGCTTGATTCTTCTATATTATGCATTCTCTATATTTACTCTCTCTCCCTCTCTTGAGCTTATCAAATTGATATTATATATAGAAATTCTCACATGACTGTTTGTATTTCACAAGGAATTTGGAGTGAACAGTCATGACTCTTTGGCTTTTTTCTTCTTATTCCTTTTTCCAACTCATTTTTAGAATTACTACAATATGTGAAAATTTACATGCTATAATGGGATTTTGTCTTTTCCTTAGGATAATTGCCTTTGCATCACAAACAATAAAAGTTAATTACAACATTTACATTCACATTTTTAATTACATATTTCAATTTCACTCAGATCCTTTTCTGGATTTTGGCTTTACTGGATTTGTCTTTTTCTGTTGTTGTAAAGAACCTATTCTGCATACACTTTGTTCACTGTCATCTGCATATTCCTTGTTTTTTATGCTTATTCACCTGTCCAACTCATTCCTGTACATATTCCTGTCAAACCTATAATCTTTGTGTATCTCTGTCATGCTCTCCTCTTCTTTTTCATTTTCCATAATTGCATTCAAGTTTTATGCCCAATCATTTCCCAATTCGGGAAATCTCACACTTCTCTTTAATTCCACGCTGGAAATTTATATAAACAAGTCTGGGTTATTTTAATATCTCAATTCAGAGAATTGCGATATTAATTCAATATTCCTCGACAATCTCTTATGTGTACATATGCGCTAATTATGCATTTACAACCATTCTACGCAACATAATAATTGACCCTCGGCATATTAAACCATATTCACAAATTCCATGTTTTTCCACTTCACATATACAGTCATTATACATAATATATCCACACATATATTACGCTTTCTTTAATATTGGAACCATTTCAACGGAGTCCAAAGATAATCGGCAATATTTTATTAATTAGAAACCTTAGTCTTCCACCGTATGTTAATAACCCGTCAAACTTTTATAAAAATCATTAATATAAACCAAATTCATTGTATATATCTCCGCCCCAGGCCCACAGTACAATTGTGAATGCATAGACCGTACCTTTTTTAACTCACACACCCATCTGACGTCTGTCATTGCATTTCCCGATCCAACGGATATCGCACGGGCAACTTGCGCGAAAGATAATGCACGATGGTGCATCACATCTGGACTATCGTTCGTGCACCTTGGTTAAACTCTGGGAAATTCCGACGCATGATCACCATTCGATGGCCCTCTTCCAGATCAACGACCCGTGTGCATTTCGCTCAGCATCCTACGTCGGTTTTTAACACGCAGTGGCGCACTTTATGTGGTGGTATTGGAACAGTGGCCTAAACACGTGTCAGATAGTCTATGGAATCGCCCGCATTTAGGGGAATACCACCTACTTGCCTAAAGTGGTGCGAAGAGGGGCAACCCACCTTGTAAACCTGCTCGTGGTTTTTCTACAGTGATTGACCACGGTTGTACATCTGGTTTGCGCTCTCCCGTGTATATTATCGTTTATTAACTCCGGGTTTAATCTCCAGTTGAGGAATTCAATTATGTATATATATATATACATATATATTTTCGACTATGGTTCCATTATACTCTGACGCAGAGTTCCACCATTCATAACCCTTGTGGCTATGTGTACAATGCTCATCCCCATAGAGCCTATTCACGTTGGTTCGCAGAGCTCATTACACTCTAGGTATGTACAATTTAAAAACACCATATCAACCAGAAGTCGAGTTCTTCAACTAAATACAGAGCATTTGAATATAAAGTCCGAAAATTAAATTATATTATGTGTAATTCCCAGCTGTATAAAAAAAAATTCTCAGAATTTATATATATATATACACATATTCTTGGAATAACAACAGTTTCTCTTCAATAACAGCTGTGGCTCCGCCTCTTCCGCTTCTGTCACTCTGCCTCTTCTTCTACTACTGTGATAATGGCTCTGTCTCCGTATTTGCTTCCTCTACCTCTGCCTTTCTCCTTTATATTCATTTCCTCTTTGATGCCTCCATTGTCTATTTTTGTCTCCTTATAACTGTTCCTGTCTCTGCATCTGCTACCTCCTTTGCCATCAATGACAACATTTCCAACATGTAATTGTTGAAAATGTAATAGGTGTTGGTGTTCATAATGTAATTCAAATGTACAATTGATATATTTATTATATTTATCATTATTGTTTTATTTTATTCAAAACATGTTCTTCATGCTTATAGGGTAAATTGAGTAAAAAATAATTCATTTTGAGTAAAGGAAAAATTTATTTGAGTCAAGTCCCATTTGGAATTTTTTGTAAGAAAAGAAAAGAAATTTTATTTTTGAGTCAAAGTGTGATCACAAGGCCAAGTCTAAACCTCCTTGGACAATTTAGCCCTAGGAGAAGCTATTCGACCCTCCTAGACATGTATATATAGAGTCAACTTGACCAATTTTGGAGACCGTTCACTCATCATCCATCACATCGTTTGATGTGCAAGAACAAGAAGAAAAAAATCATCAGAAGTCAAAGGAGAGAGAATGAAGTCAAAAGAGAGAGAAATGGTAATTTTTTGCTAAATCCATTCACACATGCAATTTTTTTTTTTTTTAGAGGCTATTACAGGGCAAAACTTTGGCCTTTATTGCAGGAGCGGAGTTTATGTGGTTTGACCAAAATTTCAAAGATTTGACCAGCATTGACTTTGACTTGGTGGAGGAGACTTGGAGGAGGGCTAACTTGGGTTCATTGTGACAACCTTCAATTGGTCTTAAGTTTTGGATATCTCACTTTGATCTCATTCTATAATAAGAGGATTGTTTGGGTTTTCCCCCTTGTGGGGTTTTTCCCTAACTTGGAGCCGAATTTATTGTGTTCTTTGTATATTTAAAATATTCGTAATTGTTTGATGAATAAAATATAAATTTAAATAAGAAGCCAACAAGAATTCACAAGTAATTATCAAGTAAGACAAATCAAGCATTATCTACTAGCATATTTTTTTCTCAACATGGTATTAGAGCTAAGGTGAAGGGAACAAAACAACTTAAAGATCACAAATTGTTGGCAACTTGATGGTTCTATTGTAGCAGTTATCTCTCTCTCCAATCAAGGAAAAGAAAGGAGGCTTGGAAAATCACATCATTGAAGTCATACTCATAGTAGTAATCTTTATCTTGAAGATATCATTGAAGATCTTGGAAACATCGTCTAGTTCTTTCTTATTCATCACTAATAATTGAAGAAATCACTATATAATCTTGAACACATTATTATAACATCCATACTTGAAGACATCACTATAGTATCCATCTTTGGAAATTCTTGGAATCATCATCAACATTCTTGAAAGAAATCTTAAAAAAATCTCCCCTTCATTTTACAAGTACTCCTTTATACTTTATGTTTGTGATTTAAAGTTTACATCCAAGTTTGAGACTATGACCCAAAGCATCTGTCTAAGAGTTTTGTAAGAATGAAAACTAAGCTGAGTCCTAAAAGAATCTAGGTTGAGTCTAAAAGGATGAAACTTTGAAACTCAGATGCCAATATAATAACATATCAAGCAATACTCTTTATTGCTCATGCAGAATGAAAAGTTCATTGTATATATCTAGGGTTTAAAAATTAGTTACTAAGGCTTAATCAATCATATATGATGAAAAAAAATAACAAAAACTATTATTCATGGCACCCAAACCTTCTATAATGTTATGGCATCTGAGTTCTATGAAGCTTCTTTACTTATTTGAAGCACTTCATATCCATGACATAGAAGTACTATTAAAGGATGAAGAATAAAACTATAAGTGATCTATGTTCATTTAAAATTCCAAAGCCTATTATCTAAAGGCACATGAAGACAATTTCTATTGCACCCTAAAGGAATTACTATGCGAATTAAGTTACATACATACATGTATTTCCATGATGCCTCTGAATATATATTGTTTTAAGGACAATATATATGACAAAACCTAGATAGATCTGAAGTTTACTCTTTGTCCAAGTTTCTTTGCATTCTAAAGCTAATCTATATATTGAGCTCTATAAGCCAAAATGTAAGAGATATATTCCTTAATGCAAATTCTTGATGTTGATTCAAATAAATCCAAGTTTTGTGGGTTTAACTCAAAGTAGTGGTTCAATATTAAACATTCAACAAGTATCACTTGTAGTAGTTTTCTAGTGGAAGGAACCAAGACTATAGAAACCATAACCTTATGAAAGCCGTGGAAGAAATGAGAAAATATCATCTCTATTACATGAATATGTGAGGTTTTTCTACCATACACAAAATAAGGACTAACTATGAAATTGACCATTCTGATACAATGAAGGAATACAACATCTTAAGGCATATAAAGCTAATATTAGTGGCACAAGTATGTAAAGTTTCTATCCTACTCTCCTATACATAAAATAAGGAATATTTACATCAATGAATCCAACCTATCCATTAAGCTCAAAATAAGCCAAGACAAAGCAAGAAACCCAAAGATATTTATGTGGTTCATCGATTGAGGGATTTAAGTGCCTTTGTTGAAGAAATTTTGTACATTATAGTTGAATAAAGGTCATAGGATATGATCTCTGCATGGATGAAAATGGTAAAGATTAAAAAAGGTATGTATGCAACTTTTTTTAGTTGCAATAAATGTCAATTAAAGTACACGTAATGCTAATGCATTATAAAAAGGCTTGTATAGAGATCATTGAAATGTTAGCATTTGTAGCATCCACTTTCATATGTAGTGATCTAAATGGAAAGTGGCCTACACCCATTGTATTAATCCACCCATGGTATATATCTACCCATGGTATTGTAAGTGAAATATATCCATGGTATTCATTCATCCATGGTATGTATCCACCCATGGTGTTTATTTGCATATGAAATTTACGAATGGTATTGTAAGTGGCATCCACCCATGGTATTCATCACCCATGGTATTTATCCACCCATGGTATTGTAGGCCACTTTCCATTCGTATCATATAGACTAGGTTTTATGATCAAGGAATGAAATATCATGTATATAAAGCATGTAAATGACATCACTAGGATTTTTTAACTAACTCAATAACATGCTTGTATAATTTTTCATTTCCTAAATGATGAGCCATAGTATTGAAACAATAATGTTGCAACTCCCAAGGCTACCAACTTATGTTATCAACTTAGGGTTCGTACAAAATTAAGAGGTGTTTGAACTATATTTGAAGCATACAATGTGTCCTTCCTTCATTGTTTTCATGCAATCAAGTGAATATCATGAAATCTAGCCTAAACGAATAGTAGAAATGGAAATGCTTGAAATGGAAGCCTTAACATATAAAATAAAAGGAAAGAAAACATATTCTAACTACACAAAGTAAAGAGAATGAACCAACTCTAGATCACTGCATTCAAAATATATAATACCTAGTGGAAAATTTCATTAGGTGCTTCATAAAGTGATCATGAAAATCATCATTATGCTCTTCAAGTCATGATTTTGTCCACTAACCATAATTTAAGAGGTGAATTGAAATGGAGAAGAGGAAATGTTTAAGATTTCTTTGGTATTACTCAATCATGGTTACAAGTCCTAGGGGACATTATTCAAGGCTAAGAGGAAAAAATTAAGCTTTTAGAGAATAATTGGCCAAGTTTACATAGTGCTACAATATTGCTACATAATTGTCTTGTTTTGCTACAAGATTTTATATGTTAGAATTATGAGGGTGGAAAATGTGATTTAAAGGTGGTAAATTATATATGAAGGTATATGAAGGTTGTATTATTATTTTTCCAAGCTTATCACCTCTCATAGGCCCATCTTGCACAAAACCAAATGCACTCAATGTCCTTCATTGACCCAGAAATGTACTTTCGGTGGTAGAGTTTTGAGGGAATTTTGTATTAAGTAGAAAGGGGTTAATGATGGTAGGAGGAATTTAGGATGATAATTATAACCATTCAAATCAACATTAGTACCTTAACACCAAAAAAAAGTTACGATATTTATACTTGCAAAGACTAAAATACCTAGTTTTCCAGCTAGTATGTCCTCCAATTTATCTCACTGAATGACTAAGACAATCGAATGAAAATGATATGGGGTGATTTTTTTGATTAATTAGGTTTTCCTAAGAATCCAATTCAAGTGTAATAACTCAAAAATACCCTTTTTAACATGTGCTAAAAAATAGTAGAAAATTACTACTCCAGAATCTAGAAATTGAAGAATCATTGAGCTAGTTAACCTACCAAATTACTAACATGACCAAGTGAAAATGACATGGGGTAAATTATGTTATTAAATTGAATATTTTTATGAATCAATACAAGTGGAATAAATTTTAAATAATCTCATTAACATTCTCTCAAAAGTAGCAGAAAATTACTACTATTTTGCTACAAGAGACTTCCAGAAATTCTAGATTTGTGAACTAGTAAACCAATCCAAGTAGCTCAATCATGAATACAGATTTTCAAATATATTATAAGGATTAATAATTCTTTTGAATCTATAAATAACCAAAAAAACAACTCACTTCAATCATTTAACCAATATAACCTTCTCAGTGGAAAACCAACATACAAATATGAAATCACTTAGTTATGCTTTCGTTGCAACGACATAATATACTTCGCAACCCTTATTGTTTCATACTCATGTCAAAATATCATTGATACCACAAATATATCAAAATTATATATTTTAAAAATGAAATCAATCACGTACATATGATACCATACTTTAGATATTTTGGGTCTGTGTCTTTTCCTTGCACCTTGGTGCACACCTGTTTAAGATCAAATCATTCATAGAAAACAAAAAAATTTCACACATAGAACTTTGATCTCCATATACTTATATATATTATTCCTTAGCCAATACCTAAGGCCAATCCCTTAGTAATTTTTATGGTATTATTTTACAGGATCAAATATATTTTGTTGTGCTAATTAATATGGGCCAACACCATGGTAAAGACCCCTAGTATTGAGAAAACCATTGTGCAAAATTGGTATGCTACTTTTCTTCACCATACCTATGTATGTATGTGATCTTTGTTCACAAGACCCACATATACTTTCATAAACATCATATTTATCATCTCTCTATATTTGAACTGATATTCCTTTTTCCAATATCTTTTTCACGTATGTACTAACCTGAATGCTCATTCTGCTACCATCATGTTGAGATCTTTATCAAGTAGGTTTCTATCAAGGAAAAAAAATTTGTCAGAATTCCAACACACTGATGGATGTATCATGCATTGTATGCACCATCTTGTTGAGTGCATCAACCACCTTAATTTCCTTAAATTTTATGTGTTTTTTTTTTTTAATTCGTAATTGGATAAAAAAAAATAGCCATATAATTTATCTATAATTTAACTTTGGATGTCGAAACAAGTGCTTCAAACCATTATAGTAAGTTATCAATTCAAACCTTTTCCCCATTAGGTAATGACTCCATATTTTTAAGGCATGTATAATGGTTGAAAATTCTAAATAATGAGTGGCGTAATTACTTCCATTCTCTTTCAACTTCGTTGATTAATAAAATATCACATTACCAATTTGCATGAGGATTCCCCCTAGCCCCTCCTTACATGCATCAATGCACATAAGGAATATTCAATTGCATCAGCTATGTCCAGTATTTGTGCACTTTTTAATAACATTTCAAAATTTTAAAATCCATCTTCACATTTTTAATACCATTAAAATTTCACACCCTTCTTTTGCAAGTGTTATGAAACCAGCTCCAAAAATAGAAGAAAAGAAAGATCAACGCCTTAGAAATAAGCCACTTCGAGGGGGAAACCTCTGATACATTACATAAATGAACAATTCTTGGATGATACAAATGAAAAAACCTCCTTTCTATATATAGGAGTCCATGGGGCCACAATGTAATCCTAGCCAACCTAACAATAATAATGTAAGGGCACAATAATAACAATATGGGGGTTATGGGTACAACAATAACAGTAAGGGGGTTACACTAACAACAATAAGGGACTATACTAGTAATATAGGGACCTAACATGCTCCTCTCCTTCAAAAAAGTGTTGTCCTCAATGCTTGAGTAGCTCTGGGTGCTTCTATATAAAATTCTTATCCTCCCATGTAGAATCTTTAGTGGGTAATTTCTTCTATTTGATGAGATACTCCGAAGTTGATCGATTTCATAGCTATCGAGTTATTGTTTCCGTGACTACTTCAGGTTCCAATATGGTTTTTCCTTCTTCATCAAGTTCTAACAATATTGTTTGAACTATAATTTTGTCCCCTATAACCTTCTTTAAGCATGAAACATGGAAAACTGGATGCACTCGCGAAGAAGCAGGAAGCTCCAATTTGTATGCCATAGTACCAATCTTTTGCAACACCTTGTAAGGACCATAGTAATTTGGCGATAATTTATTATCCTTCTTAGCTTTCTTGAGGGAAATTTGTTTGTATGGTTGTAGCCATAAAAATATCCAGTCTCCTACATCAGAACTTCTCTCACTTTGATGTTGATCTCCCTGTTGTTTCATTCGATTTTGTGTCAAATTTAGGTTATCCTTTAAGAGTTGGAGAACTTCTTGTTGATGCTCGACGTGATCTTCCACTGCTTGAACCCTAGAATTTTCCCTTAAAGAAGATGTGATGGATGGTGGATGATATCCATAAAGTTCCATAAATGGGGTCATTTTTCTGCAGTACGGAAGGAAGTGTTATACCACCCTTCAGCGAGAGATAACCACTTGACCCATTGTGCTTGCATATTAGATACAAAAAAATGAAGATATCCTTCCAAACATTTATTCACTATCTCAGTTTTACCATCAGATTGAGGATGATAAGATGAGCTATGAGCTAGTTGAGTACCCAGGAAAATAATTCCATGCAAAAATTTCCTGTAAAAATGGGATCTTTGTCACTTACAATAATCTTCGGGTTTCCATGTAGCTTTTCAATTGTTTCCATAAATTCAATAGCAATTGTAATTTATTTAAATGGATGAGATAATGCAAAAAAGTATGCATACTCTGTAATTCTATCAACTACCACCATGATGACACTCTTTCCCTCAGACTTAGGTAAACCTGTGATAAAATCCATTGAAATATCCTCCCAACGTTGACTTGGAATGGATAAAGGTTGTAGAAGACCCGGGGTCTTAATTGTCTCAACTTTATTTTTCTAGAAAACCAAACATTCCGTCATAAAATTTTGAAAATAAGATTTAAGGCCATCCCAAAAAAATTCTTTCTTCACCCTGTGGTAAGTTTTTAAAAATCCTGAGTGTCCTCCTAAAGGAGAACTACAATTCCAAAGTAATGTTTTGTTTTAGTTGGGAGTTCTTTCAAATATATAAGTGATCTTTTTACCATAAAGAATCATTTTTCCAACTAAATGTATCAGATGTACTAGGATCTTCCTGCAAATTTTGAATACATGTCCACACTTCTTCATCCTTATTCCATTCATCCCTTGATTCATTTATCCAAGCTAGTTGGATAATAGAAATGGCACAAAGCAATGCTTCCACCTATTCATCCTTTCTTGAGAATGCATCTGCAACAACATTTAGCTTCGCTTTTTTGTAGATTATTTCAAAGTCATAACCCAACATCTTTGTGACCCATTTTTGTTGTTCTTTTGAAGATAGTGTTTGTTCCAAAAAGTGTTTAAGACTATCATGATCAGGTTTTACCTTGAAGTTTATTCCCATTAGGTAAGGTCTCCATAATTTTATTTAGTGCCTGTAGTATTGCCAACATTTCTTTCTCATAAATAGCCTCTTTTAAATACTTTTCTTTGATTGGAAGACTTTCAAAAGCAATGGGTCTTCCTTATTGCATTAAAACAACACCAATTCCATTTCCTGAGGCATCACATTCCACAATAAAGGTTTTTTTGAAGTCTGGTGTAGCTAAGACTGGTGCTAGGCACATTGCCTCTTTAAGATGTTCAAAGGCCTTAGTTGTTCCAGGAGTCCATGAAAATGCATCTTTCTTCAATAATTTTGCTAGAGGTGCTGCTATTCTCCCATAATTCTTAACAAACTTGTGATAATACCTTGTTAACCCGAGAAATCCACGCAACTGCTTTATGGTTGTGGGGACTTTCCATTCCTTAATGGCTTTAATTTTGTTAGGGTCTACCTTAACACCCTCGTGAGATACAATATGACCCAGATATTCCACTTCTTGTACTCCAAAGAAATATTTCGATGTTTTTTCATATAATTGTTTCTCCTCTAATAGTTTGAGCACCCTGTCAACATGTTGAACATGATCCTTCCAAGACCTTCTTTATATTATTATATCATCAAAAAATACTAACACAAATTTTCTAAGGAAGGGTTTGAAAATGGAATTCTTCAACCCTTGAAATGTAGAAGGGGCATTGGTAAGGCCAAAAGGCATGACCAAAAAATCGTAATGACCCTCATGAGTTCGAAATGTTGTTTTCAGAATATCTTCACTCTTCATTCTAATTTGATGATATCCTGAACGAAGATACAACTTGGTAAAATAAATTGCTCTATGTAATTCATCCAATAATTCATCAATCACAGGAATGGGGAATTTATCTTTAATAGTGAGCTTATTGAGCTCCCTATAATCTGGAAACATGTGCCATGATCCATCCTTCTTGTGCACTAATACTACTGGAGTAGAGAAAGAACTTTGACTACGTTGAATCATACCAGCCTCTAAAATGTTTGCAATCATACGTTCAATTTAGCTTTTTTGGACATAAGGATATCTGTAAGGCTTGATTTTTGGAGGAACACTTCCTGGAATCAAATGAATAGCATTATCATGATCACGAATAGGTGGGATTCCTTTGGGAGTTTCAAACACCTTAGAATGATTGTCCAATACGTTTTGGAGATCTGGAGAAATAGATGATTTTGATGTTGGAACTTCTAGTGAGAATAATTGTGAAATGACGCCTCGTTGTTCTTTCTTCAGAAGATTTTTCATGACATTAGAGCTTATTATCTTTCATGGCTTCCTTTTGATACCCCATAATTTGATTTCCTTTCCTTCCAAAAAAAAATTCAAGAAAAGTTCTTGAAAATTAAAAGCTAACATTCCCAAATATTGTAACCATTATACTCCTAGTACAACATCAACACCTCCCATTGGGATGGAAAGAATTTGACTATTTAATACATATTCCCCCATGGCTAGCTTGATATTATGGCATTTTCCAGAGAAATTTATAGTTCCTCCATTTGCAACCATCACTTGACATTATGGTGTTGGGTATAGGAAATAATTCAATTCCTTGGCTACCTTACAATGAATAAAATTATGGGTACTACCCAAATCAATCAACACTATTACCTTTTTCTTCTTGATATGTCCTTCTATCTTGAGATTTTGAAGAGTGTTAATTCTTGCCGATGCATTACACGATATGGTCAAACTCATTTATTCTTCTTCTAGGGTTGGTTCCTGGTATATATCCTCTTCTTTAGAAGTTTCTTGTTCATTTTCTTCCTCCTCTTCATAATCTATGTAAAATAATTTCTTCTCAGCACACTTATGACCTTTAGTGTATTTTCTATCACAACTGTAGCAAATCCCTTTTGCTCTTTTTTCTTCCAATTTTTGTGGTGTCAACCTCGTAGGTTGTGGAAGTTTAGGAGTAGCAACACTTCCATCTTTATAGATGTGAGTGGTAGCTGGCTTCCTTGTCACCATAATTTTACATTCAATTTTTCTTGCCAACCTGAATGCCTTCTCCAATGAATCAGGTTCCCAAACACAAACTTCATGTTATATGTTATCCTTTAAAGTTCCTATGAAGACATCAATCTTGTGTTCCTCTAGAATATTAGTTACCCTTATATTCAATTTTTGTAAGTCCTCAATGTGCTCCACCACTGAACCCTTTTTCTTGAGATTTATCAATTGTCTAAAGAAGGTGTTTCTCTTTGTATCCTCATAATTTTCTATCATTTCCTCCGTAAAAATTGACCAAGTGACAATTTTTTTATGCGAGAAAATCCATCGATACCATACAAATATATTTTGTTCTAAATGTAAAGTTGAAATGTGTACCTTTTGTGTGTTTTGCACATTATTGATATCAAAATATTACTCCATCTATAGTATCCATGTTAAGGGATCGTTGCCATAAAAATTCCTCATATCCATATTTGGAATATGGTGGTTCTTCAATCCAACATTAGAGTTTATGAAATCATGATTAACATTTATTTTGTTCTCATCATGAGTTTCCTCTACTATCTTTTCACCATTAGGAATCATTTCTTGTATCAAATTTGACAAACCTTCCTTCAAACCTTCCATTTTTTCTTCCATACCATTCTTCAAACCATCCATCATAGCTTCCATGCTTTTCTTCAAAACATCCATTTCATTTTTTGTTGCTCTTTGCAAGAGCGAAATTTGGTACACTTGCTCTTGTAATTTTGAAATGGCATGTTGCATTTCTTCATCTTCATGATCCATAGTTGAGCCTTCTGAAGGCTTAATGGGTGTTGAATTCTTTTTAGGGGGGATTTTAGAAACCAATACTGATATCTATTCTACAATATGCTCTTGGAATAAATTCAAATTGATTCCTCAAACAAGACTTATGCAATTCAGAAAAAAAATACCCACCTTTTTCTTTCTTTTGAGGAGATCGATATTGAAATTGAATTATCTCTGTGATTTTGGATCTTCATTTTTTGAAATTCGGCCATATAGTAGCACTCTAAATATTCTTTTCTATGTCATAGGTCTGACTTGATTTTCATTCTTCAAGGAAAAGTTTTACCCAATCTCCCACAATGACATAATTATGGGATGGTTCGGTAGAGAGAACTTGTATGATGTGCCACATGTCATTGTTTCCTCCTTCGGTTGTGAAATTGATACACATGAAACTACAGTCTGTGTACTTGCGGCCAATTTTTATAGAATTTGAATCTGATGCTTAGAGAGAGAGTTATGACGATTTTCCCACAATCCTCATTGAGATGAAATTCAAGAGCCTAAAACAACCCTAACATCCACATATCATATCTCCGAAAATATTGCAAACCAAGATTTGAAATTTGTACAAGACATTCCATAGGATTTCGACTTCGCTCTGTAAGAACTTCAGCTACTAAACCTTTATATAAAAGAATTTATAGCACAAATTCCAAGATGACATGTTTTAGGTGAAATTCAAGAGGCTAAAAAAACCCTAACTACCATAGATCATATCTCCGAAAATATTGCAAACCAAGATCTGAAATTTATACACCCTATTCCTCCGGATTTTAGCTTCGCTCTATAAATATTTCAGCTTCTGAACCTTCGTAGAAAAATAATTATAGATAAAATTCCACGATGACCTGTTTGGAGAAATGAAACCCTAGAATCCAAAGCTCCAAATCTTATGAAACTAGCTCCAAAAATAGATTAAAAGAGAGATCAACACCTTAGATATAAGCCACTTCGAGGGGGAAACCTCTAGTAAATTACATAAATGAACAATTCTTGGATGATAAAAATGAAGAAACCTCCTTTCTATATATAGGAGTCCATGGGGCCACAATGTAATCCTAGCCGACCTAAAGAAAATAATGTAAGGGCACAATAATAACAATATGGGGGTTACAGGGGTACAAAAATAACAATAAGGGGGTTACACTAACAAAAATAAGGGACTATACTAGTAATATAGGGACCTAACAACAAGGAAGTGATAGGATGGGATATTTTTTAGAATCCTTCAATAAATTTTATATAGTATCCTACTAATCCCATGAAGGATTTCATCTCTTTCACAGTTTGGGGTGTTATTCACTCTTTCATTTCTTTGGTCTTTTTTAGGTATAGTTTTATCCATTCCTCTAAGATGATATGACCCAAATAATGAATTTTACTTTGAAAAAAACAATACTTAATTTGGCATACAATTTATGTTCTCTAAGTACCTACAACACCATCCTTAAATCATGTTCATGTTCTTCCTCATATTTTTAATACACCACGATGTCATCAAAAAATACAATAATAATAAACTTATCCAAACATTTCAAAATGTCATTCATGTAGGAATTTTCAGGGTAAGTTCCTTATATCAAATTTCAGGGTAAGTTCCTTATATCAAATACCAAAGGTCATCGCTCACAAATAAATCAAAAATGAGTACACCAGTATTATCACATGGTTAAAACCCTCAAAAAGGGAAATAGTCCACGACCTGAGCCAACGCGGCCACTTCAAGCAATTTAGTAATATAAAAAGAAATATTACATATGTTTCTCTCATAAACGGTTATCGGACAAATGACCCTCCATGCTATTTAAATAGAGATCATGGACCAATCGAGTGTTAAGCCATGGATCAAGTGTCATTAATACCAAGGAGAGAGTGAACCGTTGGATCACTACAAATCATGACCGTCGGATTATAAGTTACAAATGTACATAATAAAGAAACACACTTTACCTAACTCTAAACTAGACTAATTTATTCTTAACTATTTCCTATGTGTCAGAATATCCTAACATCCCCCCTTAAGAACAACTTGGAATAGGATTGAAGGATTTACAAAGGTGACACAAAAGGAGCCTATTTCCTATGTGTCAAAACATCCTAACATCCCCCCTTAAGAACAAATTGGGATAGGATTGAAGTATTTACAAAGGTGACACAATAGGAGAAGGAAGGAGGCATTAGAGCCTATCCCCTCTTAATGATAACTTTCTTGAACTCCAAGAATGGATTGAAGTTTGGTAAACTTCACTTCTGTGACAGCCTTTGTAAAGATATCGACTGCTTGATCATTGGTTGGACAATACTACACTTCAAGAACACGATCATGAATGAGCTTTCTGATGAAGTGTATGTGAAGCTCAATGTGTTTCATATGCTGATGCTGAACTAGATATTTACATAGCTGAATGGAACTCTGAGTATCACACCAAAGTGTATTTGGATGCTGCTGATGAAGACCAAATTCAGATAGGATCTGATGAAGCCACATGGCTTCCTTGCTAGCTTCAACTGCACCACGATACTCTGCTTTTGCGAAAGAAAGGGAGATGACACTTTTTTTCTTACAAGACCATGTAATAGGTCCTGAACCAAGAGTGAATACATATCTTGTAGTAGAATTTTGATCATCAGGGTCACCAGCCCAATCAGAATCAGTGAAACCAATCAACAATGGAGATTCTCCTACATTGTAATGAATCCCAAATTGAACTGTACCTCGAATATATAGAAATATTCTTTTAGCTGCTTTCCAGTGACTTTCATGAGGTTGGTGCATAAACCAAGTGACAAGACCAACGACAAAGGAAAGGTCAAGAAATGTATGGGTTAGATACAAAATTTTACCAAAAATTTGTTGGTATAAGGTAGCATCAACTTAAGGGGTAGTACAAGTGAATGAAAGCTTGACTCCAAACTAAAAGGGAGAATGGTTTGGCTTACATTCTTCCATGTGAAAGTGGTGTAGAATATCACAAGGATACTTAGACTGAGAGAGGGTAATACCTTCTTCGGATTGCAAGACTTGAAGACCAAGGAAATAATGCAAGTGTCCTAAGTATGTCATTTCAAACTCCTTTTTTAGGCTAGAATTCACGTGGTTTATATGGTTGGGATCACTACCAGTAAGGATAAGATCATCAACATAAAGAAAAAGTATGGTGAATGACTTATACACTTTCTTGGTGTAGACAGTGTTGTCAAAATGACACCTAGAAAATCCATTATCTAATAGACATCTATCCATTTTGGCATACCAAGCCTGAGGAGCTTGTTTGAGACCATAGAGAGACTTCCTAAGGCGACAAACAAGGCTGGAGTAATTTTAGATAAAGCAAGGGGGTTGTTCCATGTAGATTTCTTCATGCAAATATCCATGTAAGAAGGCGAATTTAACATCCATCTCATGGACTTCCCATTTAAATGAGGAAGAAAGGGAAAGAACAAGGCAGATATAATTCATTTTGGCAATAGGGGAGGAGGTTTCAGTATAGTCAATGCCTTCAACTTGTGAAAATCCTTTAGCGACAAGACGAGCTTTATGTTTATCCACTTTTCCATTTGGTCCAAACTTTTTTTTGTAAACCCATCTGCATCTGACAAGTTTTCTTCCTTTTGGAAGAGGAACAATATCCCAAGTATCAATCAACAATAAGGAACGATATTATTCATTCATAGCTTCATCCCAATCTGGATGGCCAGAGGCTTCTTCAAAGGTTTCTGGATTAGGATTTTCTAGAACTTGAGGCAATAAGGAAGAGTTTCTTTTGAACTGAGAACGTGTACATCGTCGATTGGCAGGGTCACCTACAAGAGAACCTGTTGCATCCCGAGTAGAGCGGACCCATCTTGGAAGCTGTGGAGTAAAAGGAATAATTTAAAGAGAGGGAGGAGGATTTTCATCCTCCCTATTATCATTTGAACTAGAAGGAATGCTATTAAAAATAGAAGAGAGAGAGAGAGAGAGGTGGCACATATGCCGAATCAGGCTTGCAGGCCAAGGGTGGCACACCCGTCGAACAAGGCTCACAGGCCGATATTTTTTCATCAAATTTTACATCTCTTCTAATGGTTATATTTTTGGATTTTGGTTGAAGAAGTCTATATCCTTTGACATCTTCAGAATATCCAACAAAAATGCATTTTTCACTCTTAGGTTCTAAGGCTTTATGTTACGCATCTGGAATATGGGCCCAAGCATCACTTACAAAAACACGAAAGTGACTTACATCTAGTTTGATTGAGCTCCAATATTCTTCTGGAGTTATATTCTTCAAAACCTCAGTAGGAGTGCAATTTACTATGTAATTTACACAGTTAATTTCTTCTGCCCAAAAATTGAGACTAAGTCCTTTAGATTGAAGCATACAATTTGCCATTTCTTTTAAGGTGTGATTCTTCCTTTCAGCTACACCATTTTGTTGTGGATTATATGGAACAATATGTTGCAATTGAATGCCATGCTCAGTTCATAAGTTGGTAAATTTGTTGTTAACATATTCCCCTTCATTTTATGATCTTAACTTGAGAATTTGATGTCCAGACTGTTTCTCAACAAAGGCCTTAAAGGCCAAGAACATGTTAAAAACTTCACTCTTAGTTTCAATAAGTATACCCAAGTGCATCTGGAAAAATCATTAATGAAAGTTAAGAAGTACTTGCAACCAGAGAAAGAGACAACAAGAAGTGGACCACATAAATCACTATGCAAAAGCTGCAAAGGGGCTGAAGCTTGCCAAGAGGCACATTTGTCAAAACTATCCTGATGATGTTTTCTGAGTACACATCTAGAGAAAATACTATCTTGGAAAGATACCATAGGAAGACATGTCACCATGTTTTCATTACATATATTTTGAAGAGAGAAATAGTTTAAGTGACCATATCGATCATGCCAAAGTTTGCTCACTTCATCATTATGAGCAACAAAAATGGAGGGAAGACATGATGACCCAAATTTGTCAAACTTATGCAACCTTGTGGAACCATCAGCTATGCCAGTAGCTAAAATATGTCTAGGATATTTGAGGTCCTTGATTACAACATCATGAGGTGAGAATTATACTATTTTCCCTTCACCTGAATGAGTTATCTGATAAATAGATAGAAGGTTGCATGACAAGGTAGGAACACATAGTACATCATTAAACTGACCATTATCTAGATGAATGGTTCCAGATCCTACAACACTAAGAGATTTATCATCACCAACATAAATATGTTTGGTGTTACAATCATTTAAAGAAGAAAACATGGCTTTATTTTTGGCCATGTGGTAAGAAGCTCCAGAATCAATGAGCCACTCATGAGAATGAGAAGAAGAAGATACATTTAATGTATAACCAGATCTTGATGCTTGAAAACCACAAGAAGAAAGTGCCATTCCTAAAGATGAAGGTGAAGAGTGCTCCAAATTGATGTCATGCTTCTTCATTTCTGCTTCTAAGGCTTCCATCTTCTTAAAACATTCAGACTCTATATGGCCATCACGATTACAAAAGTTGCAATGTCTATCTGTCTTCTTCCCTTTGCTTTTATTTGCCTTATCATTTTGGTGAGTTTATTTTTCATTTTGTGGCTGAAATTGCTTAGGACCCTTGCTAGGTTTCGAACCATACTTTTTAGGATGATACTTCTTGGGATTCTTTTGATATGATTGTTGTTGGGTTGCTAAGGCTTTCTTAGAAGTGTTTCTAGAAGTGATAAGACCAAGGTGTAAGAGTTTTTCTTGTTCTCTTATCAAAGAATCACAAAAGGCATCAAATTAGTGGTTCTTGTAGGTGGTTCCTAAAGAAATGATGGATTCTCTAGTGGAATGGAAGGTAGAAAAAAATACAAAGTATGCAGGTCCAAGATTAGCATGAATGCAATAGATGAGGCTACCATCTTCCTTTTTGACCTTACAACCTTCTAAAAGAAGTCTAAGGGTCTTGAATTTGGACAAAAAATCTTCAATAGAGGAGAAATTATTGGGGTCCAAAGGAAGCAACTCATTTTCAAGCTAGTGGGCCCTGATTTGATTTTGAATTCCAAAGACAGTATTTAGATTTTCTAGGGTTTCATGAGGTGTGTCAATGTCAAGGATATGAAATCGAAGATCTTGAGCAATGGGAATTCCTATCAACCCTCGTGCTTGTTCTTGTTTATTTTCCCCTTTAGCCACTTTATCATCATCAGAAGGTTTAGTTTCTTGTCTTGTGGCTATTCTATAAAGCCCTTTACTTCTAAGTATATCTACCATGTGAGGTAGCCATTGGAAATAATTGGTGCTGTTAAGAATAACCGGGCATGCACTTTCCATTTAAAAAAAAAAAAAATTGAAGCTAAGAAAAATTGAAACTAACTAATCCAATGGAAAGATCTCGAAAAATTAGGCTGTTTCAAAAATAACGGCTCAAAAAACGGCTTCCGGATGAAGAAGTTATGCCTTTTGAAAAATATGAGTTGTAGATGCCGAATAGTTACAAGAACGATTTGAAATTTGATGATGAAATTCAACTTTAAAAAAAAATCCCGCCCCTTTAACAAAAAACTTGTTACAAAAAAAGCTTGACAAAGAGACTTGAACCCAAGACCTCTATTCTCATAAACTAACTTCTCACCAAGTGAGGTAGTAAAAGGATTCTGTAATTGTTTGAAAGGAGGAAGCGTTTTTTTTTTTTTTTTTAGTCTTCGGTGTGCATGCTTTTTCCTGCACAAAAAAACACAAAAAACCGAGCCAAAAATAATGAAATACAAGTGTTACGACAGAATGTTATATTTTCTATTAGCCTTACCGACAACTGTCTATTTTTTCACTATTTCTAATTTCCCGAGATCGCACAAAGATGCGGGGAAAGAGCATATGTAGCAAAGAAATCCCTTCTTCCTGTTTTTGATTTTCCGAGATCACACACAACGCAGAGAAAAGAGAATACACAAAGAAGAGGGTATAGATCCAGCAAATAAATAAAACCTAAAAACTAAAATAAACAAAGGGAACCAAAATAAGCAAAACTATTAACAAATATAACTGCAAAATAGATACTTTATACCTCCAGATCTAAACTGACATAACTTGGGCAGTCGGGAACCTTTTCGCATGAAACGAAAGGCATTCCTCACTGTAACAGATGCTCTGGACACAGCAGAGTAGTTCTCTAGACTTGAAAATTTTCATAAATAGTAAATCTACAAATGACAGTCGCATGCAGTCAAACCGGCTTCGGATTTGGATCAACAACAGATGTGGAACTAAAAATAGCTCTAATACCATGTAGGAATTTACAGGGTAAGTTCCTTATATCAAATACCAAAGGTCACCACTCATAAATAGATCACAAATCAATACACGAGTATTATCATGTGGTTAAACCCCTCGAAGAGGGAAACAATCCACGACCTGAGCCAACGTAGCCACTTCAGGCAATTTATTAATATAAAAAGAAAGATTACATATGTTTCTTTCATAAACAATTATCGGAAAAATAACCCTCCATGCTCTTTAAATAGAGATCATGGACCAATCAGGTGTTGAGACATGGATCAAGTGTCGTTAATACCGAAGAGAGAGTGAACCGTCGAATCACTACAAATCGTGAACATCAAATTATAAGTTACAAACGTACATAGTAAAGAAACACACTTTACCTAACTCTACACTAGACCAAGTTATTCTTAACTATTTCCTATGTGTTGGAATATCCTAACAATTCATAAGGCACATGAAGAAACCTAGTGCATTATATAACCCAAATGGTGCCACCAAAAATTCATAATGCTTGTATCGAGTTTGAAATGTTTTATTGTTGATGTCTTCCTCATTAATCCTTACATGATGATACCCTAATCTTAGATCAATCTTAGGGAACACCTTAGCTACCCTAAGATAATCAAACAAGTTATCTATTCTTGGAAACAAGTGTTTTTTTTTTCATTTTTACTTTGTTAAATGCATTAAAGAAATACAAAACTTTAGTGTCCCATGGTTATTTTTAACAAAGAGAACTTAGGCACCCAAAAGTGACACACTTGGGTGTATGTAACCCTTCTTTAAAATGTATTTTAACTGCATTTGTAATTATTCAAGTTCCTATGTGCTCATCCTCTATGATGTTTTGGAAACTAGGGTAGCTCTAGGTACCAAATATATAGAGAAGTCAGTATCACATTTAGGTGCAAGCCTATAATTTTAGGAAATACATATTTAAACTCCTTAAGTACCTAATGGTATTAATTCTTGATGTCTAATCCTTGGCTTCTTCCTCCACATGGGCTACATAAAGCTGGCACCTCTTTCTAAAAAAAATCTTCAATTACATGGTTGATATTTCCCTGGCCTTGGAATTTTGTGCACTTGCCTCTGCTACCCTTATTCATCAAGGAAAGTAAATGATTTATTATAATAGTATAGTATTAAATGATGTTTTTCCAAAAATCCATACCAATTAGGAAATCATATGATCTCAATGGTATGATGTTAAAATATGCAATTGTGATCAACCCATTCATATTAATTTGGAAATATTTTACAAGCTCAGTTATTCATTTTTTAGCTCTTGTAGATAAATAAACTACCCAAGTTCTACCATGCTTGGTTTTTTTTAAGTTCAATATTTCAACAAGTTTAGAATCAAGATAACTATGACTAGCTCTAGAATCAATTAAAATGGAATTGGTTTGGTTTTTTATCTTTCCTTAAACTGTAATCATATGTGCCCAATTATCAACCTACCTATCATCCAATGTTGCATATACCCTAGGCATTCTTCTACTCATGTCCTCCACTATATCAGTGCCTTGAATGTGATCTACAATCCTCACTTTATCTCCTTTAAAAGGTAAATCCATGTACATTTTTTATCGTCTACAACCCCAACAAATTATGGGTTTAAATTTGGTCCCTTACCTAATGAATCAACCCCCTTTGGTTCACTATGGGTTGGATGAGTTTGTTGATTTTCCTGAGAATTTTTCTTGAAAAATGAAAGTATAAAATCATTCTTCCTTTTCTCCACCTTGGATCTTTCCTTTTCATCCCAAGTTTTATGGAAGGCTAGTTTATTTTTTCCCCACTCATAAAGGTACTATACCTTCCCTAGAGCTTCATCCAAATTCATTGGTTCATCGAATTTAAGTGTATCACCAGAAAATGGTGGAATCCCACTCACAAATCTCTGTATTTTTAGTCTTTCATCCTTTATAAACCCAATATACCTCAACATTTCAATGAATTTTTAACCATATTCTTCCATTGTCATATTTACTAACTTGATTTCAAAGAAATTCTCCATTTTCCTTTCATAGGAGTGCTTAGACAAGTATTATTTTAAGTTATTCTTAAATTTTCTCTGTGAGATATTATTTTCATCCAAGTGTTTGAATTCTCTGAGTTTTTCCCACCATAAATTTACTTTTCCCTTCAAGTGTAATATCATAATTTGTGACTCTAATTTAGTTGATTATTTGTGTAACATGATGTATTTTTTCATATCTAATACCCAAGCTTCAACATTTTCTCAGGCTTCTTGTGCTCACCATTAAATATAGGTAGCTTAATCTCCCTAAGCTATCCTTAAAAACTATCCAAGTCAAGTCTCCTTTTGTGCTGCCTCACTAGTGATATGCTTGGACTACTCCCTGATTCTAAGGAAACATAAACTCTCTTAGTTGAATGCTTTGATGGGTGATGGTGATACATAAAAGCACTCCTAAAATGCCTTGAATTTTCAACATTATTCTCTCTAACTCATGAATCATTTTCCTCTACCTGCCTAGGATTAGTTATCTAGTCTAGTCTCATCTATAAGGTATTCAGGATTTGTAAAATTTGAGTTTTAATTTTTTTTGTTTTCTCTTATCAACCTTTCATTATTAGCTTTGTAGTTGAACACCTCCATTTTGTGACTCCTTGTAGTCTCTTATATGTCTTTATCCTTTGGTCTATCCCTTAAATTCCCATTTGACTCTATTTGAACATTACATGTTCTAATATTCATACCTTTGATCTCTTCTTAATTTTTATATGACTCCTAAGCACCTGCCCTACTTCTAGTCTGCATGTTCATTCTACCTTGTAGGCCACCAACAAACTTATTTTAAATTTATAAACAAATTACGTCCTAAACCAAAAATATGGGTTGATATGTATTATCCTCTTTAATATATTTTTATTGACTATCCATTTTCCCAAATATGAGATCCGAATTGAAATTTATGGCCTGTGAAATTTTTAGCCAATTTAACCCAATTTCCCCTCTTCTGTCACAACAAACTTCTATAAATTGTCTAAATAATTTTGTACTAGAATTTTGAAATCTAGCTCCATTTTTGTTTTTAATTGTCCAATATCTTTATATTGACTACTTTGACAACCCTATCTGATCTTTGGTTGTAGATTTTCATCATCTGGAATTGATTATGTACCACATTTTTCCTTTACATTGTTTCATTCATAACCTCTTCATACTAGCTCTAGTTCACAATTATCATATGTCATTGGAAAGCTCTCTTTAGGCTATTTTATTTAAGTTTTAGGAAATATCTATATCAATTGAGGTATAGGAATTTTTCATTACTTTTCACTACCTAAAAATATCATTTGGGGACTCAAAAATTCACTGGAATCGAATGACTTAAAAAATAGAAAAAAAATCTCAAAATCTACTAAATTTCTAGTTATTTTAGTACCCTTACCAATTATATATGTATTATACTCTATGGTTGTTCTTAGTTATATATACTTTCTATGTGCACCCCCACTCTATTGGAAAGTATCTTCCTCTATATATTTTAGTTTCTAGTTCACATTGGACATGCACTATATTCACATGACTTTCCTTAGACACTTGGCACACACGTAACTACTCTCTTTTCATTTTGGTCCCCACCTAGGCCCTTCGTTTCATGTGGAGTATTCCATGTGGTAGTCCTTAATTGGATATGACTACACATAGGGCCTGTCCCCCACTTTTATTCCATGATGCACAACATTCTCCCTTACAGATCCAATGGTTGAGATATTTCCAATCCAATGGCCTAGATCAATATCATGTTCAAATATGAGGTAGGGATAAATGAAGTTAGACCCCTAATGGATCCAATGACCATGATCACTTCCAATCAATGGCCAAGATCACCCATCGGGTGCCAACATACATGATGGATAAAATAAAATTGCACCCTCAACAGATCTAATAGTAATGCAGGAGCATCCGGATTTAGCAAACAATGGTGTTGTGTGTTCACATGTTGTGGCTAACAAGAGGTGAAAAAAAAATTGGTTATTAATATTTTATTAAGATTCAATTGTGAGAAGTTAGTTGTTTTTATTCCTAAATTAAACAGGAATAAAAATTGAAAATTGGTTCTCCCTACGAGGAGATCAAGCCAAGTAGATTAGATCATTAAGATAGGATAGAATTAGGTTGTTAGAGTAGTTCAACGGAGAGCTAATAAAAGACAAGGGAACCGCTTTCGGGGATATATAAGCGTGAATAGGAGAATGTAAACAAGGGTATGAGGTTTGGAATAGGTGTGAGTGAAGTGTGAACATAGCGAAGAAGCAATGTAATAATCTAGACATCAAGGGAAAGACTCTGTGGATTGTCATTACTATTAATTCCAAGTATGTTTATATTTTAATTCGGCTGTATGTTTTAAAATGTCACTTTTTATTTCTCTGTTGGAGTATGGATATCACATCGCACACAGCGGGGGTTCCATGTAATATGTTTATGTGAAATTATAGATTCGTGTCAAGCTTGCGAAGTTGCAATATAGACTTTCGCAACGATTTTGTCATTGATCGCACATCGAAGCTGGAGAATGGTCGATTGGACGTGTGGTTAGTGAAGATATAGTGAGGACCGTTAGATCTATGCATAGATCAATGATGGAGATTAAATCGCAATCCCAATGGAGTATCACTACATCTTTATCGACGATTTTTATGTTTATTGCTAAGTTATCACAAGTTATATATTTTAAGTTGTGATGCGGTAAATATTGGAAGTTGTGATGCGATAAGGATTAGAGGTTGTGATGCGATGCGATCGCATATCGCAAAAACACAAGGATATATTTGCGATGGTGTGATTTTAAAATAACCTTATAATTGTGATCACAGTCGTGTGCCAAGGAATCTAATTAATTTGTGTGGGTCCATAAACCTCATGCTTGCGCGTATTGTGAAAATTTGTAGTCTTGCTATATCATTTGGTATCAGATTCGAAACTAGGTTCTGTTCTCAAGGATTGTAACAAATATGCCACCCAGAAGAGGAGCTGGCATAGGTCGGGGAAGACCTATATCCAATGCAGTTTTTCTAGAAGAGATTTGACACCTTCGTACGAGGATGGAGACAATGGAGACTTATCAGAGGAGAGCACCTAAAGAAGGGAATGTTAGCGCATCAGAGGAATATTCCGAGGAAGAAGAAGAGGAAGAAAGAAAGGCAGCTAAATTTTCCAAGATATTGGCAAAGGCTAGTGGAAGACCAAAGGTGGAAATACCTTTGGATGATGGGAACCTTAATGTGGAAGAGATTATGGATTGGATCAACTCATTAGACAAATATTTTGACTATTATGAGGTTGATGATAAAAAGAAGGTGAAATTTGCAGCTACCAGATTGAAGGGTCATGTAGCCATGTCGTGGGATGAGCTACAATTATCTAGAGAGAGAAAGGGAAAGCCTAAGATCAAGAAATGAGATAAAATGGTGAGTAAATTGAAAGTTAAATTCATGCCAAAATATTATCATTTAAATCTTTTTAGAAAATTAAAAAAGTTGAAGAAGAAAGGAATGACTGTGAAGGAGAACAAAGAGGAGTTTTACAAGCTGATCATTAGAGCGGGACATGTTGAAGATGATATGGATAAAATAGCCAGATACATAAATAGTTTAAGGTATGACATACAGGATGAAATCAATTTTTTGAGTCTGAATAAAATTGAGGATGCCTACCAAGAAGCTTTGAAGGCAGAGGAGAAAATGTTGAGGAAACAAAGTTAGAAGAATAGAGGTAAAATTCTAGCAAGAGGAAGAGGAATTTTCAGATCAATATTCCAATACTCTCAAAATGAAGCAGGAGGTTCGAGTAGTAGACCTCCACAGAGAGGATACTTTGGTAGAGGGATATTTGCACCTAGAGGTAGAGGTCGAGGAAGAGAAATTTGGTGTTATGCTGCAAAGTTGTGATTGACAATGGAAGCACTGGTAATATTGTTTCCACAAATATGGTTGAGAAATTTGGGTTGATTAAGATGATACACCCTACTCCCTACATATTTTCGTGGCTACAAAAGCGACAACAGATTTTAGTGACAGAATAGTGCAAAGTAGAGATACAGATCAGTACATATAAGGATGTCATATTGTGTGATGTGATGCCAATGGATGTGTTCCATGTATTGCTGGGAAGGCCTTGGAAATTTGACAGAAAATCCATTCATGATGGCAAAAGGAATACCTATACCATATAGAAGGATGGAAATAAACACACATTGCTACATTTGAAGGATGAAGCAGAGACAGTCAAAGGAGAAACTGTGAATAATGTTATGATGATTAGTGGGAAGGAATTGCTGCAATAAGTCAAGAAGGAGAAAGAAATGATCTTTTTTTTTATTGTGGGTAAACCCAAGGTAATACTAACTAACTTATACTAATTTAGAAAATCTGTCTATGGAAATTAAGAATCTGTTAGATGATTATGCTGGCATACGTGTTGATGAATTACCAAGTGAATTGCCACCAATTAGTAGTATCACTCATCACATATATTTAATACCTAGTGCAATTTTACCAAACAAGAAGCATATATAATGACCCCTCAAGAGAATGAAGAATTTGGAAGACATTTACACGATTTGTTAGATAAAGGATTGATCAAAGAAATCCTTACCCATGTGCAACACCAGTCATGCTTAGTCCAAAGAAAGGAGGTGAGTGACGCATGTGTACTGATTCCAGAGCGATAAACAAGATCACTATCATGTATAGATTTCCATTGCCACACATAGATGATTTGATGGATTATTTAAGTGGGTCAAGGTATTTTATTAAAATAGATATGAAGAGTGGATACTATCAAATAAGGATTAGAGAGGGATATGAATGGAAGACTGCATTTAAGACCAACAATGGGTTGTATGAGTGGTTAGTGATGTATTTTGGGCTCACTAATGCACCAAGTACATTTATGAGACTAATGAATGAGGTCTTGAAAGAGTATGTAGGAAAATTTGTGATAGTCTATCTTAATGACATTCTAATTTTCAATCAGAGTAAGGAAGAGAATTTGGAGCATGTCAAGCTGGTGTTAAATACTTTGCAAAAGGAGGAGCTGCTTTCAAATTTGAAGAAGTGTAGTTTTATGAAGAAGGAGCTCATTTAATTGGGATTTATAGTCTCATAAGAAGGTTTGAAGATGGACCCAGAAAAGATCCAGGTAATACTAGATTGGCCAACTCTGAGAAGTGTATTTGAGGTAAGGAGTTTTCATGGTCTTGCAAGTTTTTACAAAAAGTTTATAAGAGTAATTAGTTAGATATGTACACCAATAATTGAAAAAATAAAGGAAAGAAACTAGCCATTTAAGTGGACAGAAGTAGCAAATCATAACTTCAAATTGTTGAAAAAGAAGATCACTGAAAGATCTATTTTGGCCCTGCCGAATTTTGATAAAATATTTCAAGTTGATACTAATGCTAGTGGGATAGAAATTGGAGTTATCTTGAGTCAAGAGTAGAGACCGATAGATTATTTCAGTGAAAATTTAAATGAGGCCAAGAGTAAGTATTCATCCTATGATAAGGTGTTCTATGCTATTGTGCAGGCTTTGAAGAAATGGAGGCATTATTTGTTGCCCAAAGAATTTGTGTTGTATTATGATAACCATTCACTACAGTTCATAAATAATCAGCCAAAGTTGAACCAAAAGCATGCTAAGTGGGTGGATTTTTTGTAGATTTTTACCTTTGTAATCAAACACACAAGTGGTAAGTCAAACAAAGTTGTTGATGCTTTGAGCAGATTAAATCTGGTTATGTTGGAATTTAAGATTGGGATTTTGGGGTTTGAAGAGATGATTGATATGTACAAGGAAGACACAAATTTTAAATAAATATACATAACTGTTAAAAATCTTGTGATTCATAATAGAAGCCAATGGTTGGACTATCTGATTCAAGGAGGATTGTTGTTCAAGAAAAACAAACTGTGTATTCCTAAGTGCTCAATAAGGGAAAATATGATTAAGGAAAAAAAAAGTGGAGGATTTTTTGGACACTTTGGATAGGATTAAACATTTTCTCAAATAATTTCTTTTTATTATTGGCCAAAAATGAAAACTGATATCCAAAAGTTTTTTGATAAGTGTAGGATTTTCCAACATGCCAAAGGAAGAATCCAAAACACTGGGTTATATCAGTCATTTCCAATACCCAATAGACCTTGGGATGTTGTCACCATGGATTTTGTTTTGGGTTTTCCAAATAATCAAAGAGGACATGGTTCTATATATATTTTCATAGATATGTTTTCTAAAATGGCTCATTTTATTTCTTGTAAGAAAACTAATGATGCAACTCACATTGATAATTTTTTTTTTCTCTGAAATTATAAGCTTACATGGACTACCATGAGTATTGTTTTAGACAAGGATACAAAGTTCATAGGACAATTCTGGAGGACTCTATGGCGGAAGCTAGGCACAAACCTCAGTTTTAGTTCAGCCTATCATCCTTAGATAGATGGACAAACTGAAGTGGTGAAAAAGAGCTTGGGAAACATATTAAGGTGTTTGGTTTACAAAAAGCCAAAGCAATGGGCTTAACACTTTCTCAAGCTGAATTTGCCTATAATGATACTCCTAACCAAAGTACTAGAATGAGTATGTTTCATATTGTTTTTGGGATGCATCCAAGAGGTGTGTATGAACTTAGATATTTGAGCAAACAAGAGACGAGGAGTGCAAAATCTGAATAATTTGTAGAACAGATACATAAGTTGAAGGAATATGTCAAGTAGAGATTATAGAAAACACCCAAAAGTGTAAACAAAGGGCTGATATGAAGTTCACTGAAAGGAAGTTTCAAGTAGATGATTTAGTCATGGTTTATTTGAGGAAGGAAAGGTTTCCATTCGGGACCTATAACAAACTAAAAATGAAAAAGATGGGGCCATGTATAATTTTGAGGAATTTTTCCTCAAATGTATATGAGATTGATTTACCAGAAGGAGTTGGGATATCACCCATCTTTAATGCTGCAGATTTGTACCCATACAAAGAAACAAAGGAATAACTACAATAAGAACCTATAGAATAGGAGGACCGGACTCTAAATTCGAAGGAACAAATGCCAAAGACAATAAAGAAAGAAGTGGAAGCCATTCTGGAGAAAAGAGCAACAAAAAAGACCAGAGGATAGAACTATTATTAGTATGTAGTCAAATGGAAGGGAGAAACAGTGGAAGATGCTAGTTGGGTGACAACTGCAGAGTTACAAAAGATTAATGTGGATCCTGAAACATTGATGGATCATTATTTTCTTCCCCGGGAGTCTGATGCAGGAGCATCCAGATTTAGCCAGCAATGTGATTGTGTGGTCACATATTATGGCTAACAAGAGGTGAAAAAAAAAATTGATTACTAAGATTTTATTAAGATTTAATTTTGAGAAGTTAGTTTGTTTTGATTCCTAAATTAAATAGGAATAAAAATGGAAAATTGGTTCTCCCTACGAGGGGATCAAGCCCAACAGATTAGATCATTAAGATAGGATAGAATTAAGTTGTTAGAGTGGTTAAATAGAGAGCTAATAAAAGAAAAGAGGACAACTTTTGGGGATATATAAGCGTGAATAGGAGAATGTGAACAAGGGTATGAGGTGTGGAATAGGTGTGAGTGAGGTATGAATAGAGAGAATGAACAAAGTGAAGAAGCAATGTAATAATATGGTCATCAAGGGCAAGACTCTGTGTATTGTCATTACTATTAATTCCAAGTATGTTTTTATTTTTATTCGGCTATATGTTTTAAGCTATCGCTTTTTATTTCTTTGTTGGATTATGGATATCACATCACGCAAAGTTGGGGTTCCATGTAATATGTTTATGTGAAATTATAGATTTACGTCGAGCTTGCAAAGTTGCGATATAGACTTTCACAATGATTTTGGCATTGATCGCACATCACATCCAGAGAAGGGTCGATTGGACGTGTGAGCAGCGAAGATATAGTGAGGATCATTAGATCTAGGCATAGATCAATGGTGGAGATTAAATCACAATCAGAGTAGAATATTGCTACATCGCTATCGACAATTTTTATGTTTATTGCTAAGTTATCGCAAGTTATATGTTTTAAGTTGCGATGCGGTAAAGATTGGAAGTTGCGATGCAATAAAGATTGGAGGTTGTGATGTGATGCGATCGCATATCGCATTAAGATGAGGATATATTTTCGATGATGTAATTTTTCAATAACCTTATAATTATGATCACAGTCATTCGCAAAGGAATCTAATTAAGTTGTGTGGGTCCATAAACCATAGGTCCATGCATATTGTGAAAATTTGCAGTTTTTTTGTATCAAATAGCCCCATAATCAAATCAGATCACCCATTGGGTTCCAACATAGACAAGGGATAAAATGAAGTTACACCATTGATGGACCTGATGACCACAATAATTTCCCATCAAAAATATAGATTTCCCACTTGGTTCCAACATACATGGGGGATAAAATGACTTTTCACTCATGATGGACCTGACATCCATGATCATTTCCCATTAATAAACTAGATTACCCATTGGGTTAAAACATATGTGGGGGGTAAAAATGAAATTACACCCCCTATGGACCTGATGATCATGATCATTTTTCGCCAATGGCCCAATTCATCCATTAGGTTCCAACATACCTGTGGGTTATAATGAAGTTGCACCCTCGATGGATTTGACAGCTGACATTTGATTACATCAATGATCCATATTGATAATGGTTTCAAATATGTAGGGGGTTTAATAGCCCATAAATTTTTTATGTTGTCTATTTGTGCCATGTGTTTGCCAGCTATCCTCCTCCACATGCCAACTCAGTCGCCACCTTGTGTTGCCACCTCATTACTAGCATCACAATATTTAAAAAAATTAATTCTCTTTTTTTTTCTTTTCTTTTTCTAATTTTTTTTTTCTCTTTCTATAAATAACACTTATTCTCCCATAATTTATGTTTGTAAAAATTAAGTATCTACCCTATTAAAAAATTTCAATCGCTTTGCAATTTCTCAGTTTGTAAAAATAAAATTAACTTGTATATTGTAGAAATTTGAATAATTGATATGTTATCCACCGAGATTCTCCTGATCACACACTATTTTATCTTCATGCACAATACAAAATATCTTCTACCATCGATCATCACATGCGGAAATAAAATCAATTGCATGCATTCATTAAAGCCATAAAAATTCACACATATGAACACATTATGTAATGGAAAAGCTTAAAGCTGAAAACCCCCAACTATCTATATATTATATATGTCATAGAGATCATGTAAAAATCATCATAAAAATCTCCTCACAAGCTCTCAGTATAATCTCCACTTTCTACACACTAATCAAGCTAGATCTAGCAAAACACATGCTCCAATCTCTGCCACTTGATAGCCTGCCTCTACTGCGCAATCCCTGCTGAAGAATGCCTCTTGATGAGAATTAATTACCCCAGCCTTGCTCATGCAGTATTTATAGGCATCTCTACTGAGTGTTGGATGAAAACCATGCATCACTTATAGTCACAACTGATAGTCACACTTGTCCTTTCATCTATCTCTGCACTGGTCTCCACTGAAACTGTCCATGCACTGAAGTTAATTGATGTATTCTTTAGTTGATTAATGAGTTTATAATTAGTGAATTAATTAATAATTAATTCACACCACTCTCACTAATTGTATCAATCAGCTCAACTATGTTTAGATTAGTTAAACTGAACACAACTCCATTAACTTCCTCAATCAACTCCACCAAACTCTCTCACATTAGTTCTAACTGAAGTATCCATGCAATAGCTCCACATAACCCTCAGGAATAGTGTAATTCCTTCTGTCAGCTCCTGTGCCACATTTTTTCACTTAACTAAAGTGCTCCAAGAGAATAAGATAATGTTTAGAGTCCAAATATTATTAAGAGCTAATAATATTCGACATATCTATTTTTAGACTGGCAATCTAAAAATAGATTCCACCCAATATGTCTAAAAATAGAAATCCATCTATTTTTACAACTGGACCAACCATCCACAAATAGCATCTTGTAACTTATAGAACATGATCCATATGTCTAAAAATAGACATAGTCTAAAAATAGACTTTGCGACAAAAATAACCTTTGTGGCCCCCACCTAGTTTAGGTGATCACTTTCCAACTAGGATCAAGAATGATGTTTCAGGATGCCTCCTTCACTATTTCTTGTTGCAATCTTCAACACTCCCTCTCAACAAGAAAGGATTGTCTTTGCATGAGACATGCAACTCCATGCATTCGCCCTGCAACCTTCACAAGCGCCATGCAACTCCATGCATCTGCTCTGCAACTCCTCTGAAACTGAATAGGCTCCAGAAAACTCAATCAATCTGATGCATCTATCACCAAAGTCTTTGAATTTTTCTGGTACCAACTGCACATGTCATCAGGAACCACTGCGCTGTTGAACTCTTGCACCCATGCACTCTTGCACTTGCTGTCAACTCTAATCTACGCTCCAGTATCCGACACTGTCACTTTGATCTGCCTGCATCAATCCAACTGATCATGCTACTGTTGCATTGTGGGAACCTCATAGCCAGGTTCAATTCATGAGATCCACACCATCTCATGAATCCTGCCCAGAAATCTCCTCTTGGGATTAATCATGCATGTCGCCCCACCTCTCACCTGGTGGTATAGCTGCATGCACTCCCTCTACCCATCTGGCACGAAATTTCTCTGCGTGAGTGGTTTCTTCCACTCCATGATCCTCATCTTGTGGCTGCTCCACATCTCGAGGTTCACTCTTACCTGCATGCAAAAATTTCTCCCTCTCAAGCATCAATTTCATGTCTTTCTCGCACTTCCCAATAGTAGGAAGCTCTGTAGAAATCCCATCTACTTCAAGTCTATAGAGATTCTTTGCTCGAATCCCAACCTTCTTGACTTGTCCTTCCTCATCCACAATAACTCCTACACTCCCAAGCTCATCCCTGCAGTGGACAAACTTTTTCAAGTATACCGGAATAGTGTCATTCTTCTTCATTTTTATTTTCCTGAGTTTATCCTAAAACTCAACCGCTTCAATGCTTTGCAATTTCTCCAATGATCAATATCGCTCTGATACCATGTAGAAATCTGAATAACTTATATGTTATCCACCGAGATTCTCTTGATCACACACTATTTTATCTTCATGCACAATACAAAATATATTCTACCATTGATCATCACATGCGGAAATAAAATCAATTGCATGCACTCATTAAAGCCATAAAAATTCACACATATGAACACAGTATGTAATGGGAAAGTTTAAATATGAAAACCCCCAACTGTATATATATTATATATTTCATAGAGATCATGTAACAATCATTATACAAAGCTCCTCACAAGCTCTCAGTATAATCTCCACTTGCTACACACTAATCAAGCTAGATCTAGCAAAACACATGCTCCAATCTCTGCCACTTGATAGCCTACCCCCATCGCGCATCCTTGCCGAAGAATGCCTCTTGATGAGAATTAATTACTTCACTTTCTTCACGCATTATTTTTAGGCATATCTATCGAGTGTTGGATGAAACCATGCAACACTATAGTCACAACTGATAGTCACACTTGCTCTTTCACCTACCTCTTCACTGGTCTCCACTGAAACTGTCCATGCACTGTAGTTAACCGATGTATTCTTTAGTTGATTAATGAGTTATTAATTAGTGAATTAATTAATAATTAATTCACACCACTCTCACTAGTGTATCAATCAGTTAGACTAGATACAACTAGCTCAACTATGTTTAACTCAGTTAAACTGAACACAACTCCATTAACTTCCTCAATCAAATCCACCAAACTCTCTCACATGAGTTCTAACTGAAGTATCCATGCAATAGCTCCACATAACTCTAAGGAATAGCGTAATTCCTTCTGTCATCTCCTGTGCCACATCTGTGCACTTAACTGAAGTGCTCCAAGAGAATAAGATAATGTTTAGAGTCCAAATATTATTAAGAGCTAATAATATTCAACATATCTATTTTTAGACTGGCAATCTAAAAATAGAAATCCATATATTTTTCCAACTTGACCAACCATCCACAAATAGCATCCCGCAACTTATAGAACATGATCCATATGTCTAAAAATAGACTTTGCGACAAAAATCACCTGTGTGGCCCCCACCTTGTTTAGGTGATCACTTTCCAAATAGGATCAGGAATGATGTTTCAAGATGCCTCCTTCACTGTTTCTTGTTGCAATATTCAACATATATCTACCCTTCAAGAGGTTTTTATCTAAAATTTTAAAATATGTTTATCTCCATTCCCTAGAAATTTCATCAAACAATTTCCCAACAATTTTCATTTTTATTTAGCCCTGAATTTTGACCCATACGCCCTAGGAGTTGTAAACCTAGGCTCTAATATCATATATAACAATACCACAACCATATGGGAATTATACTATACATGTTACCCCTATAATCTGATTTTTTGAATTTTTTCTTTTCATTTTATTCCCTATATGTATGATATTCATAATTAAATGCATTCTACCATACATGTTAAGTCCCTATATTAATAGGATAGCCCCTTATTATGTTAGTGTAGCCCCCTTATTGTTATTATTGTACCCTTGTAACCCCCATTTTGTTATTATTGTGCCCTTAAATTATTATTGTTAGGTCGGCCAGGATTACATTGTGGCCCACTATGATTACATTATGGCCCCATGGACTCCTATATATAGAAAGGAGGTTTTGTAAATTGTATCATCCAAGAATTGTTCATTTATGTAATGTATTGGAGGTTGCCCCCTCGAAGTGGCTTATTTCTAAGGCGTTTATATCTCTTTTCTTCTCTTTTTGGAGCTGGTTACACAACATTTGGTATCAAAGCTTTGGATTGTAGGGTTTCGCTGCTCCAAACAAGTCATCGTGGCATGTTCACTATAACTTTTTTTCTACGAAGATTCAGAAGCTGAAATTTTTAGGGTGCGAAGCTGAAATCGTGAGGAGGTTTGTATAAAAATTTCAGAGCTTGGTTCGCAATATTTTTGGAGATATGATCTGTGGAAGGTAGTTCTTTTTCAGGCTCCTGAATTTCATCTCAAAGAGGTGATCGTGGGAAAAGTTCAATAACTCTCTCTCTGGAGATTATATTGGAGTGCCATCAAAAGTGGTCGCAAGTACACAGACTGTAGTTTATTGGCTATCAATTTCAGATACAAAGGACAAAACAGTGACACGTGGCAAGTCATACAAGTTCGCTCTACTGAACTAGTCCATAATTAGGTCATTTTGGGAGATTGGACACAACTTTGTCTTGGAGAATCCAAATCAGGTCAGACCTGTGGCATTAAAAAGAGAATTCAGAGGGTTACTTCAGGGCTGAATTTCATATACTGAAGATTTTCAATTACAGAGATAATTCAATTTCAATATTGAGCTCCTTAAGATATCAATATTGGATTCTAAAATGGCCCCTAAAAAGAATTCAACACCCATTAATCCTTCAAAAAGCTATACTATGACGCATGAAGAGGAAGAGTTGCAGTATGATATATCAAAATTATGGTACCAAGTGCAACAAGTTTCGATCTTACGAAGAGAAATTGAAGATGAAATAGATGGTTTAAAAGCAGAAATGGAGGCTAAGTTGGATGGTTTGAAGGATCAAATAATAGAAAATATGGATGATAAATCAATGGAAGATCACATCGAGCATCAATAACAAGTTCTCCAACTCTCAAAGGATAACCCAACTTTGGTGCAGAATCTAATGAAACAACAAGAAGATCAACATCACATCAAAAGACATTATGAAGTAGTCATAGAAACAAGAACTCGACAAGTACGATCAATTTCAGAGTATCTCAGCAAGTGGAAGAACTTTCCTATAAAATATTTCACATGGGAGGATGAGAGTTTTATACAGAAGCATCAAGAAATAATCAAGCATTGAGGACAACACTTGTTTGAAGGAGAGGGGCATGTTAAGTCCCTATATTAATAGGATAGCCCCTTATTATGTTAGTGTAGCCCCCCTTATTGTTATTATTGTACCCTTGTAACCCCCATTTTGTTATTATTGTGCCCTTAAATTATTATTGTTAGGTCGGCCAAGATTACATTGTGGCCCACTATGATTACATTATGGCCCCATGGACTCCTATATATAGAAAGGAGGTTTTGTAAATTGTATCATCCAAGAATTGTTCATTTATGTAATGTATTGGAGGTTGCCCCCTCGAAGTGGCTGATTTCTAAGGCGTTTATATCTCTTTTCTTCTCTTTTTGGAGCTGGTTACACAACAATACAATACTCACCTAGATAGGGGTATAAGCACATAGCTATACCATTATTTTTATGCACATGATTAATGCAAATAAACAATTAAATTAACACTTATTTGATTAAAGATACCCACTAGCTACAAACTTAAGATGTTCCTCCTAGCCATGGCCCATGCTACTCATATTATTTATGTAGAAAGTCGCCCCTAAGTTGGGGCTTCAACCGAAACCAAGTCCATGTTGTTATGAACCTTGTTCCCTAAAAATGATAAGAACCAATAATCATAATCCTCTTCATGGGGGAAATGTCCTTTTACAATGTACAAGATAGTATTTCATGCTCATAAGACTAGGTCTCCTTGGTATATATATATATATATATATATATATATATATATATATATATATATATATATATATATATATATATATATAGAAATGGGACCATGATGTTTCTAGCCTATATAAAAATATAACAATAAAAATGTAATCACTCAAAATATAGGGTTTAATATGGGGTTTTGGGGTTAACATGGGGTTTATAGAGGGATTAAAATTACCCTCCCCTTAACATAAGTGTTTTCCTCAACACTTGACTATCTATGGGTGTTTTTTCATGAAAAACACATATTCCCATGCCACTTCCTCCACTGGTTGATTCTTCCATTTCATGAGGTGCTCAATAATTGCTTGATTTATTAGCTACTTAGTCCTTGTTTCCAAGATTTTTTTTCGTTTATTATTGTTTTCCCTTATTCATTTTTCTTTAGTATAATATTTTTGACTAGGATCTTATCATTTATTATCTTCTTTAAGCAAGAAACATGGAAGACTATATGTACATGTGAATATGGAGGCAACTCCAATTTCTAAGCCATACTTTCATTCCTTTGAAAACATTTTATAAGGGCCATAATACCCTGGTGCTAATTTGTTGTCCTTATTTTATTTATTTAGGGACATCTATTTATATGGTTGTAGTCTCACAAATATCCAATCCCCCACTTCAAATTACCTTCCACTATGATATTGGTCTACTTTTTGTTTCATCCTATTTTATTCCATAACCAAGTTTTCCTTCAATAGTTTGAGAACCTCTTGTTGGTATCATATGTGGTCTCCTATTTCTTGAGCCTTTATAGTCCCTTTAAAAGGTGATGTGAAGGATCTAGGATGATAATCATGAAGTGCCATAAAATGGTGGCATTATTTATGGTGTATGGAAGGATGTGTTGTATCATCATTCTTCCAAGGAAAACCATTTAAACCATTATGATTTTTTATCAGATGCAAGTTAACATAGATATCATTCTAGGAATTTATTCACAATCTAAGTTCCCCATTATATCGAGGATGGTAAGATGATTTTTGAGCCAATTGAGTACCAAAAAATGAAAATAATTTAGTCTCGAAATTTCTAGTGAAAATTGGGTATTTGTCACTTTTGGACAATTTCCATGGATTCTTATGCCATAAAACTTACTTTAAAATGATTCTGAAGAGAGAAAAAATGGGCATACTTCTTAATTTGATCTACCACTACCATAATAGCACTATTTTCTTCATATTTTGGTAAACTTCTAGTAAATTCCATTGAAACTTCTTCCAAATGTTAGCTTGGTATGGCTAATGGTTGAAGTATCCCCAGGTTCTTGATTGTTATTTTGTTAGAATACCACATATTATTCCAAAAAAAAAATTCATCTACTTTAAGACCTTCCAAAAAAAAAAAAATTTATCCTATAATATGTCTTCAAGAGCCCTAAAAATCCTCCTACATGAGAAGTGTGTAATTCTGAAAGGACATATTTGAGTTGAAAATTATTACATAAGTATAAGCAATGTTGATACCATAATAAATCATTTTTCCACAAATTTTTTTATACTGCATTGGGTTCCTCCTGTAATTATTGAATGATATTGAATATCTTCTCATCTTTCTACCATTCTATCTTTTCTTCTTCAACTCAATGAAATTTTGGAATAGAAATAACACATAGTAAACCATTTGTGTCTTCCTCTTTCCTTGAGAGTGTGTTAGCCACAATATTTTGTTTTCCATTTTTTTTAGATAATTTCAATGTCATAACTCAACATATTTTTTACCCAATATTTTTTCTCTTTCGAAGATAGTATTTTCTCCAAGAAATGCTTCAGACTATCATGATCTATTTTTACTTTGAACTATCTTCCTATCAGGTATTGACACCATTTATTTGTTGCATGTAGTATGGCCAATATTTATTTCTCATATATGGGTCTAAGTACATCCATTTAAGTTCAGTACTTTCAAAGGAGATGGACCTTCTGTAATGTTCCAAATTTTATGGAACATTAAATTTTGTTAAGGAGATGAATACAAATGGGTAGGGGACCCATTATTAGCATGATTAGAGAATAAAAATACTCTAAGTATGAAAGAGGATCATATTGGAGCTATATTTCACACCTCCACGTGTGAAAGGAGGTTTTTGCATAAAGGTTTGGCCAAAGTTGACCAAGTCAAACTGTGTTGGCATGAGTTGGAAAGCACTATGTGGGACAACGTAGGAGGCAAGATTCTAGAGGGTGGAAACCCTAATTTGAAGTAGGGACCATGGATAGAAGGCTCATTGATTAAAAGAGGAGAAAGGTAGCCATTGAGATTATCTTTGATCATTTTTACATCCAAGTCTTGGAGACTTGTTGCTGTCTCTTGTATTTCAGCAGAGCTACAGTGCCCTCGGGCACGAGGGAGTCCTGTTGAGGATTTCCTCTCCTTCTTGAGTAGCTCATGAAGGATTGCACTCCATTCCCCATATTCAAGCATTCAGGCCATAGCTTCAGCCATCTACATCAGCACAGTTTCTGCAGAAAATATTGTGCATTGTCTCTGGGGAGGTTTCCACACACCATCCAGAGCTTGGTTTTCAATGAAGAGAAGTTATATTCATTGGGAGATCAGAAATGGTGGTTATTGAGAATATCCCACCATATTTAGCATCATTCCAACCACTTTCCATCAAAGGAAGCGCAGTCCCTCTCTTTGACAGCGTTCTCATGGGTGATTATTTTCTGTGAGGGATTGACATCCATTTGGAGGAGAAGTCTTGGGTGAAAGGATCACCCTTTCACTTCTAATTTCCATTGGAGGAAAATTCTTTAGTTGTTGCAGACATTTCAACCTTCTCCATGTATTTCCAACTCTTAAGTTGCTACTACCCAACAACTCTAGCATTTCTGCAAAATTCCATTTTTGTATAGATTTCAACCAATCCTTTTAGAGGATTGATGTTATATATTTTCAGGGGTTGAGATCTCACTCCCCCTTCTTATTTGAGCCCATATTTGTATATCATTTGTATTTATATCATTTATGTAGCAGTTCCTCCTATATCTGTGCAGTCATGGTCTAGATATTTATTTATGCAACTATGTATTTCATATTTACATGTACAGGTTTCTTAAGGCTTCTAGTGCCTTGCTTGAGTGATCATTTCCTCAAGGAGTTGTATATTTTATTGCTGTTATGATCTAATGTGATGACCATTGAGTTCTCCAGCATTTCATGTGTATATGATTCACTTCTATTTACCATTTGATGTATTTGTTATTACTGTAGCTGTAATGTTGGGGTTATCTTAACATATTCCCAATCTTGTTGTATTTCCCTATTGGGGAAATTTTCCTTTGACAATCACTCTATAGACAGAGTCTGCTAGTGGGACAGGTAGCCTCTGGATCTCATCCTTTGTTCAAAGGTGAAAAATCCAGTGAATTCCCCTACATTCTATCTCTAGAATAGATTTTCCTTGTCATTTGACAATGTTTCTGAAAAAGGAACATTACAGTGGTATCAAAGCATCGAACTGGCACAGCTTGTGAGTTTGATTTCAAAGGAGAATGATGAATAAGATGAGCCTAGCCTCATCTAATTTTGGAATAAATAAGAGCCTCCCTGAGAAGAAAAGAGGAGAAGAAAAGAGGAGAAGAGGAAGGTCCATGCACTTCCTACTCTCTTGAAGACCAGCATGGGAGATTCTTGGATTTCTAGATCTTATGCAAGTACCTGGGTGACTATAAACCCCATTCTGCAGCTTTTAGGAGAGCTACAAAAATCTCATAGTCTATTCAGTAGATGGAGGAGAGAAGGCCCTATGGAAAAGGAAAAATCAGAGGCAATAGGCTTCTATTGTCTACATTTGATGGGGTTACTTTAGCTAGAGCTTAGGAGAGGAATCTGGAGGCATTTTTATTGCTGCATCTAGTGGCAGAGAAAGAAGTAGTGGAGATGGAAGCGCTACACATGGAGGATAAAACCTTTGTTTGGTGGTTCAAACCCTTGGTCCATTAAAGGGTGAGTTATTTTGGAGACTTTTCTCAAGGGTTGATCCAAACCTTTGATGGAGGGAGGAAAAAGGAAGAGAAAGCCATTCCACCATGGGAGGAGAATTGCACCAATGATAGTACAACTTTGGAGGAGCAGCCTTCTACATCTATGGATGAGGAAGCCATTGGAGGAAAATCCATTCCAGCCACACAAGAAGGTCCCAAGATCCACCAAGGTATGAGTAAAGTTCCACTTTCTATTTCAGCAAATAATCTTAAGGATGGTGTAATTTCATATGAAGAGGTCCAAGGATCAAATAACATGGCCACTTTAGGGCCTCATGTTTTCATTGCATTGTGCAAAGGGTTCAAGGAGGAAAAGAACCCTCATCCTCATACATATTTTATGATTTTCATTCAGCCTTCAAGTTTGGAGTGTAAACTATTGGAGGATGAAGTAAACCATGACACCTCCATGGAGAATCATGAAGCAAATTGTAAATCGGAGGAAGAGATAGTTGCTACATAATTGGAGGAATCAGCAGTGCTGTTGAACATGGGTGGAGAGGAGACATCACCTCCATCACACTTGGATCCTCATAGATCCAACATGGTCATGGGAGAGAGGCCTTTCTTAAGGGGTCTCCAAGGAGCTGCATTTCAAACTCTCATGAAATGAAAAAAGAAAGAATTGGTTTGGGAGGATGGTAGCCCTCATGGGAGGAGTACCAAAGAAGAGGATCAGTGGCAGGATGTTTACATCATTGGGTAGTGTTCGCGAGTGATTAGGTCTTGCGGGCAAGACCCAGGTTCAGGAGTTGTGGCCAACACAGGAATCCGCTGTAGTCTAGGATCACGTCGGCATTATCACCCTACTCTGGAGAGTAGAGAGTCTCACCCGAGGCATGTCGCGACCACATGCAGGAGGGGAATAGACCAATGGCAAGGAACGGATCCGCAATTCATTCTTATCAGTGATTAGATTGCATAAATAGAATCACATATGCAACAACATTCAAAGATCATACAGATATCAGAAAAATGAAATTTTAAAGCATCTCAACCAACACACATGCATGTGAATCACACAAATAGACAGTAACCTGCAATTATATTAAGCTCTTGGCCAAATCCCCAGTTACATAGCTTTGCAATGGGCTTAAAAATCTGATACATATGCCTTGCGGAATAGAGATGTACATCAATAGAACCCTAGGAACTACGGAGACCTCATCCATAATCTGGGTTCCTGCTGCAGCATGCGTTTCTTCTCCTTCAGTCGCTCTCTTCTCTCTGATTTCTTCCGGGTGACGACTATTTATTCACCCACTGTCGCGACTGTTAGTTCTTCTTATGTCCTTCTTCAACTGCTTCTAGCTTTTCTCTGATTATCTGTGTGTTCTGCTTGCGTTCTTCTATTGTATCTTCTCCTTATCTGTACTTATACACATAGTTTCCTCCACTATGTGCCTATTCCTTTGCAACCTTGGTAGCTCCTTCGTTTGATGTGGTTGCGACTTGGATGCGGCTGCCATGTGCCCTCGTTCCGCAACCCCAAAATCTGGCCATTGTTTCAATTCAAAACGTTCAAAACAAGTTTTTTCAAAACAAGGGCCCTAACAGGCCCCAACCACAGTTCCTTGACTCGTCCCCGATTCAATCACAAATTACGGTTTCTACCTCCATTGCCCTGCTTGACCCCATGCCCTGTTCGCCCTATGTGCCTTCATCTGTGCTTGTTTCTGTTATGTGCCTTCAGGCGGTTGTTCAAACAAGGGCCCCAACTCCGGGACCCTTTGGAATGTTGTAGCTCGAAGCTCAGTAAAAGTCAACACAGCTTGCTTCCACCCCTGGATGAGCGAGTCTATTTCCTCAGTGAGCTTGGTGACATCAGCCTCCTCGATGGGCATTGGGACAGCTTCGAACATTGTGCTGATCTGGGTCTTGGCTGCTGCTGCGAGCTGTTGTATGGTCCGGGCGCTAGATTGAAGGGGCGGCTGGAGCTCATGAATGACGCGTTTGGCCTCCGCCGAGCAAGCCTCTGTGTGTTGGAGTTGTGCCTCAATTTCATCAACCTGGGCGTATAATTGATCCAGCCTTGCGGGGTCCGTAGCCTCTTGAATTTCCCTTGAAACCTGCTAGAGTTGGGTTGAAATTGGCTGGGTCTTGATGGTGAGGGCTAGGGAGCATTCCTTAAGGCCCTTCAGGAGGTCACGAGCCTCTCGTGCCATGGAATGAAGTGCTTCCTGCATCTGAGCTGCCTGGCCCTACTTGGCAGCCACCTGGGCTGAATAGTTGACCCTGGGCTCAGGCGGCACGGGACGGGCCGCTAATGCGGCACGAAGCTCATGATTCTCCTAGTGTAATTCCTGAATGACACTCTAGAGGTGGATATCTTGCTCAGAGAGGCTAGCCGCAGCGATTTCGGGAGGCAGAAGGGGATAATGAGGTTCTACAGATGGCCAGAACTCAGAGAACATCTGGGTGACATTGGTGATCATTGCTTCCATCTGCTCCCGTGTTGTTCGGAGTTGGTCGTGCTGTTCAGTAAGCACAGCAATTTGGTGTCGCTGCTCAACACACTGCTGCTGGAGTCCCAAATGTAATCGTTCAGCCTGCTGGGCCGCCCTTTGAATCAGTAAGTACAACTGAGCTGGATTCTCAGGCTAGAAGGTGGCGGTCCCAGAAGCCCCCTGCTCCGACATTCGCTCCGGCAACTGATCTATTGACATGCTCAGGAGGTGATAAGGGCATGGCCTCTAGATGTGTAGAGTCAACCATATTTAGATCCGGTGGTGCTGGCTTATCAATGTGGGTCGGCTGTGGAGGTATAGTGGCTGCAGGTGGAACCTTAGTAGAATCATACCTGGTGCGCAGCTGTTGTGTGAATATATCATGGAGTGAATTTCATCGCGAGGGGCTGGCCCTTGGGGATCTCTACTGGGAACCAGATGTGTGGAGTGTGCCATTTCCACATGGCGAAAGCAATAATCAAGTAGCCATAAATAAAAGTAGTTGCACGCTTATAATTCTCCTCACACGCATCGATCAACTCTTTTAACAAGAAGGAACACCAATTCAGTTTGGTTCCTTGGACACAATGCTCAGCAATAGAAATAGTATCAAGAGTGCATTCTCACTTGGTGTAATGCCTCATTGTCTTGCTGGCAATGAGGTAACAGGCGAATCGAATCTCGGGCTTGTTAATGAGGTCGATCTTGGCTCCTTTCACCCCCCTGCGAGTGCCATATTTCGCATAGAGGTCCATATTGCCCAACTTTTGTGTGCGCTTGGAGGAGTTCTGGCAGGCCGTTGAGACGTCTGCGCCCAGCTGCAAAAGCCTGGTGAGGCGATGAATGTCGTCGGCGTGAATGGGAATTTCCTTGGTCACCCATAAGGACCCATTATGAATTCAGCTAAGGAGGAAGCGTGTACACTATAGAACTGGTCCAGTGGTGCCAAAGACCAGAAGATTTCTCAAGTTCATCAGGGACGAGTTCTGAAGGCCCTTGAACTCTAGTAATAGGCGGTTGGCAGGGTTGCCGGCTGCAGTGCAGTAGTGCTCCATATATGCCTGCCACTGGAGGGATGGAAATTCGGCAGCATTTGAGAGGTTGACATCAATCAAGGCTGCATTATCATATTTTCCCACAAGGGTCTCGGTCTTGTGAATCCGAGGGTCAAGATCTAGTTCAATGACGGTTGGGACAGCCTTCGGCATTTTGGCCCGGCGCTGATAGACATGTAGAATTTTCCTTGGACGCCTTTCTTGGTGTGGTGCGTTCTGAGAATTCAACGGATCTGGTGTGGCTGCAATTACTAATTCAAAAAGGTCTGGAATTCTCATGCTTTTGGTGTCCATGCAAGTTATGTCAGCACCTGGCACAAGTGGAGTTGATGAGACCCCCTAATGAGTTAATTCCTGCTGGCATTCTTTCTGTGACAATCGTGCGATCGAGCGCATGCCAATGAGTGTTGTGACAGTTGCTGACGGTGGCATGGGGAAATGGGTGGACACGACGGATGAGGTTACTGTGGGTGATGACCAAATGATGATGGCGCGGTTACTTCCAATTATGGGAATTAATGATGCAGATCTAGGCGATCCTATGGACTGACACAAGTGCATGGGTGGACTGAGCTGGACTGACGTGGAGATGGGTACGAATCCTATAGGGATGACATGCTGGACCGGCGCCGCCCCAACCACAGTCGGTTGCGGTGCATCCCCCGCAACTGAGCGATTATTGACACACTACCTATGAACAGAGAATACCTCCTACACTCATCCCGGTTGTGAGAGAGTTATTCAACTATGCTACGCTACGGGTGCTCTTGAGTGTGAGAGTTATTGATGAGAAATGAAAGGTAATTAATCTTGGTAGGTTTTCAGGCATGCGCCATTCACCCACCCAGGAAGAACCGTACCATCCAGCTGTGCCAACTGAACTGCTCTGGAATCGCGAATCTCGATAACGAAGTAGGGTCCCAACCAGTGCATCTATAGCTTTCCTAGGAACTTCTGGAACCTTTTGTCGTATAAAAGAACTTTTCCGCCAACCTGAAAGATTTTGTGCTTAATGTGGCGGTCATGCCACGCTTTCTGCCGGTCCTTCTGAACCTTCTGGTGGAATTTGGCCTGAAATCGGCCCTCATCCAGCTCTTGTAACTCGTGGAGGAGCTCCTGGAGTGAGGCCTCTTCCGAAAAATGAAGAGACGTGGTGATAAAAAAACTTGGTACAATAAACTCGGCGGGGATCACAGCCTCCCGGCCATACACAAGCTGGAACGGTGTTTGATTGGTCAAGCGCTTCACCGTAGTTCGATAGGCCCACAATGTAGCTGGCAGGCACTCGTCCCAATCATCGCGCTGGGCATTGCAGATCTTAGTCAAGCCTTTCTCAAGAATCTTGTTGAATGCTTCCACAGTACCATTAGCTTGTAGATGGTACGGGCTACTTTTGTGATGCTGAACCATGAAGGTGTCCAACAGTGATTTGACCGTGGCATTAATAAAGTGCATACCCTGATCACTGGTTAAACTTCGTGGGCATCCAAATCGACAAATAATGTGCTCAAAAATGAATCGGGCGGCTGTATCCACTGTTCAATCGCGTACCGCCGCTGCCTCAGCCCACCTGGTAAGGTAATCATTGGTGGTAATGATGTATCGGGCCTTGGAGTGTCTGGCAACTAGGGCTATGGGACCAACGAAATCGACAACCCACTTCTCGAACGACCGCAACACATGCACTGGGTGTAGCGGAAGCTCGTCCCGGTGAGAGGGCCTTCCCGTCCGCTGGCAGACGTCGCATCGCTTCACATAGGCCTTACAATCGGTATGTACTGTCGGCCACCACAGGCTAGCTTGGATCACCTTTCTTTTGATGGGTTTCGCACCCACATGCCCTCCCGCAACACCGCTGTGACATTCCCACATTACCGCTTCCCGTTCGTGGTCAAGGACGCATCTGCACAAAACCTCATCGAGGCCCAATTTGTATAGCTTCCCTGCGATCAATTGGTAGTCGGTGGCACAGACGACCAAATGCCATTTCTGGAGCGGGGTGTAATCCTGAGGGCATTACCCCGTGGTCAGATAGGCGGCAATGTCGGCCAAGTAATCTAGTACAGCTTCGACTCGGAAGAGATCAGCGTCTGGCAGCTGATCATTAAGGGAGCCATCATTCTCCCCCGTCTCCAACCTGGATAGGTGATCGGGCCTGAAATTCAACCTCCCGGGCTTGACGATTACTTCGAACGTGAATTCTTGAAATAGCAGAAGCCAACGGCAAATCCGTCCTTCCATAACAGGCTTATTGACCAAGTACTTCAGGGCAGAGTGGTCCGTGAAGAACTTGAACTTGCCCCCTAGAAGATAGTGGCGGAACTTCTGAAGAAAGTACACCATCACTAGCGCCTCCCTCTCGGTCGTGGTGTAATTCTTCTCCGCATTGGACAGTTTGCGGCTGGCTAAGTAGACCGAGTGGTCAACTGTTGTATCGCTGAGTTGCGCCAAGACAGACCCAAGTGCAACACTGGAATTGTTGATATGCACATGGAACTACTTATCCTAGTCTAGATGAACTAGAATAGGCGCCGACGCCAGCTTTTCCTTCAGGGTGTCCAGGGCTACCCAACACTCCTCCGTCCACTGAAAGACTGCGGACTTCCGCAGAAGTTGTTCTAACGGAGTAGTGATCTTGGCATAGTTGTGGATAAACCTCCTGTAGTATCCCGTGTTCCCGAGAAATTCTCGCAACTATTTCACCATCTCAGGGGCTTCCATTTGTATGATCACTGCAACCTTGGCGGGGTCGACGCAGACCCCTTGCTTGCATACCACATGTCCCAACAACGTGTCGAACGAAACGGAAAAAATACATTTCTTTAAGTTAAAGGAAATCTGCAGCTGGCGACACCGATCAAACATGACCCGCAACAGGGTAACGTGTTTCTTTAATAAACTGTAGATAGTCCAGTTGTCCATGTAGACTTCCAGGAACTTGTGAATGTACTCCTGGAAGGCGGTGATGACAATCTGGGAAAACACGGGCAGAGCGTTCTTCAAGAAAAATGGCATGAAGTGGTATGCGAACGACCCCCATTCGGTGGTGAATGTTGTCTTTGACTTATATTCTTCTGCAATACGCACCTAATGGTAGCCTGAAAAGCAATCAGTGAAAGAGTAGGCTTCGTTCCCCGCAACATGGTCCAACACTTCGTCGCTGAAAGGGGTGGGAAACGGATCATGAATGCAGGCATTGTTCAGACTGCAATAATCGACACAAACCCATATCGCTGCCTTGTCCTTCTTATTCTGGATGATGATAGGGCTCACCCACTTTGCTTCCTCCATGGGAAAGATTAGACCCGCGGCCAGCATCTTATCGATTTCCATCTTAATCTTTTCTTTAACCCGCGGGTTCAACCGATAGGGTCTGTGCTTCACGGGTCTAGCACCCGGTTTCAGCACGATGCACATTTCACCGAGGTCACCTTTGATGCCCTTCAGATCTTCTACCGACAAAGGGAACACGTCCTCATATTCCTAGAGGAGGCTGAAAATCTCCTTGGTCACCTCTTCGTCCCAATAATCGCCCATGGTAGACAACTTAGGCTTCTCCTCTGTACCGATGTTTAGCTTCTTTGTCTTCAGTGGCCATAAATGGACCCCCTCAGTGGTCAGCTCTACGTTAATGTTCCACTCGCCTTCCTTCTCTTCAAAATATAGGTGCCTCAGGTCCTCGAGATCATCGTCCTCAGGATCGCCATCAATCCTTTGGCAAACCAACTCTCACACGGCCGCAGGACGGGAGGGCAGCGTGCAGCCGTTAGTCTGTGGATCGCAGAAAAATAATACCGCCCTGATAGCTGCAATGCCTGAGATTCCAACTCTGTTTCTCCCGCGAAAGAGAAGCACCGCACAAATTTTCTCACGACTTCCATCCAATAACTAGTCCCTCGTTTCCATTCTTCCTCCAAGTACCATGCGTGGGGAATGGTGTCTAAAGAGTGGACAAACCGATGAACCCACGGCTCTTCTGGGTATCCTATACTTCGCCACTACTCCTCACAGGTCCGCAAGTGGTCCTTCAGATTGGAAGTCCCAGAGTATCGTTGCCTGCTTCGAGGGCCTTCATTTTCTTTGAACCGCCGCGAAAAGGTATTGCGGTGATTTTTCCACCACCGGGCTGCTGTAGACTGTAGTGCGACGTCCAAAAGGGGTAGCCTGCTCCCTTCCGGCACCATGTCCTTAACCTTAGCAATAAAGGTATTAACATCTTGCATGTCTGACAAGGTGGGGTATTCTCTGAACTCAGCCCCAATCCAACTGACGTGGCCAACATGAGCACATCTCCGCATGCTGGTCTCATACCCCCCCTGCTACCAGTCTTCCCACGCGAGTTCAGATCCCAACTCCGAGCTCTGGATACTCCGCCAACTGATAGACCCAGTCGTGGTTGGGTTAATATAGTCTTCCCGCTTCCCTGTAGTCATCTGGTAGAGGTGGTCCATTATCTGAGCATCCTCCCGGTTATCCACCGTCTCGGTATACCTAGGGCCTTGATATGGGTCAAGAGGCTGAGTGACCCGGACCTCCCCATCTTCAAAGATCATGAGCTCCTTTTTGAATTCGATGATAGCATAATTTTAAAAAGCCCAATCAATGCCTAATAGGGCGGGGTAAGGATCCTTGTCTCCCATAATATCAATAACCTCAAAATCGGTGTAAGTCTTTACCCCCGCAATTTTGATCTCGACACCTTCAAGTCGGCCAATTGGCAGAATGCAATACTGGTTCGCCATTCTGAGTTGGATGGGCGAGTATGCCAGCCGTGGCTTTCCGAGAGCCTCCCACGTCTTGCGTGGCAGGATGTTGATGTCAGACCCTAAATCAAGCATGGTGTCGCTGATTTGGAATCCCCCAATCTGCGTATTGAGTCGAAACTCTTTACCCATTCGTCGCTTATTTTGCTTGATGCACTGCACCAATTGGGGGGCTATGTCCACCGGTTCCCCCAATCCTATCCTCCCCTGCAGTGCCCCTTCCAAATTACACTTGAGCTACTACCACAGAGCAGCACTGTCAACAATCTTGAGGAATAGCTGCAACCACTCTTCAATCAGGGTTCTTGGGGCGTGCTGTGGCCCAGGATCTGTCGGCAGGGGTGCCTCCAGGCCTCCCGCTTCGCGCAGCTGAGAAAATGCCTCAACCGCCTCCTGAAAATACTTCTTCTATGCCTCGGGTTTGATTACCCAGTGTGGGGATGCTGGCCTGACAACTGGTGCCAGCTCCTTTCCGCGAGCATAATCCCCTATTTTCTTACTGCCCCTCATCACAATAGTGACGTTCTGCATGGCCAGAGTCACGGCCGCCCACGGCTCGGTGTTTACCAAATTCATACCCCTCTATTGTGCATGTTCTTCCCACTTTTTGATGAGCTCGGGACAATCTTCTGTCGCATGGGTGTTTACGTGACACTGGGAACACCACGGACAGCGAGGGAGGGGACATTCACGAGCCACATGGCCCTCCTAGTCACAGTTATAGCATTTCACTAGCTCGCGCCCCCCAGCGTGGCCTCCGCGTGCTCCGCCCCCTCTTCCTCTAGGAGCCTCATTCACCCTATAGGAGGGTCGGTCCAACCGGTCCGCGAGTGTGTTGAGAGCCCAACATTGCTCAGCGTTGTGAGTCATGGAAGCGCAAAACTCACAATATACGTTGTTTGGCACATTGGAATACTTTTGTAGGAGCGAGCACATCCGAGTTGGATGTCCCACCATCCGACAAATCTCACAATACTCTATGGCGACTGGGTTGAGTTGGGAGGGGAACCCCGCATAAGGTTGTTGCAGTTGGTATACCCCTTGCGGATTCAGTGCCGTGCCACCCCCCGTGGGTGGCCCCCCTTGAATTGCTGCGACCGAGGGTCCCACCCCCATGCCACACAACCGAGGACACTCAGTTGCGACATGGCCTTCGACCAGACAGTGAGTGCACCAAACGTTTGGCCTGGCTAGTCTGACCGGATGTATCTCCTTGAGATTTTTGGTCAAGCTAGCTATCTGATGCTGCAATCCCACCAAGGAGGGATCCTGCGGGCCCGACCCTCCCCAATATTCCTGAGGGTAGCCCGCCATGGCCTCGATCTTCATGGCCTGCTCCAAAGCGTCCTGCAGATTGTCAATATTTTGTTGGGTGAGGGGGGTTCGTGTCAAGGGAAGCAAAGCCTTGATGAACCAGTCCCTCTGATGGTTCAGATCAATCGGGTAACTAAGTTTCCCAATTGCGTCCTTGAATCGCCGCATTAGCTCCCATGCAATTTCTCCTTCCTTCTGTTTAATTTCCCAGAGCTCGGACAGACCCTATTGGTCCATCTGGGGAAGCTTAAATTCCCGGAAAAAATCCTGCTTCACGTCTGTAATGAAAGGATTCGGGTGGGCCTCAGACCACTTGATGAACCATCGCAGAGCCCTCTCTCTGAGTGTGGTTTGGAACTCTATTAGTTTCCCTACGTCCGGTGTCTGCCGAGCCCTCCAAATGGCTTCGCACAGGTACCAATGTTGCTCTACATCATCATTACCCTAGCCCGAGAACTCGGGATACCGGGTAAAATACCCAGCCATGTTCACTTGCGGTGGGTTGACCAGGATAAATCCTTCGGGTCCTGGTTGCATGACTGTTCCACTCGAGAATGCAATACTACTAGTGCTGCTGCTACTAACGGGTGTCGTCGTTGACACTGAACTATTGTGCAATTGACTCAATGCTTGGAGTTTAACGAAAATATTACTCAAAGGTTGATAAAGTACCAGGGGAAGGTAGGGATCCTGGCCATGTATATTGGGGGGAGTATGGCAGCCTGGAGTACTGAATGCCATCCGCTCTTGAAACAACTACTGCATCACAACGTACCACTTACCATCGGAACTTTCCTCGGGCTGCATACCTTCATCATCTTCGTCACTCACCGTCTCCCTTGCTCGCTTGGCTGGGCTCCCATGCACCCATCGCAGTCCCATAGCGGTCCCTTCTCATCCCTAGGTATCTGCGTCCATAATTCCTACCCTCTGAGGTGCCTCCTTCTGATTCTTCCTCTCGATCTCTCGTCTTTTCAAATCTCGCATCACCCTTCTTCGTCACCTATCGGCAATCTGTGCCCGCCGATGTGCACGTCACTCCCTCAACATCCTTGCGGCCTCAGCATCCATTCCCCACTCCTCGCGTCACATTCTACGTGGCATCAATCCCTTCAACCCTTCCCCCAGCACCGGTGGTTTACGCTTCCATACTCATCTTGTGGAATTCTATCAACCCTTCAACCACCATCAGAGATTTAATCCATAGTGAAATATCCTTAAGTGGCTTCCCTCTGAGCCCAGAGTAGAAGATAGCCTTGGCCTTTGAGAAGGATTGATAGCACTCAGTAGAAAACTCCACAATGTATCCTTCCAACGTGGTCTCCACCCAAAAATCCACCGCCTGGGTCAACTTGGTGTTCAACCGATGCAGGGCCACCAGATCTCCGTGCGCCCACCTTCGGTTTATCTTTCGTGAGCCATCTCGAGGCACCTTCGTCTGTAACCTCTGAAACCAATTGTAAAGGTCAGTAGGAAACTTTCCCCAGAAAATTTCGTACGTATCACCAGCTAAATCTGAGAAAAGGACGAGTTCCTTGATCGCTGCCTCCCCTTTCTTCGTCAACTCTTCTTGCTGAGCAATGAAATGGTCTAAATGATTATCCCACCATCGCCGTATCTCCCCTTCAAAGATCCACGATACCATGGTATAGATCCCCTCATATCATGCGGATCCCGGCAACGAAACCATTGTTGGCGAGTGATCAGGTCTCGCGGGCAAGACCGAGGTTCAGGAGTTATGGCCAACACAGGAATCCACTGTAGTCTAGGATCACGTTGGCATTATCACCCTACTCTAGAGAGTAGAGAGTCTCACCAGAGGCATGTTGCGACCACATGCAAGAGGGGAATATACCAATTTCAAGGAACGAATCCGCAATTCATTCTTATCAGTTATTAGATTGCATAAATAGAATCACATACGCAACAACATTCAGAGAGGATACAGATATCAAACAAATGAAATTTTAAAGCATCTCAACCAACACACATGCATGTGAATCACACAAATAGACAGTAACCTACAATTATATTAAGCTCTTGGCCAAATCCCCAGTTACATAGCTTTGCAATGGGCTTAAAAATCTGATACATATGCCTTGCGGAACAGAGATGTACATCAATAGAACCCTAGGAACTACAGAGACCTCATCCATAATCTGGGTTCCTGCTGCAGCATGCGTTTATTCTTCTTCAGTCACTCTCTTCTCTCTGCTTTCTTCTGGGTGACGGCTATTTATTCACCCGTTGTCGCGAGTGTTAGTTCTTCTTATGTCCTTCTTCAGCTGCTTCTAGCTTTACTCTAATTATCTGTGTGTTCTGCTTGCGTTCTTTTGCTGTATCTTCTCCTTATCTGTAATTATAAATCTAGTTTCCTCCGCTATGTGCATGTTCCTTCGCAACCTTGGTAGCTCCGTCGTTTTATGTGGTTGTGACTTGGTTGCGGCTGCCATGTGCCCTCATTCCGCAACCCCAAAATCTGGCCGTTGTTTCAATTCAAAACGTTCAAAACAAGGTTTTTCAAAACAAGGGCCCCAACAGGTAGCAAGGATAAGGGATACATATTTCTGATATAACATATATATCAATCATGATACCTTCATCACATGATTCATATGATGTGAACATGAGGAGGCAACAAGCACTTGAGTTGCTTGGGATTGATGGGAGAGAGCACAAGCAGATTTTCTCTCATGTGATTGATGGTGTTGTAGGAGTAGAAGAGGGAACTCTCATAGTTCAAGTGGATCACTCCTTAGCTAGGATTGATTGGGATGCATTTCCCTCTTGGGAGAAGCTTCATATTTGCAGCAGCATCACTAGATTTGTTCTTGACAAGGAGCATGTCAAGGAACAAAGATTGGCATGGGCAGGAGCCTTTTTGTATGAGCTCACAGAGCTATCATTTGGGAGGAGGATCACATGCATAGATCCATCTATCATATCACTTCCAGCCTATGGTAAGATTATTTTGTGTACCTTTTCTGATTTACATACTCTTATCATTATGATACAGTGTCGGGCTTTTCAAAGGGGCAGATTTTTCATGTTGCTCCATGAGCAAAATTGGGCCAAACTATGTGATGGAGACAGCCATATTTTATATGGCCTTGGGCAAGTGTTACCTTCCATGTATGTTCAGCATTTATATTCAGCCACCTACCATGCATTATCAGATGTAAGAACATACATTGTTATTCATGAGATGAAAAACAACTTGCCATATCATTTCTCAAAGCAGCAGTTTGAGAAATTGCGCTGTCACTTTTGGGAAAATTGTTGGTACACTCTTGCAACACATGAAACCTTCAAAATTTTCCTCATTGTATTACTGATCATGAATTCCTTTGCTGATATGGATCAGATTTTTACAAGAAGCATGATTATGAGAAAGGCACATAAGTTGGATGTGTCCTTGAGTGAGAAAAACTCTCACATTTTCTGCAGTGCATGTTCTAAAGGGAACATGAGAGGAGGCATGGCTACAGCCACATATTTTCTCATTTGTGGGGAAATACATGGGCTTGGTAATGTTATCCATCCATTGTACGTATATGGGCAAGTGTTTGGCCATATGTTGCTAATTCACTCATCTATTTACTATTTAGTAGTAGGTGTGATATTTGTTGTGCAATACTTGCCATGTTATTTTCTACAGCTGCAGTGGATGAGGTTGCATTATAACCCTATGAGGCATTGTTTTCATTTTTTGCACATGTTATAACCTACATAAAACATGTCATGGGGACTTTCTATGGTGATCTTGTCCTATTCATCATAGATGACATGTCTTGGGCCAGTCGAATTATCATTGTTGAGTGGAGAAATCCTTGAAGGATTGCTTTTCATTTTGCCACTTGAGGGCAATAATTTTGCAGCCCAGGATCAACATAAAATCCAAAATTGTCATAATTGGAGAAGAGGACAGCATGGGGCAAGTTATAGTGCTTTCCATGATCATATTTCAGCCCACTTTCATTTTCGGAGCTCAAGGTGGAGGGTGATTTTCCATGAGTTGTCTTGTGGGAGGCAGCTTATTTTCATGATTGATGGCTTGGGGATGAGATATTCATATAGGGATGATTATTCCCATTATCCATCAGATCTCATGCCTCAAGGAGGCCCTTAGATAGCTCTTGTTCCTTCATGGATACTTGTTTCTACATGATAGATGTTTTGGGAGTGTTCACCCCAAGGCTAAGATTACATATGTTGGAGGGACAGTTGGAGACTTGATAGATGATATGGCATCCCTTTTCTTCAGGAGATCATTACATAAGGATTATACAAGAAGAAGGGTAGAAATAAAATCAGTTCATCCTTGCAATTGCTTGAGGCCAAGCAATATTTTGAGAGGGTAGGACTGTAATGTTCCAAATTTTATGGAACATTAAATTTTGTTAAGGAGATGAATAAAAATGGGTAGGGGACCCATTATTAGCATGATTAGAGAATAAAAATCCTCTAAGTATGAAAGAGGATCATATTGGAGCTGGATTTCACACCTCCATATGTGAAAGGAGGTTTTTGCATAAAGGTTTGGCCAAAGTTGACCAAGTCAAATTGCATTGGCATGAGTTGGAAAGCACTATGTGGGACAACATAGGAGGGAAGATTCTAGAGGGTGGAAACCCTAATTAGAAGTAGGGCACATGGAGGGAAGGCTAATTGTTTAAATTAGGAGCAAGGCATTAATTGAGATTATCTTTGATCATTTTTACATCCAAGTCTTGGAGACTTGTTGCTGCCTCTTGCTATTCAGCAGAGCTGGAGTGCCCTCGGGCATGAGGGAGTCCTGTTGAGGATTTCCTCTCCTTCTTGAGTAGCTCATGAAGGATTTCACTCCATTCCCCATATTCAGGCATTCAGGCCATAGCTTCAACCATCTACATCAACGTAGTTTCTGCAGTAGATATTTTGCAGTGTCGCTGGGTGTTGCTGGGGAGGTTTCCACACACCATCCAGAGCTTGTTTTTCGGTGGAGAGAAGTTATATTCATTAGGAGATTAGAAATGGTGGTTATTGAGAATATCCCACCATATTTGGCATCATACCAACCACTTTCCATCAGAGGCAGCACAATCCCTCTCTTAGACAGTGCTCTCATGGGTGATTATTTATTGTGAGGGATTGAAATCCATTTGGAGGAGAAGTCTTGGGTGAAAGGATCACCCTTTCACTTCTGATTTCCATTGGAGGAGGATTCTTCAGTTGTTGTATAAATTTCAACTTTCTCCATGTATTTCCATCTCTTGAGTTATTTTTGCCCAGCAACTCCGACATTTTTGCAAAATGCCATTTTTGTATAGATTTCAGCCAATCCTTTTAGAGGATTGATGTTATATATTTTCAGGGGTTGAGATCTCACTCCCCCTTCTTATTTGAGCCCATATTTCTATATCATTTGTATTTCTATCATTTATGTAGAAGTTCCTCCTATAACTGTGCAGTCATGGTCTAGAGCTTTATTTATGCAGCTATGTATTTCATATTTACATGTACAGGTTTCTTGAGGCTTCTAGTGTCTTGCTTGAGTGATAATTTCCTCAAGGAGTTGTATATTTTATTGCTGCTATGATCTAATGTGATGACCATTGAGTTCTCCATCATTTCATGTGTATATGATTCACTACTATTTACCATTTGATGTATTTGTTATTAATGTAGCTGCAATGTTGGGGTTCTCTTAACAGATTCCCAATCTTGTTGTATTTCCCTATTGGGGATATTGTCATTTGAAAATCACTCTATAGACAGAGTCTTTTAGTGGGCCAGGTAGCCTCTGGAACTCATCCTTTGTTCAAAGGTGACAAATCTAGTAAATGCCCTTGCAGTCTATCTCTGGAATATATTTGCCTTGTCATTTGACAATGTTTCTGAAAAAGGAACATTACACCTTCCTTCTTGCATGAAAATTACACTAATTATATGGCCTAAGTCATCACACTCGACAATGAAGGCGACTACCAAAAGACGTTGCATCTCCAACTGTGCATATGCATGTTGCTAAGCTATATGCCTTGGATTTTGAGATTTCCAATCTCTAGAAAGTCTTACCATCCCAAAAAAAATAAGGAAACAAAATATTCTTGCATTAATAGTTCCAAATCACTTGATATCCAAGTCACATTAGCGTAATAAAGCTCCACATCAATATTTGACGTTGGCATATCTAACCTGCATTCAGTAGCCATTGTGAAATCATTTAGTCCCAGTGCACAAGATACAAATTGGATGCCGTAATGAATATTTTTAGCACATATTAAAATCACACCACCAATAGGAGGAGGCACTGCAATAATCTTATAGGGATCATGAGGAAGGTGAGGAGAAGATAAAATAATGGGATGTTTCTTTAAATTCATGTTTATGCTAAGCCTTGAAATTATGCACATGTGATGCTTCCAAGCTAGGTGCCCTTCCCATGTAGGCTCCTTCTCATTAACTATGACTATCAAAATTTATATGCATGAATAAATGTGATTCCTTCATGTGTTTCATATGCATATTATGCACATTAATAATGTATGATGATTCAATATGCACAAAAACAATACCACCATAACCATTAGATTCTTGATCTCCAACAAGTCCATAACCATCTTTGGCAGCTTTAAGCATTATAATTTGAGAATCGTATATAAGCACACCATTGCACCTCCCAAAGGGGTATGACTATAATAATGGCCCCTTGAAAATTTTTCTCTACCTCTTTTCAAATGATACCAACTCATAAATAAGACCACTATCAATGTGCCTGAAAACTAATTTGAACTACCTTCATCATAGAAATATTTAAAAATGGAAATATACCTTGATAACAACATAATGATTCAATTCTTTATATATTAGACAAAAATGAGGCCTACTCATTTCCCTTTTCTAAATATCCATAATTCAATTGATTAATCTAGTTTATATTTTTGGGAAAATTTCGTTAAAATTTCATTTGCAGTTCCATATAGTAGTCACAACACATTTATATCATCCTTTTTCAAGGACATAATGTCCCAACTGATACTGAGTGTTGAAATTGTGCTAAAACACAACCATACAAAGTAGAAGGTGGACAAGACATTCACTTCCTCATGGTATAAACTTGATCCAATGAAACAATTATATCACATATTATCAACATTTAAAAGCAAAATGGTTGGACCAACATACAAATGTGAATACAAGTGAATCACTTTCCACAAACGATGATAAATTATACTGATATAAACATCATATTTTGAACATAATCAAGTGATTCTTGAGCACTCCAATATTTGATATAATTAATTTCGTGTTTATCCTTGCAAACTCCTCTACCACAACTATTGGTTGTCACACAGTTCTGCACCTAGACATGCCAAACAATAGATATGAAACACAATGGTTCCTCAAATGGTCAAAACCTAGGGCAATGATATGATTGATACTCATAGGTTGACATGTGGTACTCAACTCCAACACTCAAGTTCAAGCTCTCTCCACTAGCTTTTGGTTTGAACATATGTTCATGTTGATTTGTGGCTTTGTGCCAAGACTTCTTTATTTTTTGTGCAGTAGGAATAATCCAACATGCATAAGGAATAATATAAATTAACTCTTCATATTATCCAACGCATTATTGACAACGATGATGTGTAGTGCATGAGATTTGGCCTCTTGGAACTCCCCTTGGAATCCATGTATGGGTGTTATCCTTGAACAATCATGCTTGGTATACTTGGTAGCTTGGTCAAACAAGGTATAGGTTGGCATGAGTTAGAGATTGGGTGCATAGCCCAATAATTTTTGTTGGCAATTTGATCCATCATTATCTTCTCTATGTTAGATGTAATTTAGGCCAAGATAGGTTTAAAATGCTCGGTTTTGTGTCGTCCACACTAGGGTTTGAGGGTCTGGCCTCTTCCTTTTGTAAACTTCTTGTTAGGGGCCTTGAAGGTCGGGTTTGGCCTCTTCCTTTTGTAAAATTCTTGTTTGGGGCCTTGAAGGTTGGGTCTAGCCTATTTTAGGGTGATGGATTGTTAAAATTTGAAACTAGGGCCAAATTCCACTTCGAACAACTCAATTGATGGATATGATTATTGCATTATATTCCTCTTTTCGAGATGACCAAAATTGACCTAAAGATCCTTAAATTTCGGTAAGGATAAATTAATTTATTCCCACACATGTGAAATTTTTCAAGGTTAGCCACATCATCATGTGGGCTCATTAAGCCCAAGAGACATGTCACTTCACCCTCAATGACTTGTATAAATATAAGAGACCTTAAACCTCATTTGGCATCATCTCATCACACATATTATTATCTCTCATCATATGATTGATTCATACAGCTATTGGGTAGTCTAATTCTTCTCACACGTGTGGCTAGAAAAGAGGACGGATTATAGGGCCTAATTTCAGGATTGTTGCATGGTTTGACCAATGATGACTTTCTAGTTAGGGTTGTTGACTGCTGGAGAAAATTACAAATTTGACAGGGTTGTTTTGGCTATCATTTGGCAAGTCAATTTTGACTTTAATGTAATCTCTCTCTCTCTATGTTGAACATTTTATATAATAATAAGAAGAATTGATCAAAGGTTTTTCCCCATATTGGGGTTTTTCCATGGCATTCGAAAAATCTAGTGTTCTCTTGGCTTGGCTTGTATTTTGAATTTTTTTATTCACGTTCTATCTATAGTTACTGTCAATGTGATTTATGGTTAATGTGATTTCTAATGGAAAACTAAATTGGAAATTATCATTGGGGTACTAAAAGGACATTAAATTAATTGTACTAAGCATAGAACATACCATTTTTAACTATAATTAATAAGGTATCAAAGCCCTAGTGAAGTCAAAGCCCAAGAAAGAGAGATAAAAGAAATCACAAAGATATATCTATTGGACAAGGACAAGCCTCAATGGCTTCTACATCTTACTTCAAGACCAAGGATAAGCTCAATGACAAATCTGACTATCATTCATGGAAGGTAACTTTGGACTTGACTTTTGAAGAGCATGATGAAATGGACTATGTGCATGGAAAAGTGGTGGACACTCCTTCAAATGCATCTGTTGCTGCGAAGATGAAGTATAAGAAAGGTGAGGTAAAAACTAATTAAATTATCATTGACTCCATTAAAGAAAATTTGGTTTCCTATATTTATGGTTTTGGAACATGTAAGGATATGTATGATAATTTGGTTGGAATTTTATAAGTGAACAATGCAAATAAAATCCTCTTTCTCAAAAATAAGTTGAAGATATTGAAATGAATAAAGGGGACTCTATCCAATCCTACTTCATTAAAATAAATCAAATCAAGAATGATGTGTTATCTATTGGAGAAGTTATTTATGATAGGAAGCCCACTCTCATTGCTCTTGGAGGTATTCCAAGACCATAGTATGTATTTTTCACCACCATTCTCAACAATGATATGATACTTCGTTTCAATGAGTTATTTTCTAGAAGCACTCAAGGGGAGACTAGGATGATGGAGAGAGATAATCCATCCAATAGAAATGATCATATTTCCTTCTCTTCTCATGTCAAAAGGAAGAATAATGTTGTTCCCAGGGGACAGTGTCAAGGATTCAAGAAGGAATTCAAGGAAGTAAGAAAAGGAAGGTGCTACAATTGCAACAGGTTCAACCACTATGCTAGAGAGTGTCCTCACAAGAAGAATTCTCTAAGGGATGACAACAACAACAACCACAATCCAAAAGCAATGTAAATTAAATAAAAAATAGGTTAAACAAAAAATGAAAGAGGAATTCTCACGTTACTTGAAATGGAAATGGTCGAACTCCCAAGAGGACAAGAAATATCAGGGATGATGAAAGTAATGTTGTAGAAAAACAAGACAAGTTTTATCTTATTTCCTCTCTATCTACTGCTTCTCCTCCAGATATGTTGGATCATTGGTTGAGTGATAGTGGAGCCTCAAGGCGCATCACTAGATACAAAGAGGCCCTTTAAAATTCAATTGAAAAGAATACTAATTTGAAGATCATACGTGGATACAATGCCACCTACCCTATGAAAGGGATAGGTATTTCCACTCTTCAATTGAATCAAGGTAAAAACATTCATCTACAAGAATTATTGTATGTGCCTGATTTGAGGAAGAACCTAGTGTCTATTTCTCTGATGGAAGATAAAGGCTTAAAGTTAGCATTCATTGATGGAAAGGTACATATTTGGAAAATAAAGCCTAAATATGCATTTACTCTTGGATTTAGGGTTGATGGTCTATATCAAGTTAGATGAAGTCCTTTGGGAGCCTTGGAAAGTGATACTTCTCTACAATGTAATTTTTGGCACATAAGATTTTCCCACCTACACTACAAAGCCTTACCCGGGGTAAGGAATATGGTCACAAGTATGTCTGAGTTTAACATGAACCATGAAGGTGTTTCTCAGGGTTGTGTAGCTGGAAAAAATACAAAGGGACCATTCCATTCTAGTGAGAGAAACATGAATGGTATTCTTCAATTGGTCCATTTTGACTTTTATAGTATGTTACTTGTAACATCATTGGGAGGATACTTGTATTATGAAATCTTTGTGGATGACTACTCTTATAAAATATGGATCTATTTCTTGAAGAGGAAGAATGAATTGTTCAAATGGTCTCATTATTTCAAAGCACTGGTGAAAAATGAAACATGGAACATGATTAAGATATCGAGGACCAATAATGGAACCAAATATGAATCAAATGAATTCAATGACTTTTGCAAAAAGGCTGGCATTAAGAGGGAGACAATTGTTGCATACACTCCCACGCAAAATAATTTTTTTGAAAGAAATAATCGAAAAATCATGGAAGCCACATGTGCCATGATTCATGATCAAGGTCTATCGAAGTTATTATTGGAAGAATCTACCAAAAATGTCATGTATGTTAAAAATAGGATCTCCCATCAAGATGTGGATTTAAAGACACATGAGGAAATATTCACTGGTAATATACCTGATGTTTCTAATTTTATGATTTTTGGCTGTCCAATATATTTTCATGTGCCTAAAGAGAAAATAAATAAGTTGGAAGCTTCTATGAAGATGTAATATTCCTTTTCAGGAATTTCAGCAATATCTCCAATGAGGATGCTGTATAAGGAAACCAGTGCAATAATAACGCAGTACAGGGCTTGGATCCTCTGAAATATGATGTATGTAGCTTAAATATGGAATGGAATTAGAAACAAATAACTCTAGCTACAATAAACAGATCTCCCCAACTCAAATGTGCTAAAAATCATCACAACCCCAGTACATCATAAAATAGAAATGCCAGAGGCAAAAATAGCGTTATTATTATTATGTAAACTATATAAATAGATGGAATAACATATATCTATAGCTTTCATTCATTATAATATTAGAAATTAGAGGATTGACCTCTTTTACAAACACATTGGAACTCCCCGGCAATGGTTTTCGACAAAATAGCAGCACAAGATACAACACTACAGGAAATAACGTTGTACCCAGCAACTTTGTATTGAGAAATATATGATATGCTTAAAAATGGATACTAAATACAATAATGGGCTCAAGGCCTTCCTCAATATAACTTCTGGAGTGGAAACCACCTCCTCCTCTTCCAAAATAAGCACAAATAGGTAGATACAACCCCAGCTACTGTAGAAATAATACACTCACTGGGAGTGACTACACTGTCAAGGTTAGAGGATGGATTTCCTCAAGATAGTTGCTAATAATGGAACTCAAGACCTCCTCCTTAGATCTCCTAATTAGCTACAACAATGATGAAACTAGAATTCCCACATGAGAACTCTTACACTAAACAGTGCTGCAATTCTGGCTAAACAGCTGAAGTTTGCAATCAGTCATAGGACTGAAATAAGAAGTATGAATGAATGGATCTTTTTTCTCCTATTCCTCCCTTTTTATCCCAAGTGAGCTCCTCCATCTCGGGCCCCACTCATTGGTGATGTAGCTTCTATGAGAAGTTTCCTCCTTCAAAACTGCGCTGCCCTAGTGGCTTTCCCTCCCTCGTGACAGCGTTGTTGACTTGGTAAACCATAGCTAGCTCCTTTTTTTTTCCCCTCTTCACACTCAAGAGGATTTATTTTATCCTCCTACCTCAATCCCCTTTCACACTAGGATAGATTTTATTGTGTTTCTTACTTCTTTTTTCAAAAATGGAGCAATTATAATGTTCCAAGTAGCAATGGCTAATTGGGAACATTACAGAAGAAAGGAATATTCATCAGATAAATTGAAAATTTGAAGGCATATAAAATCTATGTTCCTGGTCAAAGAGATGTGGAATAAAGTTGTGATGTCATATTTGATGAAGATATTTCCCTTGGGAAATCCAGAGATCTTCCTATCCCAAGAAAGGATGAAGATGATGCTATCGAAAAACAGGATGAACCTCCAACAAATGATTCTATGCCTGATGTTGAAGGCTCAGTGGATCCTATTGATCCACCTCCTGGTGATCCCTCTATCTCACGGAAATGTCCACTATGGCTAAAAGATACTCTCTAAAATGGCAAAAGACATACTGCTCCAAGACGGACATTTTGTGAAAGTAAGAAGTTGAATATGTATCAAGGGTACTTGGATGCCATGAGTATTATTGTTCAATATGAACCTTGCACATTCAAAGAATTGTTAAAACACCAAGTATCAAAGGATGTGATGAACAATGAATATGAATCTATTATGAAGAATGATGTGTCGAGACATGGTGCCTATATCTAAGGACAAGTCTATGGTCACCTCAAAATGCCTTTACAAAATTAAACATGGAGCTTATGGGAGTACTAAAAAATATAAGGTCAAGTTCATTTATCAAGGCTTATATCAAAAGGAAGGAGTGGACTATGGCGCGATGTTTGCACCCATGGCCCGATATACCACTATCTGATCTATTATTTCTCTCGCTACCAACCAAGGATGGAGCCTACATCAAATGGATGTCAAAAATTATTTCTTAAATGGCTCACTTAAGGAGGAATTATACTTGGAGAAACCTCAAGGATTTGAAGTACAATATCTAAGGAAACGTGGTTGAAGGTTGAATGAATCTCTTTATGGGTTGAAAATAAATCCCCTAGGGCTTGGTCTGAGAGGATTTACAGCTATCTTGTGAAGTTCATATTTACAAGGAGTTATGTTGATCTAAACCTATACTTCAAGGTTGAAAAGGAGATGCCTCTTATTTTGGTCCTTTATGTTGTTGTTCCCTTTCTAACTAGTGTTAAGCCTCTAATTTATCAATTCAAGAAGGATTTGACTTCTAAGTTTGAGATGAATGACCTAAGATTGATGCACTACTTCCTAGGCCTAAAGGTCTCGCAAAATCCAGGTGATATTTTCCTTTCTCAAGGAAAATACATTGTGGAGCTGCTAGAGAGATGTGGGGTGGTGGATTGAAAGTCTGTGCCTATTGTGATGGAAATCAAGTTCAAGACGTGGAAGTGTTTTTGGGCCCGAATTAGGAATCCCTTCTGAGTATCGACAACTTTTGGGGTACTTTATGCTCTTGTTAAACTCTCGTCTGAACATACAGTTTGTTGTAAATAATTTGAGTCAATTTATAGTTAAGCCTCATCACATGCATTATATTTTTGCTAAGAATATATTGAGATATCTTTGTGGCACAATCAACTATGGGCTGAGATACACTGCCAAGAATTTGAGGCTACATGGATATTCTAATGCTGACTGGGCTGGCGGTGTGGTGGATAGAAAGAGCATGTCAGGATGTTGCCATGTCAAGATGTTGGTTCTCATTGGGCTCTGATTTAATTTTGTGGATGAGTAGAAAGCAGAAATTGGTTGCTTTAAGGACCGTAGAGGTCGAATATATTGTTTCTAGTATGGCCTATTGTGATGTTGTCTGGTTAAGGAAGCTCTTCAGTGAGCTTTTTGAGCATGTGTTGTATACCACCATGATATATTGCAACAACTAGAGTGGGATTCTCCTTTCATAGAATTTTGTGTTCCATGACCGCTCCAAGCATATTGACATCAAGTACCACTTTATTTGGGATATGGTACAACGAGGAAAAATAAGGCTCCAAAATATCAGCACCAATGAGTAGGTTGTTGGAATTCTCACAAATCCCTTGGGAAAGGTCAAATTATTAGCCTTCCGAGAGAGACTTAGAGTCATGGAAGGACCCTCCCATGAGGGTCCCTCTTGAGTTGGACACTGAGCTCTAGGAGATCCTCGGGGCTTGGGGTATTTCTTGGAGCTATGAGTGACCATAGGGTGATTGTTTCACCTTCCCCTATAGGTGCGTTGTGTATAGGGTGAGTGGTTCACCTTCCCCTATGACACCCCATGATCATTAACATGTGTGTAGGATGAGTGGTTCCCCTTCCCTTATGATTCATAATATATTCATAGGATGAGTGGCTCACCTTATTCTATGGCATATGAGCATGATGGGTGGTCCACCTTCTCCTATGGAAGCACCAACATACATCCTACCCATGTAGTCTAGTACTCATGGGAAGTACCTCTCATATGGCTAGATCATATCTGATTAAGGTTCTACCCTTGGACTTAATTTTTTTAATGAAGAGTGGAAAGGTTTTATAACTCACTCTTGATAAATTCTTATTCATTGTTACATCAGAGTTCAATAGAGTAGAGACGAGATGTAGAGATGGTACATGATAACAGGATGTCATGATGGATTGGAAGGTGAAATAATCCTTAGTTGAGAGGGAGTGTTAAAACTGAAAACTAGGGCCAAATACCACTTTGGATAGATCATTTGGTGAAGATTATTAGTGCATTGAGTTCCTCTTTTTGAGAGGAAAAAAATTGACCTAAAGATCATTAAATTTGGAGAACCATAAATATGTTTTTGAATTTATGCCCACACATGTGAAAATTGTCAAGGTCGGCCATATCATCACGTAGGCTCATGAAGCCTAAGAGACATGTCACTTCACCCTCAACGGCTTGTATAAATATGAGAGACCTCAAACCTAATTTGGAATCATATCATCACACATGTTCTTCTCTCTCCGCATCTGATTTTTTCGTACAACTATTGGGAATTCAAATTCTTCTCACACGTCTGGCTCGAATATAGGAAAAATTACAAGGCTGAATTGCAGGACTGTTGCAAGGTTTGAAAAATGTTGACCAAGGGGTATTTGACCAAGTTTGATTGTGATTTTTGGGTCAAATTTTTTATTTCAGGGCTAACCATAGAGTTGACCATAGAGTTGACTGCAGGATTTGACCAAGTTTGACCATTGTTTTCATGAATATTTTGGGTTGAATTTGACTGCCCTAGGAGGCCTATTTTGACTGGGTGTGATAGAGATACATTGTGGATGACTTGTTGTTGTTTGATCAATGTTTAATTTTTGGTTAATGTTTTTGACTGCTGCAAAAAATTACAGATTTAACAGGGTTGTTTTGACTATCATTTGGGAAGTCATTTTGACTTTATTGTTCTCTCTCTCTTTATTTAACATTTTATATAATAATAAGAAGAATTGATCAAAGGGATTTCCCCATCTTGGGGTTTTTCCCTGGAATTTTCCAAATATGGTGTTCTCTTATCTTCGCTTGTCTTATGCATTTTGTTATTCATGTTCTATCTATAGTTATTTTCAATGTGATTTATGGTTAATGTGATTGCTAATGGAAAGCTAAATTGGAAATTTTCATTGGGATGCTAAAAGGACATTGAAGTAATTATGCTAAGCATATAACATACCATTGTTAACTAAAATTAACATGGTTCCTAGATCCTTAATTCACCATGGTTATGATAAATGCACTGCCAACAGGCCTCGAACATGTTTCATACACTTTTCCAATGGAGGGATGGGGGTGGTAAACAAGCTCTATCACAACTAGTTGGAAAAGGGATAAAAATAATGGTTTCAAGCATAAAGGACACCGAAGGTTTCGTAGAACAAATATATAGTTTCAAAACCCTTATTTTTAAAATCCCTAATAACAAATGTTTTTCTACTTTTGTCTCGAGTTAAAGTTATAGATACATGAATAAGTGATGGATCATTGTAACCTTCCACCTGAGACCAGAGTACATTTAATCCTTTTCCGTTTTTAGAAGGCCTATACATGAGATCTCGAAGGTTTCTTGAGTAGCTCATAGACATAGAGGATTCCATGAGGAATTCTCCCCCTAATGGAGATATAATAGCGAGATAAATATCCCATGTTGTTCCAGAGGTTAATAACCTTGTTGCATCTAAAGAATGTGTTTAGTTTGGACTACAACATCGACACTTATATTTTCCATTTAAAAGACACCCCGAATCATACTATGGAAACCAATGAGAACTTGCTATTGTTTTTAGCATTTTCATATGATGATTTACTTAAATTCTCCTTGTGCGACTTTTATCTATCATATCCAGAACAAATCACAAAAATAATATTCTTGAACAAAGTATGCATTTCCAGTTCTATGGGAAAATTAATTCAAAGGTGCAATATATCCAAAGTCCATATATATTGAATTTTATCAATATTGCACATATTTACATAATATGACAATCAACTTCGACTCATTTCCTTCACATTCAAATGTCTTGCTAACAAGCTAAGCAGAGTCATAAATATAGTGATTTTTTTCAATAACATAGTGTTGGCAATATGATGCGAGTGTTGTCCTTGATGGCAACCCTACTTGAATGAAGATGAAGACATGTATTTGTTGACATGTGTTGTCCTTAATGGCAATACACCCTGATGAAGTTATTCTTGACTTGATGGACTTGGTAAATGATGTAAATCTGATGTGAAATGATGTTAGTTAGCAACATGATGCTTGAGTGTTGTCATTGAATGGAAAACCACTTGATGAAGAAGATGGCAACTTACTTGATGAAGTTGTGCTTGATATAATATGTTCTTGATGAAGTAAATCCGATGTATCTACGGTGAGTACAGAAGGGAATGAAGAAAGAAATTCAGGTATGTGCTAATTCTATGGTGAAAAGAGTATGTCTCAAGGAATACGTGGATGCTGTCTAGGGAAGTCGCGTATGCACGCGGAAACAACGTTCCAAGTAGCGTATGGGAAAAAGCGCTCAAAAAGTGCAAAACCGGGGGTAACCACCATGGTATTAACCCATGGTATTGGGTAATGATTTGTCTAAATGACCTCTTCCAGGGGAATACCATCGGAAGTAATATTGTTTTGGCTCATGGTATTGAAAAAAGGGGCTCATGGTATTGAAAAAGGGTAAACCTATATAAAGAGAAGAAATTCATTGTGCAAATCATAAGCATGGTGCAAGATGTACGAGCTTGAATGAATACTTCTCTCCCAAGTATATCCGAATGGAAAGGGTTATAGTTGAATGATAGATACTGAATGTGTGATGCACCAATGAAGAAATGATGAAGAAGGGATCTAGATCCGGAATGTATTTGTATTTGCTAGATCTATTTATGACATGATTAGATCCGAGATGAGGCGAACATTTGTCCGAAGAAAAGGGTAAAATTTGTGTGATGTATATGTTCGAAGAATTGCAATGACCTAAAATATCCGAAGAACCATACGCTAGTTCGACGCAGGAAGACGCGTATATACGCGGCTTTGCTTTCGAAGATAAAGCGCGTATGCGCGAGTGAAATTAATATAGAGGTATATCTTTGGTTGATGTGGACGGAAGCGCGTATATACGCGACATCGATGAAAGGAAAGCGTGTATGCAAACTAGGGTTTGTTTGAAACATGGGGTATGAAATCTACGATCGATCCGCTATGTTTTAGCTATCACGTTGTTGATGTTTGACTGTGCTTAAATGTATGGAGAGGGTCCAGTCTGAAAATATGATAAAACGTGGCCTACAAGTATTGTTCTATTGAAGTTGTTGGATCCGGTGGGAAAATTGATGAAACGTGGTCCAAGGTGGTGCCGAGGGTTGTAGCCTTCGGTCGGGGGTTGTAGCTCCCTTCCCGGTGAGGCTGGTAAACGAGATCGGGGGTCGTAGCTCCCTTCCGGGAGAGGTCGGTAAACGAGTCGGGGGGTCGTAGCTCCCTTCCAAGAGAGGTCGAGTACGCAGCGCAGGTGGGTGCACACACGTCTTTGGTAGGAGTCTCGCACCATCACATATGTTGTAAGATGTTTTCTCTATAATAAAATATTGAAGGGTGAGCAACTTTGCACCGTGGTTTTCTCCGACTTGGGTTTCCACCTAAAAATCTCGGGTGTTCATGTGTGATACTTTGTGTGATGGTTTATTCGTTCTTCTATCGCACATGTTTTCTGCTTATTAAACATCCGATTAATGAATAATGCAATGATATAAGCAAAGAACTAATGACGTATTTAGATCTCTGTGTATACGCTAGTTGAATGAAAGGTATCCGCGTATACGCGTGAGTTTACTAAAGGAAAGTAGCGTATGGGTTTTAAGGAATGAAAAAGTAAAAAGTTTTGAGTATGCGATGAATATCGATTCACGCCCCCCTCTTAGTATTTTTCCCAACAATTGGTATCGGAGGAGGTCCTTGTGCAGAAGCTTGATCGCTTAAAGGAGATCCGTCGCAATGGGAAGTCAAGAAGGATTAATGTCTATAAAGCCACCTCTATTCAATGGAAGCAATGCGATATTCGGGAAGGTACCAACAAAAAGCTTATCTGCAAAATCTTGGTACAAAAGTATGGGCAATCTTGAAAGGATGTGAACAAGAATTTAGAGAAGAAAAGGATACTTTTGTGGATGCTCTAGAAGACAATAATCTTCGTGAAGAAAACACTCAACTCAAAGTAAGCCTAGAATAAAATAACATAATCATAGAGACTCAAGAAAATCTGCTTGATTCAAAAGAAAAAACGCATTGAGGAATTGGAGTGTGAAGTAGTAAATCTAAGAAAAGATAATGAGAAAGTGAAATCTCTCAATCTTAGATTTGCTAAAGGTTCAGAAAACCTTAGATGAGATTATCAAGGTACAACGGTCCCCTCTTATAAAAACGAGTCTTGGATATCTGGGGAATCTTCCCAGGACTTCGACACCAAAGTTCCTAAGAACGACCACAACTGGTTTTCTACATTCGACCACTCAGCAAAGGGAACAAAGGATCCTTACAGGTAAAGCATGATCATCTCAATTCAAGGAACACTAACAAGGAGATCATTCAATGAAGCTACAACCAACAGGGTAAATTCTAATAGAAGATTTCATGATCATGGGAAATTTCTACTTCAATGGACAATGTTTCTCATGTCACAATTTTGGTTATAAAGTTGTTCAATGTGTTGCATATAAAACCATCATGACAAGAGAAGCAAGAAATAAAAGGATGAATATCGAACCAAAGAAGAACACCTACAACAACTTTTCTCCTCTTCAAAACGAAGTTGAATGTACTTATTGCAATAACTTTGGTCATGAAGAATCGAATGCGAGAGCAAAGTCCAGCCCAAAAAAACATGTTCCCTCAAGCTCTAAAGTATGGAAAGAGAAAGAAATACCGGTTGAAAATTGTGGGATGAGCGTTATTTGCGGAAGGTGAAGAAAATCAATGGTACATTGATAGTGGGTGCTCAAGACACATGACGAGTGACAAAAGCAAACTTCTTGCATATGATGCTCTAGAAAAGGAAAAAGAAAGTTACATTTGGAAATGATTCTCCTGCTATAATTAAAGGAAAAGGGTTGGTATTTACGAAAGAAAAGGTTAAGGCTAAAAATGTCATGTATGTGGATGGATTAAGGCATAACTCTGTTAAGTGTAAGTAAAATTTGTGATCAAGGAACGAAGTGGTCTTTAGTTCAAAAGAATGTGTGGTTCGTGATCTTGATACGGAGTAAAATCATTATTAAAGGAAAAAGAAATCCAAGCAACTTTGATATGACTGAACAGACATAGACCAATGTTACTTGAGCAAGTCTTTAGAAAATTGGCTATGGCATAGAAGGTCAGGGGCATCCGAGTTTCTCTCAAATCAACAAAGCAAGCGAGACTTCAAAGTCATTTCGTGATCTTCCCAAAGTCAATCTTCCGAAAGTATCATATGCAAATCTGTCAATTTGGTAAGAAGACTAGAGTACGATTTAATGCCAAAGAAGGATCATCAAGTAAGCCTCTTGAACTCATTCATACTGAAATCTGTGGACCTATGAGGAAAAATTCATTACGTGGGGAAGAATACTATATCTTATTTATTGATGACTACTCTTGAATGTGTTGGATCGGGTTCATTAAACACAAAGATCAAGCACTTGAAAAATTTCGAGCTTCAAAGCATTGGCAGAAAATGAACTAGATCTAAAAATCAAGTGTCTTAGATCTGATCGAGGAGGAGAATATTCATCAAATGAATTCTTTGAATTTTTTGAACAACATGGCATTAAAAGACAGTTCTCTGCAGCATGCAGATTCACAACAAAATGGTGTAGCGAGAAAGAATGAATAGAACAATTGCTCAAATGGCTAGAGCTATGCTTGTCGATTCGATATTCCCGACATGTTCGGAGTGAAACGACACATACTGATAGTTAACATTCTCAACAAGGCTCATGTTCGGGTAAATAGTGACAAAACTCCTTATGAACTACGAGTATGGAAATTCTCCCCACTGTGAAGCATTTTAAAGTTTTTGGAAGTAAATGCTTTATCAAAAATAATGATGAAAAGCTTGGCAAGTTTGAACCTAGATCAGATGAAGGGATATTTCTTGGTTACTCATCTTCAAGCAAAGCATTATCATGTTACAATAAAAGGCTTCGTAAGATTTTTGAATGTATTGATGTTGTTATTGATGAGTCTCCTGCAGCTCCTAAAGAAGAAAAACAAACAACAAAAGAAGATGATAGCGACATATGGCCTTCTACATCGAGATGGAAATGATATAGACGAGTGGATCCAATGAAGAACACTGAAAATGATCTATCCGAAAAATCTCCATCCGAGATATGTTCAAAAGAATCATCTCGAATCTCAAATTTTTGGGAGATAAGGAATCGGGTGTACGAACAAGGAGAACTCTTGTAGGATCTTCTAGTATACGGCACTTCTATCCACAATTGAACCACACAATGTCAATGAAGCCGACAAATATGAATGTTGGAATCATGCCATGGATGAAGAGCTTGATCAAATTGAAAATAATGACACTTGGGATTTGGTACCAAGACCACATGATAAAAATGTCATTGGAACTAAATGGATCTTCAAGAACAAGTTAAATGAGAATGGGGATGTTGTAAGGAACAAAGCTAGACTGGTTTGCAAGGGGTATACTCAACAAGAAGGTATATACTTTGAAGAAAATTTTTTCTCCGTAGCTCGACTTGAAGCCATAAGAATGTTTCTTGCTTTTTTCAAGTTATCAACGAATCAAAGTTTATCAAATGGATGTTAAATCTGCTTTTCTTAATGGTGATCTAGAAGAAGAAGTATATATAGACCAACTAGGAAGGATTCATTTTGGGAAATGATGAAAATCTTGTTTGTAGACTTAAAAAGGCTCTGTATGGTCTCAAACAAGCTCCAAGGGCATGGTATTATCGTCTTGACAAATATCTTCATCAACAAGGATTCACAAAAGGGATCTGACTGATATAACTTATACACAAAAGTTGAAAATGATAAACTAGTAATTGTAGTTGTATATGTTGATGATATCATTTTTGGGAGTAACGAAGAATCTATGAGTCAAAAATTTGCTTCATATCATGCAGACAAGAATTTGAAATGTCTTTACTTGAGGGAACTAACATTATTTCTTGGCTTACAAGTGCATCAATCTGTAGATGGTATATTCCTATCGAAGCAAAATATCTTAAGCAAATTTTGAAGAAGTATGGCATGGAAGAATGCAAACTCGTAAGCACACCAATGATAACCGGATGCGATCTCGGTTCCCATGATGATTCTCCCACGGTGAATCAACCGGAATACGAGATCAATGATAGGGAGTCTGTTTTATCTCACCGGGACTAGAACGGACATTATGCATGCGATTGGGATTGTTGGACGATTCCAAGCTAATCCAAACGAGTCTCACCTTCGAGTCGTTAAAAGAATATTCAAATATCTACAAGGAACTCAAGACTTTGGTCTATGGTATCCAAAGTATGCTTGATCTTACTCTTCATGCTTACATCGATGCGATTAGGGCTGGAAGTGTTGATGATCGAAAAGCACTAGTGGTGGTGCATTCTATATGGGACCCCGGTTAGTATCTTGGTTCAGCAAGAAGAAAAAATTCTATTGCCTTATCTACATGACAGTAGAATATGTGGTGCGTCGCATCTTGTTGCACTCAACTCCTTTGGATGATGCAAACCTTACAAGATTTTCAAATCAAGTGTACTCCTCCTATTCCCATTATGTGTGACAATACAAGTGCCATCGGTATTTCAAAGAATCTCGTTATGCATTCAAAGACCAAGCACATTCCCATCAAGTATCACTTCTTACGTGAACAAGTGCTTGAGAAAACCGTGAAGTTGGAGTATGTTCCCTCCAAAGAACAAGTTCGTTGTATCTTTACCAAACCTGCTGCGAGAGAAGCATTCGAGTATCTAAGACAGAAGTTGGGAGTGTTCTCTGCCGATCAAAAGAACAAACTGCATAATTTTAGAAGATGGCATTGGATACGCGGGTTTCTGAAACACAGATCACGTATATACGCGAGTTCTTGCACGGAAAACCGCGTATGTCCGATTCTTGACAATTTTTGCTTTGAGTCGACTCTCTTAGACACATGTAGTGATCTTTGTAGTATCTACGATATTATCCGGTATATCTGGTGGTGTTCCGAGTTCTCATAATGCTATTTCTAATGTTTTTGATAAAGATGCCTTGATGATTTGTTGGTGAAAGTGTTCAGGGATGCACAAACTAAGGGGGAGCCTTAGTCATATGAAAAGGATGCTTGGATGCACTGAGATTCGGGGGAGCAGATCACATTTACGAGTACAATGCATTGTTGGCATTATGATGATTCGAAATATGTTCTTTGAAGTCTTTTACGGTGTTGGTCATAAATGGTCATATTTGTATTTTGATGAAAAGGTCATGATTGAGACCCGTGATGTAAATTTGTAATGTTCGATCATGTAAGGACTTGTCAATTTTTTGTAAACCCACTTGGTTGGGTAGCTGAGTTGAAATGTAAACCCACTTGGTTGGGTACTTGAGTCTCATATGTAAATCCACTTGGTTGGATATTTGATGTAAGTATGAGTCATTGGTGATAGGAAAGTCATAGAGTCATGTAATTCTATGGAAAATATGTTTGAAGATTCGAGCATGAACTCGGGGGAGCTTGGTCACTTAAGATATATCGGATCTGCAAAATGCTTCTTCCACATACGGAGAAAAGGGGGAGAGTATGTTGGTTTTTGACCGCCCTTTGCCCTTGATGTCAAAGGGGAGAGTGACATGGTGTTTGAATGAAGAGAAAGAATCGTGTCAAAAATGAAAAAAGTGACATGGTGTCATTGTATTTTTAATGTACCTATCTGCTGTGAGAACCAAACACCATCGTGGTTGCCATCAAGTCCAAAAGGGGGAGATTGTTGGCAATATGATGCAGAGTGTTGTCCTTGATGGCAACCCACTTGAATGAAGATGAAGACATGTGACTATTGACATGTGTTGTCCTTAATGGCAATACACCTGATGAAGTTATTCTTGACTTGATGGACTTGGTAAATGATGTAAATCTGATGTGAAATGATGTTAGTTAGCAACATGATGCTTGAGTGTTGTCATTGAATGGCAACCCACTTGATGAAGAAGATGGTAACTTACTTGATGAAGTTGTGCTTGATAGAATATGTTCTTGATGAAGTAAATCTGATGTATCTACAGTGAGTACGAAGGGAATGAAGAAAGAAATTCAGGTATGATGCTAATTCTATGGTGAAAAGAGTATGTCTCAAGGAATACGCGGATCCCGTCTAGGGGAAGTCATGTATGCACACGGGAAACAACGTTCCAAGTAGCGTATGGGAAAAAGCGCTCAAAAAGTGCAAAACCGGGGGTAACCACCATGGTATTAACCCATGGTATTGGGTAATGATTCGTCTAAATGACCTCGTCCGGGAATACCATCGGAAGTAATATTGTTTTGGCTCATGGTATTGAAAAAAGGGGCTCATGGTATTGAAAAAAGGGTAAACCTATATAAAGAGAAGAAATTCATTAGTGCAAATCATAAGCATGGTGCAAGATGTACTGAGCTTGAATGAATACTTCTCTCGAAGTATATACTGAATGGAAAGGGTTATAGTTGAATGATAGATCTGAATGTGTGATGCACCAATGAAGAAATGATGAAGAAGGGATCTAGATCCGGAATGTATTTGTATCTCGCTAGATCTGTTTATGACATGATTAGATCCGAGATGAGGCGAACATTTGTCCGAAGAAAAGGGTAAAATACGTGTGATGTATCTGTTTTGAAGAATTGCAATGACCTAAAATATCCGAAGAACCATACGCTAGTTTGACGCAGAGGAAGCGCGTATATACACGGCTTTGCTTTGAAGATAAAGCGCGTATGCTGTGATGAAATTAATACGGGAGGTATATCTTTGGTTGATGTGGACGGAAGCGCGTATATACGCGACATCGAGTGAAAGGAAAAGCGCGTATGCAAACTAGGGTTTCTTTCGAAACATGGGGTATGAAATCTTTGATCTGATCGCTCTCTGTTTTAGCTATCTGTTGTTGATGTTTGATCGTGCTTAAATGTATGGAGAGGGTCAGTCTAAAAATATGATGAAACGTGGCCTACAAGTATTGTTACGTTGAAGTTGTTGGATCCAGTGTGAAAATTGATGAAACGTGGTCCAAGGTGGTGCGAGGGTTGTAGCCTTGGTCGGGGGGTTGTAGCTCCCTTCCAAGTGAGGTCGGTAAACGAGATCGGGGGTCGTAGCTCCCTTCCCGGGAGAGGCGGTAAATGAGTCGGGGGTCGTAGCTCCCTTCTAGGAGAGGTCGGTAAATGAGCACGAGTGGGTGCACACGTCTGTCGGTAGGAGTCCGCACCGACACATATGTTGTAAGATGTTTTCTCTATAATAAAATATTGAAGGTTGAGCAACTGCAGGTGGTGGTTTTCTCCCGACTTGGGTTTCCACCTAAAAATCTCGGTGTTCATGTGTGATGCTTTGTGTGATGGTTTATTACGTTCTTCATCGCACATGTTTTACTTGCTTATTAAACATCCGATGAATGAATAATGGAATGATATAAGCAAAGAACTAATGACATATTTAGATCTCTCGTGTATACGCTAGTTGAATGAAAGGTATCCGCGTATATACGCGAGTTTACTAAAGGAAAGTAGCGTATGGGTTTTAAGGAATGAAAAAAGTGAAAAGTTTTGAGTATGCGAGTAAATACGATTCACCCCCCTCTCGATATTTTTCCCAACACATAGTAAATTCGATTGAGGTTCTATGTTTTCCAAGGGGAGCTGAAAAAGTATTAAAATTTTGGTGGTCTTAGGATCTTAGGTAGAAGAGAGTGAATTTTTGTATAACTCTTCTCTTGCTTTAGTTTTATTTCATGACTACATTCCAAATAATTTCATCATTCATGTTAATTTATGTGCATATATTTTCCACCTCTTCCCTTTGTATAGAATTATTTCATTACCCTTTCATATTATGTGCAATGATTAAAATTTTATTGACATAATAGTGTCCTTTTATAATCATCCTCCATCAGTTCTCTTCATCTTCTTCTTCTCTAATATCTTCCAATATTCTTCATATATAGCTTTTCTCGGTACATTTCAACCCAAAATTGACATATATGATAAAAGAAAAGAAAGAAAATAAAAATGATTTGTAGATTACAAAATGCACCTTGATTATTAGTTTGCAAGTATTTAGGATGGTTGGTGTAACTTATGATTCCACTAAAGAAGTATCCCCTATGGTTTGAGTGTCAATATTTATTACCCAATCCCATAGAAACATATAATATCTATTGCTAACATTATCTTCATCAACAAATTCCTCAATTTTTACTTATTGTGATAGCTAATCAGACAGAGATTATTGTTCAAGAAGTTGGTTGATCACTAGATTCACAAAGTTTATTGATTGAGAAAAAGTCTTTTCTAATTGATTTCCCTAGTGAAAGGAGAAATAATTCCACATTTTGAAGTCATCTAAGTTAATATTCAAATTGGAACCTTCAACTAATTTGGGTCAGTTATTTTTATTTTTATGAATTATCTGTAAATTTTCATGGATATTCCACAAAAACAGTTCATTGCAACAATTGTGATAAATTATTGAAATCTTTACTATGAAATTTAATTTTCCTTTTAGATTTTAGATTCTTCAATTACCATTTTTATCCTCAAATAGAAAATGATTGATAAATGAGAAATATAAAATATAAATAAGCACACACATTGTCTACAAAATACACAAGTTTTCCTCTAAGAAACCCTTTCATTAGAAAACTAGCTAGAAGATGAGGTTATTCCACACTCTATTTTCTAGTATTAAAATATGCAAGTAAAAATGAAGATGTAGCCTCCATGGAGTTATATGATATTTTTTTTTATATAAGGTTGCTACAGATCTTTACCCCCCTCTATTATACTCCTTAACTATCCACCCCTAGTTTCTCTACTCGACTATGGAACAAAATATAATAACATAAAATGGGATTCCTACTTGTGACAACCCCTTTCAATTTCCCCAAAATTTGTGATATAATTAAATACTTATAGTGTTGGGTTACCAACATTTACATTATGTAATAAAAAAATTTTGTGTGATGTATTGTTCTATTATGTTTATAAAAAATATAGAGTTGAAGGAAGGGAGTAACCAATAAATCATGATGCCCTAGGGAGGGAAAAAACTTGAATAGGGAGAAAAAGATGCAAGGGGGGTGGGAGAAATCCTATCCTTGCTTGAATAAATATTATTTTCCCTTGATGTAACGGTTGGTATTCCGTAAATATTCTCACAAAATATTGGGAAGATGAAGGTTCAAGGTGTGATTATAAAAATAATAAGGAGAAACCATAAAGGGGTTCTTGGTTCTTATTATCTCCTTAGCTTTTATTTCATACTCTATCACTCAGAAATTTGATTTGGAAATATAAATGGTGGAAGAACCCAGATAGATTTCTACCTTATGACTCGTTAAGCACTATGAATGATATTCATGGAATAAAGAGTGAGTTCTTCCTATGTACGAAAGGTGTTGGAATTATGACTAATGTGTTGTCCTTGAAGGAAACCTACTCCATGAGTTGTCTTTTGATAGCAACCTACTTGATTCAGATGTCAATAGGATGTATCTATAGGCTATTTTAGATGTGACAGAGAAATAAATACCAGTCAGTGACAAAGGAATGAGGAAGGTAAAGTTTGAGGAATTATATGTAGGTTATGTGAAGCAAAGTTATGTACATACGAAAGTATGATGAAGATCAGTCACGTATACGTAGGTTCTGTGAAGAAATTCATGTACATATGCAGGTACGATGAAGATAAGTCACGTATACATGGTTTCTTTGAAGAAAATTCATGTATGCAAGTAATTTTTATGAACCAAAGTCATGTACATTTTGCGCACTATGGTTTACTAAATACCAAGGGTCCTTACCATGGTATTAGCCCATAGTAATGAGCATGTAAATGGATATTTGACCCCTTTAAGGAATAACATCGGCATTAGTGTGGTTTTGATAGATTGTATTCGCTAAACTCTAATTTATATAAGGATATGAAGATCCAAGTGTTTGAGTGTGCATATGTGATGGTGATTGATGAATACTTCGATCTGAATTATGATTGCATGGTATGGGATATTGATGAGTGGCTGATCTAAAATAAGTATGCACCCAATAATACAATGATGGATAAGGATCATTAGACCTGAAACGACTATGTATGGTATGATCTGCTTATGGGTTTTTTAAATCTGAGGTATGACGCATGTTTATTAATGTGTATATTTTGATCTAGGTACGTCTGTAGTTATCAAGTGCAACATAGCTATGAGATGGTAATTGCAGATCTATATGCAGGTTTGTCTCTTGTAAGGCGCGTACATACATGGATACTCTTTTGAGTAGTAGTGTATCGATTCTATAGTATGGGTGAATCTGTACGTGGGTTTTATTCCTGAAAAGCACGTATACACGTGGAAATTCTTTATGACAAGCATGTATGAAATCTAGGGTTTCTACTAAAGAATATGTTTGATCAGTCTAATCAGTCTTGTTATGTTTTTGTTGTCTATCAATGAAGTCTTTATGTTGATCTGGGTTTGATAGTGATGTTTTGAGTAATGATGATGCTACTAGTTGTATATTATTGAATATTAGTGATTGGTTATTTGATTTAGTGATTGGTGGAATGATTTGGTACAATGATCAGTTTTGATTTTGATATATGGTATTGGGATTAAATTATGGTAGTGGGTCAAAAGTGGCCTATAGGTTCTAATGTGTTCAAGTAGGTACTGGATCCACCGTGAAAATTTATGAAACGTGGTCCACAATGGTGCTAAGGGTTGGAGCCTTTAGTGAGGAAGTTGAAGCTTCCTACCAGTAGTAGTTGGTGGTCAGATCAAGGGGTTGGATCTCCCTTCCAGTGTGTATTGGTAAATGAGATTAGGGGGTTGAATCTACCTTCCAGTAGGAACTGGAGAATGAGTGAAGGTTGTAGCCTTCTACAGGTGGGTGTTTGCATGTTGGTATGATTCTACACCAGTACAAGATTGTAAGAAGTTTTCATTATAATAAAAATTGAAGAGAAAGATGAAAACGGTAGTGGTTTTCTCTGACATTGGGTTTCCACCTTAAATACTGGTGTTCATGTCTGTTTCTTATCTGTGATTATTTATTATGTTCTTACTACACATGTTTACTGCTTATCGAATGTTTGATGAATCATTGATGCATCGTTTTAAGTTAAACATAAGAGGAATTAATTGAAATATAAGTTCATTGAATATACGCTAGTTTTCTCCATAACAATCGAGTAAATATGTAGGTTTTCTTTAGTAAAGTCGCGAAAAGAAATCAAAGTAAGAAAAGAAAAAGTTAAGTGATTTTTAAAATATTGATTCACCCCTCCCCCCTCTTAGTATTTTTCCCAACAATTGGAATCAGAGTAGGTTCTTTAGAAAAATATTGATCACTTAAAGGAGATCTGACACGATGGGAAGTCTTGAAGGATTATTTATTATCAGGTCACCATTGTTCAATGGAAGTAATCTAATCTTCTACAATATATGAACAGTAGATTATATGAAAATAATTGGATCATATGTATGGGGAATCATAGCAAGAGGTTATCAATATGCATCATTTGTTCTCACAAATGTAGTAGAAAAGAAGAAATATGAAACCAATGCAAAATTTGTCAATTCCTTGTTTTTAAGCTTCGCAGAATCATAATTTTTCAAAGTGATGCAACTAAATTCAGCAAAGGACATACGGGACAATTCATTCAGGGCTATGAAGGCGACACCAAGGTAAAAAGTTTTAAAATTCAAACCCTTAGAATTCAATACGAAACTCTCAGAATGTACAATGATGAAATTATTGCAAGTCTCTTCACGAGAATAAATGAGAGTGTGAATTCTATGAGAAATATGGTTGAAGATATAAAATACTCAACCTTAGTAGAGAAAATCTTGAGACCTATAACTCAAAAATAAAAATCGTAAGTGTTTTCCATTGAAGAAAAGTAGGATTTTTAGAACCTTACTATTGTGAAACTCCATAGGATTTTAATAGCCATTGAAATGAGAAAAGGAGGTCCCTCAGAAATTAGAGAAGTTGCATTCAAAGCATCTACAAGAGGAAAAGAAAAGGAAGAACATAAGAAATCAGGTTATATATATGAAGAATGTTAGGTCCCCATATTACTAGTGTAGTCCCTTATTGTTATTAGTGTAGCCCCCTTATTTTTATTGTTCTGCCCCTATAATTCCCATATTGTTATTATTGTTTCCTTACATTATTATTGTTAGGTCGACTAGGATTATATTGTGACCCCATGGACCCCTATATATAGAAGGAGGTTTTGTCATTTGTATCATCCAAGAATTGTTCATTTATGTAATTTATTGGAGGTTTCGCCCTCGAAGTGGCTGATTTCTAAGGCATTAATCTCTCTTTTCTTCTATTTTTGGAGTTGGTTTCATAACATTTGGTATCAGAGCTTTGGATTCTAGGGTTTTGTTGCACCAAACAGGTCATCATGGAATTTTCACTATAACGTTTTTTCTACGAAGGTTCAGAAGCACAAAGTTTTACAGTGCGAATCCGAAATCCTGAGGAACGTCATGGAAAAATTTCAGATCTTGGTTCGCAATATTTTTGGATATCTGATCTATGGAAGTTAGGGATTTTTGGAGGCTCCTGAATTTGACCTAAAGAGTTCATCATGGAATTTTTACTATAATCTATTTTCTGCGCGGGTTTGGAAGCTGAAAATTTTACAGACCGAAGCCAAAATCCTAAGGAATGTCGTGGAAAATTTGCAGAGCTTGATTCACAACATTTTGGGAGATATGGTCTGTGGAAGTTAGGTTTGTTTCAGGCTCTCGAATTTTATCTCAAAGAGGTGACCATGGGAAAATCATCATAAATCTCTCTCTGAGCATCGGATTGGAATTCTATAAAAATTTGCCATAATTAAAGATACTATAGTTTCCTGTGTAGCAATTGTAGAGCCAAAATAGGAAACAGTGACACGTGGCACACTGTACAAGTTCGCTCTACTGAACTAGTCCATAATTAGGTCATTGTGGGAGATTGGGCATAACTTTGTCTTTAAGTATTCAAATCAGGTCATACATGTGGAATTCGAAATAATAATCATAGGGCTATTACAGGACCAAATTTTAGATATTTAAGATCTGAAAATACATAGATAATTTAGTTTCAATATCGAGCTACTTAAAAGAAAGAAAAAGGTGTGTATTTTTTTTAAATTGCATAAGTCTTGTTTGAAAAATTAGTTTTAAGTGATTCCAAGGACCTATTGAGAATAGATATCAGTATTGGGTTCTAAGATGCCTCCTAAAAAGAATTCAACACCCATTAAGACCTCAGGATACTCTACTATGTCTCATGAATATGAATAATTTCAATATGATCTATCAAAATTACAAGAGCAAGTGCGCCAAATTTCGCTCTCGCAAAGAGCAACAAAAAATAAAATGGAAGTTTTGAAAAAAGGTGCAGAAGCGAAGATGGATGGTTTGAAGAAAGGCGTGGAAGATAATATGGATGTCATGGAAGCTGGCATGGAAGCTAAAATGGATGACATGAAAGACAACATGGAAAACATGAAGAATGATATAAAAGCAGACATGGAAGGTTTGACAAAGTTGATACAAGAAATGTTTTCTAATGATGAAAAGATAGTAGAGGAAACTCATGATGAGAACAAAATAAATGTTAATTGTGATTTCATAAACTCTAATGTTTGATGGAAGAACCGCCATATTCCAAAGATGGATATGAGGAAGTTTGATGGCAAGGATCTCATAACATGGGTACTATAGATGGAGCAATATTTTGATCTCAATAATGTGCAAAACACACAAAAGGTATGCATTGAAACTTTACATTTAGAATAAAATACATTTGTATGGTATCCATGCTCCCGTAAAAAAAATTTCACTTGGTAAATTTTTACAGAGGAAATCATAGCACATTATGAGGATACAAAAAGCAACACCTTCTTTAGCCAATTGATAAATCTCAAACAAAAGGGTTCAGTGGTGAAACAAATTGAGGACTTCAAAAAATTGAATATAAGGGTAGTTGATATTCCATAGGAATGCAGGATTAATGTCTTCATAGGGACTTTAAAGGATAACATCCAACATGAAGTTCGTGTTTGGGAACCTAATTAATTGGAGAATGAATTCAGGTTGGAAAGAAAAATTGAATGTAAAATTATGGTAACAAGGAAGCCTACCACTCACATCTATAAATATGGAAGTGCTACTGCTCCTAGACTTCCACAACCTACAAGTTTGACACCACAAAAATTGGAAGAAAAATGATAAAAAGGGATTTTCTACAATTGTGATAGCAAATACACTAAAGGTCATAAGTGTGCTGAGAAGAAATTATTTTACATAGATTGTGAAGAGGAGGAAGAAAATGAATAAGAAACTTCAAAATAAGAGGATATACACCAAGAACCAACCCTAGAAGAAGAAGAAATGGGTCCGACCATATTGTGTAATGCATTGGCAGGAATTACCACTCGTCAAAATCTCAAGATAGAAGGACATATCAAGAAGAAACATGTAACAGTGTTGATTGATTTGGGTAGTACCCATAATTTTATTTCTTGTAAGGTAGCTAAGGAATTGAATTGATTCCTATACCTAGCACCAGAATGTCAAGTGGTGGTTGCAAAAGGAGGAACTATAAATTTCTATGGAAAATACCATAATATCAAGATAACCATGGGGGAATATGTATTGAATACTCCAATGCTTTCCATTCCAATGGGAGGTGTTGATGTTGTACTAGGAGTACAATGGTTACAATATTTGGCGACGATAAATTTTAATTTTCAAAAACTTTTCTTGAAATTTTTTTCGGAAGGAAAAGAAATCAAATTACGAGGTATCGTAGGGAAGATAATAAGCTCCAATTTCATGACAAATCTTCTGAAGAAAGAACAACAAGGCGTAATTGCACAATTATGCTCACTAGAAGTTCCGACATCAAAATCATCTATTTATCCAGATCTCCAAAAATTCTTGGACAATCATTCGAAGGTATTTGATACTCCCAAAGGAATCCCACCTATTTGTGATCATGATCATGCTATTCATTTGGTTCCAGGAAGCATTCCTCCCAAAATCAGGCCTTACAGATATCCTTATGTCCAAAAGAGCGAAATTGAACGTATGATTGCAGAAATGTTAGAGGCTGGTATAATTCAACCTAGTCAAAGTTCTTTCTCTGCTCCAGTAATATTGGTTCACAAAAAGGGTGGATCATGGCACATGTGTTTGGATTATAGAGAGCTAAATAAGCTCATTAATAAATAAAAATTTCCCATTCCCGTGATTGATGAATTATTGGATGAATTACATGGTGCAATTTATTTTACCAAGTTGGATCTTCGTTCAGGATATCATCAAATTAGAATGAAGACTGAAGATATTCTGAAAACAACATTTCAAATTCATGAGGGTCATTATGAATTTTTAGTCATGCCTTTCGGCCTTACCAATGCACCTTCTACATTTCAAGGGTTGATGAATTCCATTTTCAAACCCTTCCTTAGAAATTTTGTTCTAGTATTTTTTTATGGCATACTAATCTACAGCAGGTCTTGGAAGGATTATGTTCAACATGTTGACAGGGTGCGCAAACTATCAGAGGAGAAACAATTATATGCAAAAACATCCAAATGCTTCTTTGGAGTACAGGAGGTGCAATATCTGGGTCATATTGTATCTCACGAGGGTGTTAAGGTATACCCTAACAAAATTAAATCCATTAAGGAATGGAAAGTCCCCACAACCATAAAGAAGTTGTGAGGATTTCTAGGTTTAACAGGGTATTATCGCAAGTTTGTTAAGAATTATGGGAGAATAGCAGCACCTTTAACAACATTATTGAAGAAAGATGCATTTTCATGGACTCCTGATGCAACTAAGGCCTTTGAACATCTTAAAGAGGCAATATGCCTAACACCGTTCTTAGCTACACCAGACTTCAAAAAAACCTTTATTGTGTAATGTGATGCCTCAGTAAATGGAATTGGTGTTTTTTTAATGCAAGAATGAAGACCCATTTCTTTTGAAAGTCTTCCAATCAAAGGAAAGTATATATAGAAAGCTAATTATGAGAAGGAAATGTTGGAAATACTACATGCACTAAAGAAATGGTGACCTTACCTAATGGGAAGGCACTTCAAGGTAAAAACTGATCATGATAGTCTTAAACACTTTTTGGAACAAATACTATCTTCATATGAGCAACAAAAATTGGTCACAAAGATGTTGGGTTATGAATTTGAAATCATCTACAAAAGAGGGAAGCTAAATGTTGTTGCAAATGCACTCTCAAGAAAGGATGAAGAGGTGGAATCATTATTTTGTGCAATTTCTATTATCCAACCAGATTGGATAACCGAAGTAAGGGATGAATGGAAGAAGGACGAAGAAGTGTGGACACTCATTCAAAATTTGAGGTAATATCCTAGTACATATGATACATTTAGTTGGAAAAATGATTCATTATGGTACAAATATCGCTTATATCTTTGTAAGAATTCCCAACTAAAACAAAATATTCTTTTGGAATCACACACTTCTCCTTTAGGAGGACACTCAGGAATTTTAAAAACTTACCACAAGGTGAAGAAATAATTTTTTTGGGATGGCCTTAAATCTGATTTTCAAAAGTTTGTGGCAGAATGTTTGGTTTGTTAGCAAAATAGTGTTGATACAATTAAGACCTTGGGTCTTCTACAACCTTTATCCATTCCATGTCAACTTTGGGAGGAGATTTCAATGGATTTTATCGCATGTTTACCTAAGTCCGAAGGAAATAGTGTCATCATGGTGGTAGTTGATAAAATTACCAAGTATGCACACTTTTGTGCATTATCTCATCCATTTAAAGCAAGTACAATTGCTACTACATTTATGGAAACAATTCAAAAGCTACATGGAAACCCAAAGATTATGGTAAGCAACAGAGATCCCATTTTTACTGGAAATTTTTGGATGGAATTATTTTCTTGTTTGGGTACTCAACTAGCTCATAGATCATCTTATCATCCTAAATCTGATGGTCAAATTGAGATAGTGAAAAAAATTTTGGAAGGATATCTTCGTTGTTTTGTATTTGATAAAAAAACACAATGGATCAAGTGGTTACCTCTGGCTGAATGGTGGTATAACACTTCCTTCCATACTGCAGCAAAAATGACCCCATTTGCGGCACTTTATGGATATCATCTACCATCCATCACATCATCTTTAAGAGAAAATTCTAAGGTGCAAACAGTGGAAGATCACATTGAGCACCAATAGCAAGTTCTCCAACTCTTAAAAGATAACCTCAATTTGGCACAAAATCGAATGAAAAAATAGGCAAATCAACATCGCAGCGAGAGAAATTTTGAAGTAGGAGACTGGGTATTTTTATGGCTACAACCATACAAAAAAATGTCCCTCTAGAAAGCTAAGAAGGATAATAAATTATCACCAAAATACTATGGTCCTTACAAGGTGTTGAAAAATATTGGTACTATGGAATACAAATTGGAGCTTCCTGCTTCTTCACAAGTGCATCCAGTTTTCCATGTTTCATGCTTAAAGAAGGTTATAGGTGAAAAAATTCCAGTTCAAACAATATTTATAGAACTTGATTAGGAAGGAAAAATCATATTGGAACCTGAAACAGTCATGGAAACAACAACTCGACAGCTACGAAATCGATCAATTTCAGAGTATCTCATCAAGTGGAAGAACTTACCCACTGAAGATTCTACATGGTAGGATGAGAAATTTATACAGAAGAATCCAGAGGTACTCAAGCGTTGAGGAAAACAATTTTTTGAAGGAGAGGGGCATTTTACGTCCCCATATTACTAATTTAGTACCTTATTGTTATTAGTGTACCCCCCTTATTTTTATTTTTGTACCCCTGTAACCCCCATATTGTTATTATTGTTTCCTTACATCATTATTTTTAGGTCAGAAAGGATTATATTGTGACCCCATGTACCCCTATATATAGAAGGAGGTCTTTTCAATTGTATCATCCAAGAATTGTTCATTTATGTAATGCATTGGAGGTTGCCCCCTCGAAGTGGCTTATTTCTATGGCGTTGATATCTCTTTTCTTCTATTTTTGGAGTTGGTTTCATAAAAAAGAAGATGAGGAAAATTTTGTGAAGAAAATACAAAGGGGCACCAGAAGGTTTAGAGGTAAGCTTCCCTTCAAGTGATTTTATTGTGGTAGAGTTGGTCATTATGCTACCAAGTGTCCTCATAAAGAAAATCATGAAAAGGGGAAACAATTTGAAAATAAAATAAGTTACTATACACCCGAAGATAGTGATGGTTTATCCGTTGGAGAAGAGGGAGACTCTGATCAAGATCTCCAAGTACTTATGGAATTTAGTATTAATGAAGATGATGAAAATTTCATGGACTCCCTAGAATATAAGTATCTTTTAACAAAATAATTTTCTAGATCAAGGAAGAAAAGATGGTTTCATGGATATTGTTTCTCTTGTAACTCTTTTAGGCAAAAGGACATTGATTGCAGGTCAAGGAGATAGGGTAAATTCCAACACAAAATAATAAATTTCAAGGAAATCTAGAGAAAGAAGGAACACCAGTTAGAAATGTAGGGAATGTTTACCCTACTGTAGTCAAATCTTTCTAAAGCTTAATTCACCTAGTGACTAAAGAAGTGATGTGAGATACATTATCAAGATCAGTAATGTATTATCATAGAAGGAGAAATATATGATGATTCCAAATTTTTTTTGTTAATTATGGTTGCTTATATTTCTGACAGTGCTTCTGATGTAATATTAGAAGACATGTACAAACTATACAAGCTCAAGGGGAGATGAAGTTGCAAAATTTCAGTATTTCACTTTCTATACATAGATCCTATGAAAGACAGTCACATATATATGTGAGTTCCTACACAAACAACCACGTATATTTTTCTATGATAGATAATAGTGGGTCACACTCAAGAAAAGACTCTAATATGCTTCATACAATTATTATGTGGCTTTCTTGTTATGATTTTGATGGTTATAGTCTGATGATGTTACTTATAAGTAGTATTGTGTTATGATGATCTAAGTGTTGGTACAATGTGACGTTGATTCTTTTCTGATTGATAAAAATATTTTTATGTATGAGTTGATGTGGTCAGATTTTAAAGTTAACAGGTAGAAAAGGTTCAAGGGAAGCATTAACCATGCTTCTGTTGGGAATCACGATTTCTGTTAAACCAAAACCTGCAGGTGTTAGTCAATGATCGCATCGCCAGAGATAAGGATCCACGAGAGGTGGTTAGTCCATGTCATGAAACACATGGGGAGTGTTGGTTTATCCAATGTCCAACAATCTCCCCCCCAACACAATCCGGGTGTGTATCGAACTCGTGACCTACACTCTGATACCACTTGTTGGGAATCATGATTGTCGTTAAACCAAAACCCGCAGGTGTTAGTCAATGATCGCATCGCCAGAGATAAGGATTCACGAGAGGCGGTTAGTCCATGTCATGAAACACAGGGGGAGTGTTGGTTTATCCAATGTCCAACAGCTTCTAATAATGCAATGTTGTCATTATCTCTGTTTATTCTTTAATACTTGTGATACTACTGAAGATACTATTGTAATTGGTTTAATGATGTTATACTGATGTTATGGGTTGAGTACGGATGAGTCACTGATCAGACTAGTGATGATAGAAGAACCTTAGGAGATTATATAATTAAGGGATTTTTTTTCTTTGTGGTGGATAGAACATGCAGATCTTGTTAGCTAGTGTTATGCTTATTTGATGTTGATGTTGTTGTCATGGATAATGCATGTTGTGTTGATCTTGATTCTTACACATGTTACATTGTGATTATGAAAATGTAATTAATCTAAAGCATGTTGAACTTGGTGATAATAGATCATCCCAAGGATGATTGGCTGATACATATTTATTATTGATGAAGTGATTTTAGTATGAAAATTATTCTTTCATATTAGGGAAAGAGTATGATGTTGCTGCAAGGTTCATGAATACATGGTTATTGATATGCTTTTGTTACATCTATTGGATGATACTTGGATACATGGATACATTTCCTTATCCTACTTATTGGTTCTCACACGTGTTTCTAATGCATTCCTATGGTTTTTACTCCTTATATATGATATGATGCTTCACTGCTCTATCTTATTTCACGATGATATGCTTGGTTCTCATATATGTTACCTTGAAGAACATAGATTGATTAGACAAAGGGAAGAGAGAAAGTTTATCTTTATGAGGTCAAGAAGATGAGTTGATAGTTGATCCCTATGGAAAGTGTTATCACAAAATCTAACCCTGATAGGCTGCTCACCAAGTAGAATTCATGTAACTCTTTCAGACGAATCTTTTGGTTGAGACTTAGCCTCCTTAACTTGAGAGGGATCTCTCAAAGGTTTATGATTTTGATTAATGAATAGATGGCTAACTCTAAAATAAAAGGATAAAATGTATAACCAGTTGTATCACAGATTAGAAAACATTCATTGGGCCATGGAGTCAAGATATTCTTCAACAAAACACCATAATTTGTTTAGCATGGAAGTCAAGGCACTTGGAGTCTAGGTTAATGAATAAAATAGTAACACAGTGAAAAACACAATCTATTTGCATGTGAAAGAAGTTAGAGCATTGTCAAATTAATTCTAAGTAACACATATAAATACTACTACAAATAGATAATGAGGAAGGCCATAGAAAGATGATACACATAAAATCATTGTGAATCTTGAGTTGTCAAAACAGATATATGTATTAAGTTGAAAAAAACACAGTCAACTACAATAACACAATCAATTGCTAATGAAAATTCCCAACTCTAATGAATTCGATTTCATGCTCTATATAGAGCATTTACAATCTAGGATTCCTTGATCCTCCACTAGAGAATTCGAATTCTCTTATTTTGACACCTTTTCTAATTTTAAACATGCCATTAATTACAAAGTGACAGCTTTACTGCCTTTGAAAAATTCGTAGTTCTAATAGGAGTGAAACTCCTAAATATGCTTGCAACAACCTTATGTAAACTTAAATACTTCCTTTTACAGCTACAATCCCAAGTATTCAAACTTTTATGATGCTTCCACCTTTGAGGTAATCCTGTTGATGGTGCCAAAAACTGTCTTAAAAATCAGGATACAGGTTTCCTACTTTTTAGCCCTTAACTTCCATTTTCATCTTCGAACACTTGTTAAAATTGATAGCTTAGTTTCATATGTGTCACATGTGTTTATCATTGCCTTGAAACCTTTACTCTTCCACCTATGCAAAGAAAAATATCCGAAATAGTGTAAAAGGGTATGAATATGTCTGCGCTATGAAAGTAGCCTCTTTTCGTAGCACAATTTGTAGGTAATTGAAAAAACTTTCCTTTAACCCCTTTTTTCTCTTCTTTTACAATTGAAGCCTTTACCTATAGTCTTCATGCTTCCACCAGCAACATTTAAACTCAAGAACCATCAACCCTATCTCCAAAATTCATATGTAAAGGTGCAAAAAAGTCATCTTTAGCAGTTTCATAGTGCGTTACGAAACTGTTGTGTAAGCTTATTTCAAAACAGACTTTCAGAAATTTTTAATTTGAGGATATTTATACTTTACAAGGACTGATATTTTTATCAAAAAACATAGCAACTTATCCTCACCAAGATAATTTTCATCAAAATTGGTCTTCACCTTAATGAAAAACTAATTTAAAATTTATCATTTTTCTGCATTTCTCCATTACCCTGTTTCACTGTTGCTTTAGCTTTTCTTGAGACCTTGCTAGCTGAATTTCTAAGTGTTCAACCTGTCTCCTTAGTCTCCTATTGCTGGTCCTCAAATGAGTATTCATAACCCTTACAAATATTTCTTCTTTGATGGCTGGTATAGTCCAAGTGAAATATTGTGCTTCACTGCTAATTATTTCTGGTTTAGGAACCTTATCACTTTCCCAGAGGGCTTTCATCCTCTTGAAACTTGTTTTTTCAATAGCATGCTTTATAGCTCTCTTATTTAATTTGAAAATTTCATAATTGGTTGATTTCAATTTTTCCTCCATCTCTTCATAGTTGACTTTCTCTGTTTATGTGGAGAATACTCTGTTTTTGGCCTTTTCTGTTATAGGTGAAGAAAGATATATAAATTCTTCATGAACAATAGATGTTTCCTCTGTTTCTTCTAATTCAACATTAAGATCTTGCAATTTCCTTGACTGTCTGGCTAGAGGCTTCCTCGCCTTGAAGATATATGCTGCATCCTCATCATTGAACTCCAATTTTTTAGATGACTTCATCTTTTTTTGTTTATCTTCATCAATTATTATGAATTCAACTTGTAACAAAGGGGAATCTTCTATGTCTATGGCTTGCAATATAACATCTAAATTTTCCTTTAGACCTGGTGTTGCACTAAAAACTATCACCTTGAAATTCTTCTGATTGTATGAGCTCATTTTCACTCATACTTACCTCCTCTCCAAGTCTTACAACCTATACTCCTCATGTCAAGCCCTAAAAACAAAAGAAAAACCCAAAAAAACTCCAAAAACCTGGGTACGCAGGTAATGTAAAGCTTACCTGTGTTCCTGGCTGGGGTACGCAGGTAATGTGAAGCTTACCTGTGTTCCAGAATGCAGTTTCTCTATGTAATGCCTACATACCCCTGTCAAAGTCAAAAGGGCGAGAAAGTAAAGTGAAAAAGCTAATTTTTGGTCAATTCTAGAAGCTTCTAGATGAGATTTTTTGGGGGTGAGTACGTTCTTGTAAGGTTCATGCATCCCACACCTTAAAGATCTAACACCTTGATGTGAGGAGCCTATCCCTTTGAAGGAGGATTCTATCCCTTCATAGGTGGAACCCTAACCTCCTCATCTTCACTATAAAAAGAGGCATTAGGTAGCCTCAAGGGGAGTTCAAGCTTTAGTGTGTGATTGAGGTGAAGTGTTGTTGAGATTTAGACTCCTTTATGCTAAGATTTTGTGAGGAAAGATCACATAGCTCTATGTGCTCCTAGAGGAAGAGTGCAAGGCTTATCAAAGTAGAGGAAACTCCTGCTTCGGACCCTGGGAAGGCCTGTTCAAAATCAAGGCTAAGGTTGTAAGGTTCTTCTATTATTTCAAAGTTAATAGAATCAAGATTTTTTTTCTCAATAAATTGTCATTCGATTGTTTATTTCAGTAAGCTATCATTTGATCGTTCATTTCATAGATTCCTTGATCACTATGATAGGTATGTTTTATAATTATTTGTTATACAGGTGCTATTTAATATTTTCTTGTTTTTGATTGAAGGTATTTGAAGACGACACTTTCAAGCGACTAAAAAGATGACACTTTCAAGCAATAGAAGAACTATCGTTGCGACGAAAGAATTATTGTTGCATCGGAAAAACTATTGTTGCAACAGAAGAACTACTGATGCGACGGAAGAACTACGGTTGCAAATAAGCATTTGGATCTAAGGTAGGATCGACACCTTTATAGCATTTACTTGTAAAGCGAATATATTTAGAGAAATATAAACTTAGTTGTTCGTTTGTTGCTAGATTGTCTTCTGAAACTAGGCAGATCAATCTTGTCCACAAGATCAATTTATCCGGCCAAAAAATTGGTGACTCCACCGGGGAAAGAACTTGTTTTGATTTTCCTTTGTTTTTATTTGAGAAAATGATTTTTTCTTATTTTTGACCGATTTGTACGAGCTTGGGTAACTTAGATTTACTTTTCTTTGAAAATTTTTGAAGTATTTTTTGTTTTTCTTGAACTTTTCTGGGTATCGCACATTGTTGCAGACCCTATTAAAAGTCTTGAAAAAATTATATTTATTCTTTCAGTTTAGTTTAGATTTGATTTAGGATTCCTAGTGTCTGCCCAAATCTATATGTTTTCTGTCGAAAATCTCTTGTGAATGAGTTTCATAGCACTTTTGTTTTGAATGATTTTCTATAAGTTTTGCATTTTTAGAGTGGTTTTCGCTTTGTCTCTATAGTGACCCAAAGATTAGAAGCTTAAAAGTGCCTTAGATCACCTTGGTATCTTTTATCTTCTTGATGAGTTTGACTTGGTTGTGAAATTCATTCTTTTTGAGAAATAGATCTAGTTTTCTCTTTGCAAATCTTTGAACAAACTTTGTTATAAGTTCTGAATTTCATTTTTACAAAAGAAAACATATCTAGATGTTTTTTGATTTATTTTTTATTCTGGGAAAATGAATCCTTAGTATACTGAACAACTAAGAAAAACATTCTCAAAAAAAAAAAAAAATTAAATCTTTTATTCAATTAGATTTTCAAAGTTTGTAGATCTCAAAATTAGTTGTTCGTAGTTTTGAGTGCTTTTTAGAACTTGTAAATTTATTTTGAAAGAAAAGTTGTTTTTTGTAGTTTCGATTTTTGAAAGAGAAAGGGATTTATTGTGAGAATTTATTATTTGTCTCGTTTTGAGTTCTTATTGAAAAAACAAAAATATTTTCTTTTCATTTATTCTTCATGTTCAAAGAAAGAATTGTCTCTTAAAGAAATTGCATTCTCGAACTGTTTCTTTAGCTGTAATTTCATTGAATGAAAAAAGAATTGTTTATCATTTTAGGTGCATTTTTTAATTTGTTTGGAAGTCGAGTCTTCACACCATCAAAGTTTCATTTCCATACCTATTGACTTAAATAACAACCCATAAAAAAAATTCTTAATTAAAATTGATCTAGTAATCTTTTCTATTTCTAGGGCTCTTATCACTAATATAGCTTAGGCTAGTATCTTGGAGTAGGGAGTAATTAACTCTCCAAGATAGAAAAAACAAACAAGTAGATAAATCTTGTGGTAGGAAATAAATCCAATTGTAATTGGTACAATCTGGGAAGCTTCTCTTAAAGGATTTAATCACGAGATCATGTCCGAACCTTTGAGACAATCAATTCTGTTTCATTGGGAAAGATAGAAGATCTGCGCGCATTACAAACGGTAAACCTCAGATTAACCATTGTTGAGGAGCCTGGGTCACTTGTTGGTAAACCTCGGATTGACCATGTCAAGGAGCCTTCAAGGGGATTGAGCTTTGTTACTCTACCCTTGCGCGTGGAATTGGATCGTAGACTGTTCCCCTAGTTGTATTTGTTACTGTTGGTAACCTTAGTGTCCATAAACTTAAGATTATTTCCTAAGGTGACGGTGAAGGAAAGATATCACTGTACCTGGAGTAGATGTCGACTAGATTCACTTGGACTCTCTGGGGGGTTTTCTTCACGCGAGATGTTTTTGTGAAGAAACTTGTGCTAGTATGTTTAATTAAGCAGGTTGTCGGGGTAACTGTTCCAACCGCTCTTTCTGTATTAAAATTCTACTAAGTTAGATTACATCACCAACTAGTGTTTTTAGTACAGGAAGTTACTGTTTGTGCGTGGTTTGAACTCTTAGATTTTTTAGGCGTGTGCTTCAGCTGTTTGTTTCTTTAGAGACTTTAGGTGTTTTTATTGAAATTTTCTTTGTTTGCGTGTGATTGATTAATATTTAATCGTGGAATAATTACCGAGACAGCCCTGGAGACTTCAGGGGAAGCCCCCTGAGTATACACCAAGTTAACTTGAAGGGTTGCGTGCTCTAGTATCATCTAGTAGTAGTAGAATTAGATCAACAGAAGTCGGAAGTTCATCTATAGTTGTTCATCATGATCATCAAATACCCACAACAGAGCATATTCAAGAGCCGATTTCAGTTTCTGAAGTTACTGGTAGTATTTCTCCTTCCAGTGAACTAGCTGAAGAACCTCAAATTTCTGAACCTGACACTGAACCTTCTGTTTTGGAAACATACTGAAGATTTATTACTCCAACTTCTAGTGATCCTGATTCACCTAGGGTAAGAAATATTGTTACTGAAGATCTTCCATCTGGCCTCATTTCTATTGAAGAACTTGCAAGTCTAGATGAAGAATTAACTCTTCCTAAATCCCCACATCTTTGAATCTTAGGGAGCATGAATCCATTTTCTACAACCCTATTAGGAGTGACGCTTGGTATTTATCTTCAAAAAACTTTTTAGAAAACCCGGGTCTTGCTTTTTCACCACCTTGAATTCCTTTTCATCCTACGCCTAGAGGTTACTATCCTTCATCTATCATGTCAGGAGAGTCATCTATGTTTTCCCAAACACCAGAAGCATTTTTACACGGTGTTCCTTTTGTTCCTTTGGGGTACCAGGCTCTTTCTGGTTCTTTCTCAAGAGCAGCTCCTCAACCGATTGAATAAGTATTATCATTTGGTCTTAATGGAATTAAAACTGAAACGTCGAACATAGAGAAAATATTTATGATGTCTGGTAATATTCCAAATCCCTGTCCCATGAATCCCTCTATACACCTAAGGCAACCTCAAGGCAGTCAGTTACCACCTAGGGGGCAACCTCAAGGTAATTTTCTCCTAGGACAAACTGCAGCACAATATTATTTTGGAGAACAACCTCAAGGACAGTACATACCTCAAGGTTATCAACCTCAAGGATGGTACATACCCCGGGGTCAACCCCAGACTCAATATATCCCTCAGGGTCCTTATCAACCCCAGATTCAGTACACGCCTCAGGGTTATCAACCTCAAGGTCAGTACTCAACTCAAGGTTTCCAACTACCTTTTGGTGAATCACTTGTACAAGGAGCTGGAAATTTACCTCTTAATTATCAACCCTACGTTCAAATAGGCTATGGTCCTTACATTCAACCTTCTACGAGACAATACCCTGGAATGAACATGGTGTGGGATCCATCCCAAATTCAATAGACTATGCAAACTAATGTGCAATTACCTAGTCAGCCTAGACAGCCTTTGGTTTCTGGTCCAACCTAGCAACTTGTCCAGCCTATTGTTCAAATCCCTGCACCGGGGTCTGTTTAGCAGCCTGGGCCTAGTACACCTCAGACTCCGCCTCAAATTTCTGCAACTACTGCAACATGTATTCAACCTATAACACCTATTTCTGGAGTATCTGTAGCTCTAGTTTCTTCTATACCTGCATCCGTGCAAATTCCTTAAGTCTCTGTACCCCAATCAAGACCTACAGTTCATACTTCGGTCCAGATACCTACAGGACAAGCTGGTACAAGTACGATTTTCACGAGTCAACCACAATTCACATATCAACCGTACCAGGGATAGTATCAATTTGGTCCCGTTGCACAAAACCTAGTTTATCAGTATCAACCGTATCTTGGCTATACTTATCAACAACCTCAACAACCAAAGTTTGGTTTGGTTAATCTTGGTTTCCCGGAAGGTTATACCATTCCTAATGCAAATCCAATTCCCATTTATCCTGGGTATCCTCCTCCCGGAACTGCTCTTATTACTCAAGGTTTTCGTGACCCTAACCGTTAGTTACCATTTATTGCAACTTTGGATTTACCTGATTTGTCACGTCTTACGAATGATCCAATTTACTATTATCCATATTGGTTACCAATGCCACATAAGTTTCCCAGTGATATACCAAAATTTTAGGGTAAGTCATGAGAGGATCCGTCAAATCACGTTATGACTTATCACCTCTGGTGTGTGTCTAATTAAATAATTGATGATTCAATTCGCTTACATCTTTTTCAATGAACTCTTATTGGTCTTGCTGCCAAATGGAAGATTGAGTTACCACGAGGCTATTTTAATAATTTCAATCAGTTAGCAACTGCTTTATTAACTCATTTTCAGTTTCCTGTCAGATATGATAATGTCACGGAACTATTGACTTCACTAAAACAATCCACGCCCACATATATTTCTGATTATATTCACGAATGGCGACGTAGAAGGCGTTTAGTGAAAGTTTTCATTCCAGATCAATTTTTGGCAGAATGGTTCATTAAATAATTATTACCCAAAATCACTGAAGATGTAGCTAAGGGAGGAGTTGTTACTGAAGAGCAAGTCATTGCTCAAGCTCAGTACCTTGACCTCGTCTACACGCAGTTAGGTACTTTACATGAAAAAATCTCTGATCTTCCAAAACAAGGTCAAATAACTACATCTCCTTCAAGGTCTCATGCCACTGATGGTATGATTGGTTCAGTTAGTACTAAAAGTAAGAATAAATATTCAAAGAATTATTCTCCTATAATAACTTTACCTCATTCCCCGAAAGGAGAATCTTCCGCTGAAATTTCTATCGACATTCATGTCGTAGAGACATCTACGGCCAAATCTAAATCTAGCGGTAAAAGAAGGAGAAGAATAAAAACAAACAAAATTCAAAAGATAAAATAGATAAAAATGAATCTAATGACGAAAAACGCAAGCCTCAATATCCTTGTTTCATTTGCGACAAGGATCATTTTACCAAAGAATGCCCACATCGAGCAGAGGTTTCGAATTTTGTTAAAGGTTCTCAAAAACCTACTATCTTGAAGGATCCTTTTCCTACTCAAGATAGTAAGATGATTGGTTCTACCTCGAATGCCTCAGAAGAACCCATTATGATGATGTCTCATGTCAGGATTGTGACGCGATCGCAAGATTATGGTAGTAAAAGTTCTGTTGGTGGTAAAGAAACAGAATATTCTAATTCAAACACATCAACTACACCTCCTCCTATTTCTGATCCACTACAAATCGATAAACCCAATTCAGACTTAGTAATCAAACTTCCTGCTAAAGGTGTACTTCGTAAATCAGCTTTCAATCCACATGTGAGAGTTGCTTAGAATTACAACATTGTTGAGGACTTAGTTATTTCCCCTTTAGTAATGTCAGCTTTGGAAGTGCTGCAATCATGCCCAACACAGCGTAAATTACTTTTGTCTGCCATAGGAGCTGTCGATATTTAGGATTCGAACCTAATAATCTTTGATTTAGAGAATAGTACACCCTGCCTACCTCATCAAATGGCTTTCCAGATTCCAATATTAGTAAAAAACAGACCTGTTTTTCGGACTGTGATTGATGAAGGGGCTTCTACGTGTATTATGTCAATCTAGTGTTGGAAATCGCTTGGTTCTCCTACATTCAATCAGTCTTCGACAATTCTAAATGCTTTTGATGGCCGAGGGTTCCATCCTTTTGGTATTTTGTAGGATTTGCCTATAGGGGTCGAAGGCAAAACCGTAAATCTAGATGTGGAGGTGGTTGATGCCCCTCTAGATTAGAACCTTCTCTTGGGTCGCAGTTGGTCTTATGCTATGACTGCTATTATTTCATCAGTCTTTCGGCTTATCAAGTTTCCACATCAAGGAAAGTTCGTTACAATAGACCAGCTCATTTATTTCTCATTCGATCCAGCCTCTACAGAAACTATCCAGCACATCGGTAAAATGAATATCCCTTACAAGGATGTTGGCGTAGGTTTGATTAAAGATTCTGGTTTACTAGGAAATTTTTCCTTTCCTGCTCCTAACATATCACCTCCTATTGCAAATATTCATATGATTTCATCGAATAATATTACTTTTGATGATCCTTGGATCGTACCTTCTGATTCCGAGGTGGATTCATTTGATGGCGCGATGCCTTTGAGTCCCTTTGAAATTGCATATTAGGCTGTACAGTCGCTTTCTGATCCTTCTTCAACCGAAACTGATCTAATGAATATGATCCATGAGGAATCACTTTCTATATCTAGCTTAGCCACAATGAAATTTCCTGATCTTGTTCATATTGATGAGTAGATTCGTGAACTTTTGTCTATTGATGATTTACCATGGGAAGATCTACATAACCAATATTCATTCTTACCTGAGCTAGATCATTTTGACAATGATTTATCTTCTATTTTTACTGCTGAATATGTCAAAGAACTGCAGAATCCATTGCAAAATCTTGATTCTAAGTTAAATTTGGAAAATATCTCTCGAACGATTCCTATTGAAATTTCAGTTAAGCCTGGAATAATTGAAAACATTCATATAGGTGATTCCTATACGGATGATGAAATCCAAACTTATAAAGCCCTATTTCAATATTTCCGTGATGTGTTTACCTGATCATATGAAGAAATGCCAGGAATCGATTTGTCAATTGTTGTACATGAAATTAAGACTTACTCTGATGCAAAACCTATCCGAAAATGCTTACGTCAGATACATCCGAGAAAAGCTACTGCTATCAAAGCCGAAGTTGAGAAATTACTTCATGAAAGTTTCATTTATCCAATTCCTTTAACCGATTGGGTATCGAATATTGTTCCTGTTAACAAGAAATAAGGAACGATAAGAGTATGTATCAACTATAGGGATATTAATCGAGCTTGTCCTAAAGATAATTATCCAACCCCCTATATCGATCAAATCATTGATGATTGTGCCGGAAGTGAAATTTTATCCTTTATGGATGGTTTTTCCAGTTACAATCAAATAAACATACTCCTTGTTGATCAACCTAAAACATCATTCACTTGTCCATGGGGGACATTTTCTTATTGAAAGCTACCTTTTGGCTTGAAGAATGCTGGGGCAAATTTTCAAAGGGCTATGTCTTACACATTTCATGACATTAAGCACATTGTGTAGCCTTATCTCGATGATTTACCTTCTCATTCATCGCGTAGAGCCAATCATCTCACTCATTTACGAGCTATATTTATGAGATGTAGGCATTATCGAATTCGGCTGAATCCACACAAATGTGTTTTCTGTATAGAATCGGGTCGGTTACTTGGATTTATTGTTTCGAAAGTAGGAATTCGTGTTGATCCGTTGAAGGTTGAAGCTATTGTCAATCTACCTCCTCCTTCGACTTTACGCCAACTCAAAAGTTTGCAAGGGAAAGAAAATTTTTTACGTCATTTCATTCCTAAATACACCGAGTTAACAAAGGGTTTTACCAGGTTGTTAAAATAGAACGTTCCATTCTTTTTGGATGAGATTGTTGATCGATATTTTGATGCACTCAAACATGCGTTGACCCATGCACCGTTACTGCATTCTCCCAATTACAACCAGGACTATTTTTTGTACCTCGCCGCCTCTCATTCCACCATTGGGATGGTTTTAGTTCAGGAAGATGAATTCAACAATGAACATGTGATTTAATATCTTAGTCGAAATCTGCATTCGACCGAGATCAAAGACACACATGTGGAGAAATTGGCCTTGGCAGTTGTTCAAGCTATCCAAATATTTCGTCACTACATCTTATTACGCAAAACCACAGTAATTTCTGACTGTAACCTTATGATGTACATTTTGACCAAAAAATTGCTAGGGGGAAAGTATTCCAAATGGATAGTTATTCTGCAGGAATTTGACTTCGAATTTGAAAAGTCCAAGGCAAAGAAATATTTGGTTTTTGCAGAACTGATTTGTGATTTCCTGTCTACTGATACTAAAACTGTGGCGGAGCAGCCCATTGCGGACGAATCCTTGTTTATGGTCAGTACTCTTTATCCTTGGTATGGAGATATTATTGTTTATCTCCAAACCCAATCTTTTCGGCCTGAAATCTCACGATCTTAGCGACAGAAAATATGTTTCCAATCCCAACAATACAATATTATTGGTGATACACTCTATCATCGTGGAGCGGATTCTGTTTTCCAACGTTGTCTTACTCATGAAGAAGTTGAAAAGGTTCTAAATGACTGCCGTTCTAGAGCATGTGGTGGTCATATTCCTTGGTATGCCACAACCCAAAAGATATTGCGAGCTGGTTATTTTGGCCGTCTTTATTCAAAGATTGCATCTATGCAGTCCGAAAATGCCACAATTGTCAGGTCTTTGATCGTAAAATGTGTGCACCACCTGCTCATCTTCACCCTATAATTATTGTTGGTTCTTTTGCAAAGTGGGGTATCAAATTTATTACATGTAACCCTCACTCGGCCAGGGGGCATGCGTATATTATCTTAGCAATAGATTATTTTACCAAGTGGGCCGAGTCGATGCCTACATTTTCGGCAGACAACAAGACTGCTGCAACTTTCGTGTTCAATCATATGATTGCTAAATTCGGTGTTCCTCAAGCCATTATTACATATCATGGAAGTAATTTTCGAAATATCATGATGATTGAACTGACAGATCAACTTGGCCTGCGCCATGATAGTTCTACTCCATATTACCCGCAGGCTAATGGTCTGGTTGAAGCTATCAATAAATTTTTAGTCACTATGATTAAAAGAATCATTGGTATTCATAAGTCGAATTGGCATTTCATGTTATTTTCAGCACTTTGGGCATATCGGACCTCAGAAAAAACATCAATTGGTTTCACTCCTTTTCAAATGGTTTACGGTTTGGAAGCTATGTTACCTATTGAATGTGAAATTCCATCATTAAAATTAGCCATAGAATTATTCCCAGCTACTTCTGAAGAGGAGAAATGTTTTTTTTACTTAGCTCAGCTAGATGAGAATCAACGAACTTCTGCTCTAGAAAACGAAGCTCATGCGAAATGAATGAAAGCTCAGTACGACAGAAATGTTACACCTCGTAATTTTTTAGAAGGAGACCTAGTTTTAGTGTACGATCAAGCCAACGATAAGCTAGGGGCTGGAAAATTTGTGCCTATGTGGCATGGTCATTTCATTGTTAAGCGAACGCTGGAAAAAGGGGCCTATGAGCTGATAGATTTCAATGGTGTCCCTTTAGATAAACCCAGAAATGGGATTTATCTGAAGAGATATTATGCTTAAATTTGGTGTGGAGATTTTTGATTAGATTAGTTTCTTTACTGTTGGTGTGTTTTAGATTAGAAAAGTGTGCCTAGTTTAGAGTGTGCTCTTATCACTATTCCTTCTTATCTGAGTTTTACTCTTGATATTGCAGATGTCGACTTCTCTTCAGACATACATTGGTTTTGCTGATGGTGCTTGTCGTAGTACACATAACATTTCTTCTGTAGCTTGGGTTATCTATTCACCCTCTGACGAGTTAGTGTCTATGCATGGGGTAAATCTCGGTCAAACAACGAATAACATTACAGATTTTAGTGCAATGATTGAGTTATTATCTGAATCCATCTCATTTGGGATTCAAAGTTTGATTGTTAGGTTGGACTCTGAAATCGATGTATTACAACTTAACAGGGTGTATGCCATTAGGAATCTAGTGTTATTAAGGTTATTTTTGAGAGTTCGTCTCTTGGAACATGAATTTGATTACATTGAATATCAGCATATTCCAAGACATTTAAATACATTAGCAGAGGCAATTTCTTCTAGTATGATAAATAGACATTTGCAATAATCAAAACAGTAAATTAAACAACATTCGATAACATGTACATAGATAGCCGGTAATAGTGATATATCATAGCATAGAAGTGTGTTTCAAAATATACATCGTCTTGTGTTGGAAGATTTAAAATACAAAAAAAATTAGGACTTGGAAATTGTTGAAAATGATTTTTACTTGAATCATCCCATTTCTCTCCTGGAGGAAAAGCCATGTCTCTGTTGCTGCGGTAGTCCATCCTGGCGTATGGAAAATCCTTAATGACAAAGAGTTGGTTCTTCAACCAACGAAAATATTCCGACAGAAATCTAACAATCTCAATGCCCTCAGCATGAGATTGGAAACACATAATGTTGCACTCCTGTACAGTCTAGAAACAGTGAAGACAATAACTTTGAACTCAGGATGGATGATAGTTTTTATATCTATCCGTTTATCCTTGGGGTCTACTCAACCATTGCAAAACTCTGCTTTGAGACTAGCAACAGACTGGCGACTTGGTCTAGTCCCGAATAGAGATAAGTGTTCGCCCCTCTTGGAAAAACCAGTCAAAAAATATATGTCTTCCAGCTCGACTTCGAGCCGGTGGCCGCCAATCAAGAAACATTGGTCCTGTGTGTCCCACTTGTTCACTAGCCATATCAAAGAGATCAACTTGGGCCCTCATATGGTCCATAATTTATACAAATTACTTGGAGCTGACGGTTTCTGATTCCGACGAACGGATTTTCCAGAATATTCACAGGAAGTTTTTTTTTTATCCAAAAGCTCTCAATTTTTCACTCTGAATTCAAATAGTAAAAATGAAGTTAGAAAAGTCTTTTTTATAAGTTTTTTCGAATAAATGAATTTTTAATTTGTTTATTTTTCACTTTAAAAAGGTAATTTTGAAAACATTTTTACTTATCTTAAACAAGTATGTGTAATTGTTTCGAGTTTTTGTGTAGAATATTGGATTTTTCGGTAAAACTGATCACTTTTCAACAAAGAGCATACTTTTATCACTTTTCTGGACTCTTTCAAAAATTTACGAAAAAGCAAAACATTGGAGTCCTCTTTTAAGCCCTTTTCAGACTCTCTAAACATGAAAAGATTGTTGAGCACTTGATTATTCGAACTCGTTAAAATAAATGAATGATCATCCCTTCAGTATAAGTTTACCCCTTTTACAGACTGAAATGGAATATTTACGAAAAAGGCATACGTTGACTAATTACGGTCAATAGAGTTCTCTCTTCCATTATTTTATCATTTTTCAAGCTCGAGAGACTAAATCTACGAAAAAGTACCCCCATGGAGTCTTCTTAAGTTTTTCTTCTGACTCCCTAAAATTGAAAAAACACCGAGTTTCTCCTATACTAGACTCATTAAAATTTAATAGTAAAGGACCTGTTCAATTTTAAGCAGGAACGAACCACTCCTTCTTAGGGTTTGAATCTTAAACTAAGTTTGACTCATCCAAAGGATGAGCTTATAAACAAGCAAATGTTATCCTCCTCAAGCTTGTCAAAAATAAAGAGGTACTTTCTAGAAATGGTGGGGTAAAAGAGAGAAAAGCGAACCTATTTTTTACATTTTGATTATTTGGAAAATCATTAACCACTCTTGAACACGACACTTTTGTTCACCTGGGTTGGGAAAATCCTTTGCCTAATATTTAATCAAAACCATATTGAAAGTCTTCAGTTGGTTTCTGGGTATTAGCTTTGGGTCAATTGTCACCAATCCATCTGCAGTGTCGTTATGTGTTCAAGAGGATAGTTCAAACAAACCATTCATCTGCAAAATACTTGTCTTCTATTTTGACCATCCCTGAGTCAGTCCTTGCCAATATATTTCTTCAAAACTTGATCTATGATTTTGTGTTGTGGGCTTGCCTACGACGGATCACTTCCTATCGACGACAACTCATTATCTAGGAAGTTGACCTAGAAATCACTAGTACCTTGAAATCTGCCTGCCTCAATGGCAGGTTTCTCACCTTCGACGACAGGTTGCATCATTGAACTTCGATCGAATGATTCCATGACATATTCAACTTCAGCTCATTTATTCACATTTCATGGATTGTACTGAGTACTTTGAGAGCCATTGAAATTATTGGTGATTAATCTCACACTTGTTAACAGTTTACATTATTGACTGGTAATCAAGTGGTTTCTACCATGTTCAACTTTGACACATTTATTCACATGGATAGAATCATACTGGTTCGAGAAACGAAAATCAAGACCCTGGATCTAGTTTCTACCATCTAGGCTGCGAGGAATTTTGTTATTAATTTATACAGTGGAATATTCATAAACATATGGTTGCATCCATACTGTGTCTACACATGTCTATACTATTGATGTATTGAAAATCATTCCTGTATCAGAACAGTTTAAATCAGTTTTCTAGTTAGTTTTGATCTAAGTATGGGAACGCCTACCTCAGCGATGATATGTTTACATACATATGTTTTGCATTGAATTTTTTTACAGGTTCTAACTAGGGTGTCCATAGGATGATCCTTGAAATGATAAAGCACTTCACTCTTCATATATGACAGATCTCATCTTCATCTATTCCAGACTTCGCACTTTAGGGGGAAATCTGTTGCACTAAAAACTGTCACCTTGAAATTCTGCTGACTGTATGAGCTCATTATCACTCATACTTACCTCCTCTAAAATTATTACAACCTCTAATCCTCATGTGAAGCCCTAAAAACAAGAGAAAAACCCTAAAAAACTCCAAAACCCTGGGTATGCAGGTAATGTGAAGCTTACCTGCGTTCCTGGTTGGGGTACGCAGGTAATGTGAAGTTTACTTGTGTTCCATAATGCAGTTTCTCTATGTAATTCCTGCATACCCCTATCAAAGTCAAAAGGGCAAGAAAGTAAAGTGAAAAAACTTATTTTTGGTCAATTCTAGAAGCTTCTGGATGAGATTTTTTGGGGGTGAGTATGCTCTTGTAAGGTTCATGCATCCCACACCTTAAGGAGCTAACCCCTTGATGTGAGGAGCATATCCCTTTGAAGGAGGATTCTATCCCTTCATAGGTGGAACCCTAACCTCCTCATCTGCACTATAAAAAGAGGCATTGGGTAGCCTCAAGGGGAGTTCAAGCTTTAGTGTGTGATTGAGGTGAAGTGTTGTTTAGATTTAGACTCCTTTCTTCTAAGATTTTGTGAGGAAAGATCACATACCTCTATGTCCTCCTAGAGGAAGAGTGAACGGCTTATCAAAGTAGAGGAAACTCCTACTTCGGACCCCAGGAAGGCCTGTTTAACATCAAGGCTAAGGTTGTAAGATTCTTCTATTATTTCAAATTTAATACAATCAAGTTTGTTTTTCTCAATAAATTGTCGTTCGATTGTTTATTTCAATAAACTGTCATTTGATCGTTTATTTCATAGATTCCTTGATCACTATGATAGGTATGTTTTATAATTATTTGTTATACAGGTGCTATTTAATATTTTCTTGTTTGTGATTGCAGGTCTTTGAAGAGGACACTTTCAATCGACTAAAAAGACGACACTTTCAAGCGACAGAAGAACTATTGCTGCGACGAAAGAACTATTGTTGCGATGGAAGAATTGTTGTTGCGATGGAAGAGATATTGTTGCGACGGAAGAACTACTGATGCGACGGAAGAACTACGGTTGCAAATAAGCGTTTTGATCTAAGGTAGGATCGACACCTTTATAGAATTTACTTGTAAAATGAATATATTTAGAGAAAGATAAACTTAGTTGTTCGTTTGTTGCTAGATTTTCTTCTGACACTAGGGAGATCGATCTTGTCCGCAAGATCGATTTATCCGGCCAGCACCTGGACTGTCACTTGTTCCCAAAAACACTCCTTTCCCCTTTGCTTTTGCAACTTGACTCCTAGTCAATTTCTGTTGAACTTGTTTATCAGCTGATTTCTTCAGTGCAATTTCTTCAATTTCATCTAACCTTTGTTTTGTATATTGAGGAGTTTCTTTAATGGAAACTGATGTCTTTCCTACCTATTCTTTCACCTATTTTCTAGGTTTTAACTTCACAAACCTTTTTTTCCTTGTCACTATAGGCTTACTGGATTCTGCTGGCGGAGTTTCTTTTGCCTTAGGGTTATTGCCTGTAGTTTGAGCTTCTACTCCAAATCCACATAAAAATAAAAATGATGATAATTCTTTGTTAATATTTTGGAGTTCATTTAAGACCATCAGTTTGATTAGAACATGGTGAAATAAAGAAGTTTCACATCGCTCAGATTTCATTTGAACCTTTTTTTCCATCTTAGCTATGCTTCTATATGGGAAAAATGGCAAGTCTAAAGATATCATGCCTGTAAAATGTAACAAAAGTTTAAAATGGTATGAATAAAATTTATGGTACCTTCCCTCACATGTAAAGTACCTTTGGATATAGAAGAGTAGATTTGCATAGCTCTATTTGATGTAGCTCCTAGGAATTGCATTGTTTAAATCCATCTCTGTGAATTTTGGCTTTAGAAACACCTTGCATGCCTCCATGTCAAATTTGAAACCCTTAAACCATGTTTCTTTCCCTCTAGGAATCTCAGTTGGTCTCAGGAGAAACTGATAAATTTAATATTCCAATATGTGTGTTTGAACCACTGAAATGCAAGGCAAATTCCTTTGTTACCTGACTGTGTCCTCCCTACAATTTTTCACAAAAATTCAAACACCCTGCCTTCCTGAAGGCCTCTAACATTGTTTTGCCTTTAGCTAGGGTTCCTGTGCTTTCAGGTTCTGATCTTAAGCAATGCCCTGACCTATTATTTTTCTTCTCTTCTGTCATTCTTGCACTCAGAAATTTCTGTCTGCTTCCTGTAGAATCTGATTATCAGCCTCACTTGAATTCAAAATAGTCAGCCTCACTTGATAATGGATGAGGAAAGCTTTGGTGTAAGATGACAATAAGCTTAACACTTGAAAAACATATGTTGAAGTGTTTTGCATGAAAATTGGAATGAGTAATCATCCTTTTCAAATTCAAACTTGCCTTACATAATGAGACCTATATGATTGCAATGATGAGTTTGAATGGCTACACATTTTGGAAATGACCCCTAACTGACACCTAATGATGAAAATTAACAAATTCTAGCTGATTTGATGATTTGACATGACTTCCCTATGAATCCACGCTTTCGTAGCGCGCTTAGTGCATTTTCAGGGATATGTGCTACGAAATTAGTTGCGCTTTCGTAGCGCAAAATTGTTTTTTATAACTTGATGCGCTACGAAAGTGCGGTTTCGTGGCCTATTGCAAAAAAAAAAAATTCAAAGGTTAAAACATGACTTGTAAATGGCTGATGGGACCTTTAAACCATGAAATGAAACTTTTAAAATTTATTTGGAACTTTAAAATGACACTTTGAAGACTTCAAACCCTATCACTTACCCTTTTAAGAATGAAATTACTCAATACCTCTTTGACACCATGCCTAGAACAAGTAAAATTTCAGAGTTTAGGAAAACACTTTTATGGTGATAATAGAAATATCTTATAATGACTGCATACTTTCTCACAGATTGATGATATTGAAAATATGTATGTTGTTACTCATGCTCTTGCTAACATATAATTATGGTGCAGATCCTATTCGGTTTATGATGGTTGTGGATGACCATCATTGTCCTGATACCTCACTATAGAGGTCTATGTTCTTGGTTATGAATGTCATATCTATGTCTTGATGTAAATTTCATGAAGAGACCTATGATGTAATCATTGTAATGATTAGTTAAATTTGGACTATTGAAGGTCAGGTCAATTATGTATGTAATCCTATTTATAGGTAGTTGATGTTATGATGGAGTTAAATATGTAACCCCACTTGCTTGGGTGCTTTATGTAACTTTGAGTCCTTGGTGATAGGAAAGGTTATATTCAGATGATTCATATACTTCATTGAAAATATTTTAGAAGATTCACCATGTGCTCAGGGGGAGCATGGTCAGTATATAGTGCATGTCAGATCTTTAGTGCTCATGTCTCTAGTAGAAAATAGAAGCCTTCATTCAGCATTGGTCAAACCTTTTCCATTGATGTCAAAGGGGGGAAGTAACTTGGTGTTTGAATTGAAAATATTTGTGCTTAGATTGATGTGTTTTATAGGTATCTACAGATTGTGGTGACCAAACATCAAATTGGTTGCCATCAAGTCCAAAGGGGGAGAATTTTGGAATTATGACTAATGTGTTTTCCTTGATGGAAACCTACTCAATGATTTATCTTTTGATAGCAACCTACTTGATGCAGATTTCAACAAGATGTATCTACAGGCCAGTTTAGATTTGAAAAAGAAATAAATACCAGTCAGTGACTAAGGAATGATGAAGGTAAAATTTGAGGAAGTATACGTAGGTTTTTTGAAGCGAAGTCGTGCACATACATAGGTATTATGAAGAGAAATCATGTATACATAGATTTTGTGAAGAAGAGTCATGTACATATGAAGGTATGATGAAGAGAAGTCGCGTATACAAAGGTTCTGTGAAGAAACTTCGTGTATCTACGCAGGTTTTATGAAGAAAAGTTGTGTACATTTTGTGCACTATATGCTTTACTAAATACCAAGGGCCCTTACCATGGTATTAGTCCATAGTAATGAGCATGTAAACACATATTTTATCCTATCAAATAATACCATCAAAATTAGTGTGGTTTTGACACATGGTATTGGCTAAACTCTAATTTATATTAGGAGATGAAGATCCAAGTGTTTGACTATGCATGTGTGAGGGTTATTGATGAATACTTCGATTTGAATTATGATTGCATGGTATGGGCTATTGATCCATGGTTAATTTGAAATAATTATGCACCCGATAATACAATGATGGATGTATGGTATGATTTGATTATGATTTGTTTATATTTGAGGTATGATGCATGTTTATTAATGTGTATTTCGTGATATGGGTATTTCTGTAGTTATGAAGTGCAACACAGCTATGAGTTGGTAATTGCATATCTGTACGCAGGTTTGTCTCTTGTAATGCACTTACATACGTAGAGACTCTTCTGAGTAGAAATGTATTGATTCTGTAGTATGGGAGGATCTATACACATGTTTTATTCTTGAAAAGCATGTATACACGTGGAAATGTTTTATGATAAGCACATATGAAAGATGGGGTTTTTTTTTAAGAATATTTCTGACCAGTTTGATCAGTATCCTTATTTTTCTGTTTTCTATCAATTAAGTCTTCATGTTTATCTAGTTTTTATAGTGATGTTTTGAGTATTGATGATGCTACTATTTGTATATGATTAAAGATCAGTGATTGGTTGTTTGATTAAGTGATTCATTGATTTGTGGAATGATTTGGTACAATGATTAGTTTTAGTTTTGATATATGGTATTGGGCTTAAATGATGGTAGTGGGTCCAGTCTAAAAATTTGATGAAAGTGGCCTATAGGTTGTAATGTGTTAAAGTAGGTGGATCCTGTGTGAAAAATTATGAAATGTGTTCCACTATAGTGTTGAGGGTTGGATCCTTTGGTTAGGAAGTTAATTATTCCTGGCAGTAGTAGTTGGTGATGAGATCAGAGGGTTGAAGCTCACTTCCAGTGGCTACTGATAAATGAGGTAAGGGGGTTGAAGCTCCCTTCTAGTAGGAGTTGGAGAATGAGTGAAGTTTGTAGCCTTTTTTAGGTGGGTGCTTGCGTGATGTTTAATGGACGAAGTGTCCTCAGACATGCAATTTTATTAATCACAAAAACAATTACATTGATATTATGCAAGAGTTTACACCCAAACAACACAGTCACTCTTGCAATGAGCTATTTATAAGCTCAATGTCCTAACTTCCACTAATTATGGATCACTTATTAAATAAAAAGTGTCCACTTACATTAAATGACCTCATATCTATTCTAATAACTTTATTCCTAACTTAGAGCCTAGGAAATGACTCTTTTCTAGAGTCCTATTTTTAATAACAAATTTATATTTCTAAGTATCTCACAAATTTATTAAATATTATTAATTTAATATCTTAAATTAATAATTATTTTATTCAAACTTTATATCCTATGATAATATTTATTTTTGGATCATCTAACAATGTTATGAGTATGAACCAGTACAATATTGTAAGAATTTTTCAGTATAATAAAAATTGAAGACAAAGACGACAATAATGGTGGTTTTCTCTCGCATTGGGTATTCAACTTAAATACTAGTGTTCATGTGTGTTTCTTATGTGTAATGATTTATTGTGTTCTTATTTCACATTTTTACTGCTTATGTCTAATAAATCATTGATGAAATAGTTTAAGTTAAACATAGGAGGAGTTAACTGAAATATAAGTTCAATGAATATATGCTACTTTTTTGCATAATAGTCATGTACATACATAATTTTACTTTTGTAAATTCATTTACAAAAATCAGAGTAAGAAAAGAAAAAGATAAGTGAGTTTTAAAATACTGATCCACTCCCACCCCCCCTCCCAAGTATTTTTCCCAACAATTGGAATCAGAGCAGGTTCTTCAGAAGAAGCTTGATCGCTTGAGGGAAATATGTCATGATGGGAAGTATCGAAGGAGTATTTACTATCAGGCCACCACTATTAAATTGAAGTAATCTAATCTCCTAGAATATATGAGCAAGAGCTTATCTGAAATGTCTTGGATTAGATTTATGGGGAATCATAGAAGGAGGTTATCGATATCCATTATCCATTCCCACAGATGTGACATAAAAGAAGAAATATGAAACCAGTGAAAAAGTTGTCAATGCCTTGTTGGGAAGCTTTCCATAATCAGAATTTTTCAAAGTCGTGCAACTAAATTCAACAAAGGACATATGGTACTAGATGATCCAGAGCTATAAAGGTGATGCCAAGGTAAAAAGTGCTAAACTTAAAACTTTTAGAATTCAATATGGAACTCTCAGAATGCATAATGATGAAATTATTGCAAGTTTATTCCTAAGAATAGATGAGATTGTGAATTCTATGAGAAATATGGGTGAAGATATAAAAAGAAATAAACCTTCGTAGAGAAAATATTGAGATCTTTAACATAAAAATTCGAGACAAAAGTGTCTGTCATTGAAGAAAATAAGGATCTACAGAACCTTACTATTGTACAACTCCACGGGATTTTAATCAGAGAAGCTGCATTCAAAGTAGCTGCAAGAGGAAAGGAAAAGGAAGAATAAAATAAATCAGGTTACATATTAGAAGAAGATGAGGAAAATTTTGTGAAGAAACTCCAACTAGGCATTGGAAGGTTCAACGGTAAGATTCCCTTCAAGCTTTTTGCTTGTGCTAGAGTTGGTCATTATGCTGCTAAGTGTCCTCATAAAGAAAATCATGAAAAGGGGAAACAATTTGAAAATAAAATAAGTAATTATACACATGAAGATAGTGATGTTTTATCACTTGGAGAAGAGGGAGAGTCTGATCAAGATCTTCAAGTACTTATGGCATTTAGTATTAATGAATCTGATGAAAATTTCATGGATTCCTTAGAAGAGAAGGATATTTTAACTAAATAATTTCTTAGATCAAGGTAGAAAATATGGTTTAATGGATATTGTTTCTCTTGTAACTCTTTTGGGCACAAGGCCACTGATTCCAGGTCAAGGATATTGGATAAGTTACAACACATGATAAGAAATTTCAAGAAAAATTGGAGAAAGAAGGAACACCAGTCAGAAACGTAGGGAATGTTGACTCTACTGCAGTCAACATTTTATAAAGCTTACTTCTCCTAGTGACTGTGGAAGTTATATGAGATACATTATCAGGATCAGTAATGCATTATCAAAGAAGGAACAATATATCATGATTCCCAAGGTTTTTTTGTTAATTATGGTTTCTTACATTTCTAACAGTGCTTCTAATGTAATATCAGAAGACAGGTACAAATTATACAACCTTAGGGGGGGCTAAAGTTGTGAAATTTCAGTATTTCACTTTCTATACATGGATCCTATGAAAGACAGTCGTGTATATATGTGAGTTCCTACATATATAGTCACGTATATTTTTCTCTAACAGAGAAACAGTGGGAAATACTCGAGAAAATACTGTGATATGATTCAGATAATTATTATTTGGATTTTTTGTTCTGATATTGATAGTTACAGTCTGATGATGTTACTTATAAAGAGTATTTAATTATGATGATCTAAGATTTGGTTCAACATGAAATTAATGCTTTTTTTATTGATAATTTTTTTTTGATGTATGAGTTTATGTGGTTAGATCTAACAGTGAATAGGTAGAAAATTTTCATGGGGAGCATTAATTATGCTTCTAATAATGTAGTGGTGGCATTATGTCTGCTTATTCTTTAATACTTGTGATACTACTGAAGATACTCTTGTAATTGATTGAATGATGTTATACTGATGTCATGGGTTGATTATGGATGAGTCATTGATCAGACTAGTTATGATAGAAGACCCTTAGGAGATTGTATAATTAAGGGATTGTTACTCTTTTTGGTGGAGAGAACATGAAAATCGTGTTAGCTAGTGCTATGCTTATTTGATGTTTATGTTGATGTCATGGATAATTCTAGTTGTGTTGATATTGATTCTTACACATGTTATATAGTGATTATGCAAATGAAATGAATCTAAAGCATGATGGCCTTGGTGATAAGAGATCATATGGATTATTGTATGATACATATTTTTTATTGATGAAGTCATTTTGGTATGATAATTCTTCTTCATATTGGGGCAAGAGTATGATGTTGCTCCAAGGTTCATGAAGACATGGTTATTGATATTCTTATGTTACATCTATTGAATGATACTTCAATACATGCCTGCATTGCCTTATCCTACTAATTGGTTATCACACATGTTACTAATGCATGCCTATGGTGTTTACTCATGCTATATGATATGAGGCTTCATTTCTCTATCTTATTTTAGGATGATATGCTTGGTTCTCATATATGTTACCTTTATGAACATAGATTGATTATATAAAGGGAAAATAACAAGTTTATCTTGATGAAGTAAAGAGGATGAGTTGATAGTTGATCCCCACATAAATATATTATGATGATCTCATACTTGGTCATAGGTTGATGATATTGATAATATGTATGTTTTTTCTCTTGTTGTTGCTGACAGATACTTATAATGCATATCCTATTTGGTATATGATGGTTGTGGATGACTATCATTGTCTTGATACCTCACTATAGAGGTCTATGGTATTGGTTATGAATTTAATATTCATGTCTTAATGTAAAGGTCATGAAAAGACCTATGATGTAATAATTGTAATACTGAGTCATGGTTTGACTACTGAAGGTCAATTCAATTATGTATGTAATACCATTTTTGGGTAGTTGATGTAATGATGGAGTCAAATCTGTAACCCCACTTGGTTGGGTGATTGATGTGAATTTGGGTCCTTGTTGATAAGAGAGGCCATATTCAGTTGAGTCATGTACTTCATTGAAAATATTTCAGAAGATTTAGGAGAGAGCATGGTTAGTATATAGTGCAAATCAGATCTACAGTGCTCATGTCTCTACAAGAAAAGAGAAGCCTTCATTAAAAATTAGTCAACCATTTTCTCTTGATGTCAAAGGGGGGGAGTAACTTGGTGTTTGAATTGAAAATATTGTTGCTTAGATCGATGTGTTTTACAGGTATCTACAAGTTATGGTGACCAAAAACCAAAGTGGTTGCCATCACGTCCAAAGGGGGGGATTGTTGGCATTATGACTAATGTGTTGTCCTTGATGGAAACCTACTCAATGAGTTGTATTTTGATATCAACCTACTTGATGAATATGTCAACAGGATATATCTACAGGCTAGTTCATATGTGACAAAGAAAGAAATACTAGTCAGTGATAGAGGAATGATGAAGGTAAAGTTTGCGAAAGTATACATAGGTTTTGTGAAGAAAAGTTGTGTACATATGTAGGTATGATGAATAAAAGTCATGTATACGCAAGTTCTGTGAAGAAAATATGTGTACATATGTAGGTATGATGAAGAGAAGTTACGTATACACGAGTTCTATGAAGAAAAGCTATGTATGTTTGCAGTTTTTATGAAGAAAATTTGTGTACATTTTATGCACTATGTTTTACTAAATACCAAGGGTATTCACCATGGTATTAGCCCATCGTAATGAGCATGTCAATAGATATTTTATCCCATAAAAGAATACCATCGACATTCTTGTGGTTTTTTTTAGGGTCCTATAAATATAGGATTCATAATTTTGAATTGATTTGTGATAGTCTTGTAAAATATGTACATACCTTGCTTTCTGCAAGTTGTTTTTCCATATTTTGAAGAAATAAAGAATCAAAAAATAAAAAAAAGGGTAAAAATTTCTAAAATAAATATCAAAGGACTTAAAAAATATAGACCCCAAAAGAAAAAAGATGAAAATAAAACATGAAAGTGTGCAAGTCCAAATGCCACTACTTTTTACTTTTTGAAAATGATTATGGTAGAGTGTTAATAAATGCCATAATCCATGATGAGTTAAAATATTTAAACTTGACTTGTCATGCTTTCAATTTCCATGTTTTAGATAGTGAATAAAGTTTTGTCACACAGTTTAATTCTCACAAATCAGTAGATAGGTAGAGAATAATGAGGAGCTCACCAGTTTAATCTGAGCCCTCGAATGAAATAAGGTAGAATTAGATAGTTTTATGCTTTCAAAAAAATAAAATGTTTCAAGGTAACAAGCTTAAATGCACCTACTAAAAGGAAGAAAAAATGTTAGAGTAATGTTGGGTAGGTAGAAAGAAGTTGGAAAAATCATATAATATTCATCGCTAGGAAAAAATCACTAATTACCCTTCCCCTATAAAAATTCAGTATTCTATAATTCCAGTTAAAGAGGCTCAAATCATTTCTCTGACTTCTATTGGGACGAACCCAAGGCTTGATGACTGGATAGTGGAAAATGTTGAATTCTTATGATAAAATCCTCTTTACCATTATTTATCCTTCATTCATACATTTAATTAATCTTCATAAGTAAAGAATCCTTCTAACTTAATGAAACCTAAAATCCCATATAATTAACTTCCTTCATTCATAAAGCATACAAAAACCCTCAAAAAACACTCTATCCTAAGTAAAATAGTGAAATCATGAAATAATAAACGTTGCTTTTATTTATTCACTCTATTTGGTCATTTAGTGTATTTTTGTGTATTCCATCTCCCCTTGTCATATTAACTTTTAACTTATGCTATTAATTCCCTAAAATAAACCTTATCCTATATATATAATTCCCTTTGTCTAAAATACCCCCTAAAACCCACTATTATAAAGATTTTAGACCAAAGATAATATCCACATGCTAAATTAAAAAGCCAAATAATGCTCCCTTTTGTCTAAAACTAACCTTAATTAAATACCCCACCCCCTATGGTCTTTAAACTATTCAAGAAGTTTAAAAACTATTATAATAATATACCGCACCCGTATTTTTTTTTATTAAAACAATTCACAAATGTTTTAAAAACACTATACATTATGCTACCCCCCGCATACTTTATAACTCAAGTTTTTCTTTGAAATAAAATAAGGTTTGTTTTAAATAAACTAAAACCTCGCCCGTATGACGATCCGCCATACTATATGAAGCATCACGCTTCATATTCTTAAATTTTGCAATACATGACATTTATCCCGTTGCTGCATATAATTGAACCCAACCCACATTATATTTTATCAAGGTTTAAGGTGTAACAACCTTGTCTGAAGCGCCTTTGTAATGATATATTACCCCACCTTTGCATACATTGTAACCCAAATTCTGTTTAAATAAACTATGGTTTATTTAATAAATTCAAAACCCTCGCCCCATATATATAAACCCTGCATACATATTCATTAAACAAGTATATAATTTAAACCTTATATAAATGTTTTTTACCCATCTGCGCATATATAAGTTCCTCGGTCCCACCATATTTTTGCTGTACTTTCCAAAAGAGATCCCAACCCTTCACTCCCAATTGTCAGATCCAACGACGCAAGATCGATGCCGTGCTCACAAATTGATCGTCTGCCCGCAGCCCAAATGGACACGAAATGGGACGTTCCACCATTTCTGCCTCCTATGATGTGGTAGGTTTTTATTAGATCACGTTCGTTTCAATAGAAACCACTTACCACCAGAATTGAACTCGAAAACTATTGCTAATTTCCCATTTTAAAATAAAACCACTCCCACCAATTGATGAGAGCTGCATTTAATGCATTAATGATAATTAAATAACAAAGTTTAAAACCTTTGATATACCATTTCTGATGTTTATTTGCACATTTCGGACTATAAAAGAGCTATGCTCGACTGTGTAAGAACCCTTTACTCAAATTGTCGACTTATACCTAGAGAAAGTCAAAATTTGACCACAGATTCCCCATTGAAGACCAATAAATCCATTCGCTGCACCAGCAATCTGGACTAGTTCTCAGAATAAACCGATATATTCTCAAGAACCTTTCAAGCAAGAAAATACCCGCGTTTAGATTTATTTCTCGACAGTTAAAACCTGCAATTTCAAGTTTAGACCATGAATGATTAAAACAGGCATGTAATTAAGGGTTTTACAAAACCAATTTGCCTAAAAAAAAAGCCCTAAAAAGAGGCCAAACCCTAGCCAATTTTTCCTAGAACATTCTGTGTTCGAAAAAACCACTTTTGAAGCCAATCTCCTAAATTTGTGACCTCTGAAGATCAATTTCAAAGATAGAAAAGGGTTTAAAGCCTAAAGATATCTTAAAAACTCCTTTTTTGCAGACCAATCTATTCAGGATACCCTCATTTTCTGTCTTATCCCAGTTTATATCCTCTGACAAAGAAAAAAAACTCCTGCAAACAATTTAAGCTTGTAGTAGTTATTCCAAAATGACCAAAAAGCAGATTATAGCTAAACCTGGAGGTTCTAAACCAAACAATCCTGGAGGATCCAAAACTCCTAAATTTGTAACATATAAAGATGTTAAATCTACTCCAGTCCTCACTACTAAATCCACTGTATCATTAAATCCCCTTCAGCCACCTGTAGCTGTTGTAGAAACTCTTCCATTGACTGATATGGACTGCAAGATTGTTGATCCTGTTGTAGAATTCAACCTTTTATAAATACATAATTGGTGCTATGATAAATACTTGGACAAGGATGAAATGCCGATTTGGGAGACTCTTTTGCCCAAATATATAGTTACATTGACACACCCTGGACAAGACCTTGTTAGATTATGTCAAAAACATTATGAACCAGACCAAAGGGCCATTGTTAACGCTGCCAGAGAAATCCTTTTTACTATCACAACAGAATCAATAAATCAAATGATGTAATTACAGTCTGATCCTCAATCAATCCTCCTATCTATAGAAGCTTTGAACCAGTTGTACATAGGCCTATATTTCCCAAAGAATTTTATGATATTTCAAAACTTTTTGCCTTCCCATGTTGACATTCCTAAGTTGAACCCACCTTATTCTACTGCCAAATTTCCTGAAGGGTCTAGACATATTATATCAATGCTATCTTTTATACTGAGATACTTTACAGATGGATTCACTAATGAATCCATTCTTGGCTTTCTATCCACCTTATCTCCAGGCCAACCTCCTGCAATCATTTTTTATTAAGCCAGATTCATAGCAGAAATTATTCATCATCAGCTGACCAAACCACCCACTGAAGGGGTTTTCAGATACTCATCCTACTTGTTTCACTTATTTTATTCTTCCAAGCTGATAATTTTCCAATTGCATTGCAAAAGATGGACTTGGAGGGGAATCCTTTATCCATTATCTTCTGGACTTCCTTTCTCAGGAAAGAGGGTATTGAGTTCACCTACACAGATTTTTCAGGCCTCTTTCTACATCCAACAATGAACATTTTATACAAATCAGAGCAGCCCAGAGTCAATGAAGAAATGGAAATAATCTTTCAACTTTCAGAACAAAATAAAATGGGAGACTGGTTTCTTTATGAAAATCATACAGAGATAAGAATTTTTGGATCCAACTTATTACTTTATAAGTTGCCAAAATATATGAGCATGAAAATTTTTGCATTGGAGTATTTAAGACAAATTCTCAATTCTGACTCTATTAACTTCTTAGCTGCCAGGAAAAAGACTCAATTCAAGATAAAGAGTCGGATTGGTCCTTTCATCATAAACAATAGAGAGGCTGAAAAATAAATCACAAAGAGACTAGGAGAGTATAAATTTCAATAAATTTTTCCATGGAACTATGATCCTCAAGGGATCCTAAGCAATTTAAGGGTAAAATGTAAACTAACACCCTTCATACATGTGATTAAACCAGAAGTTGAGAATTTTGCCAATCAAGAAGAATGGGTGGATAACACACTAATAGATACAGTTACTAATACAAAGAAAACAAGAAACATGGTTACAACACAAGCCCTTGACATTGTAAAGAAGCCAGAAATATCAGCAAAAAGAGGCATAGAAGAAGGAGCATACATAGCAGAAACAACTATAGAAACTAAATTCAAATTGATTTATAATAAAAGGCTTAAATTCAGTTCAGTTGGGAAAGAAAAGGTAATTGATATTGAAGATACAAATGAGCCAGAGGTAAATAATGATGAATCTAAAATGATAGTCAATGAAACTCTTGCAGAGATTGAAAAAGAGAAAACAACAGGTAAATATGATACTCAAATGATTGAAAAGCCACAAAATATGGAGGCCTCTTCCTCACAAACAGTTGGGGAAAAGGATTTAGATATCAAAGAGAAATATAAGCAGATAAAATAGAAGAATGAGGAGATCAAGACTAAGATATATTCTCAATTCCTCAAGAAAAAACCAGGGAATCAAAATAGGCTACTAACAGCCTTTGATTATTCTACAAACAAGATGATTATGTCATTTTTGCAAGCAACTACTTCAGCACCAAAGACAGTGGAAAATTATAAAAAGATGGATTTTGAGGTAGACACTGAAAATGTTCATGAGCTGGACCAAATTGAATTTCATAGACATAGCTCTGAGATGTTATATTCAACACTGATGACAAAGGCAATGAGTGCTACCAAGTTGCAGAATAATATTCTTAATATGTAGGATCAAATGAAGTTAGACAAGGGATCTTTGCATGCAAAGGAACTAAGGATTAAAGCCTTAGAGTATTTAGTTTTACAGGTGGGATATGATCCCTAAAATACTCAAGAAGAATAATTGTTGATAAAGAAAAATAATGATGATATTGCAACTTTGAGGAAACAACTTAAGCTTCCTCAGAGTGAGCATCGACAGACCAAAGAAATCCTTCAAGATCAAAGTGAAAAAGAAGAGATGATGAAGCTCATCCTCAAAACAACTTCTCAGATCAAAGAAATGGAATCTCAAATGGACCAACTAGTCCAAGAGAAGGAAATCATGAAAGAAACTGACACTCCTATCATTCCTTCAGTTATACCAGTGATTACCACAATAGTGGCTTCCACATTAGGAGAAAAACTAGCACCAAAAGAACCACTAAAAACTGCAGTGCCAGTGAGTTCAACTACTACTTCAAACACAAATTATTCTACAATGCAGGTTCAACCAGCAGATGAAGTAGGTCAAATTGTTAAAGCTATGGAGGAAATGTCTTTGAAAATTAATGAAATCAACACTCCAAAGAAAGTTATTGATAATATTGAAGCCAAAAATAAGTTAGCTTTGATAAATTCTAAAGCCCATGAACAGAAGGCAATTAGACTTGGGGAACAAATCAAGGGCTTACAAAAAGAGCTAACTTTTACTGAGAAAATTTCATTTGTAAAAAATCATCTATGGAAAAACATAATTGAAGCCATTCACACTCAATGGCCTTCAATTCAGGTTATATATGAGTACAAAGACTTATTATTAGCATCTCATGTAGAGATTCAAAAGACCAAGGATGAGTTAACCGATAAGCCAGCTCAAGATTTAAAACTCATCACATTACTGAACAGCAAGAACAGAGAAGAATTGGAAGAATTACAGGTACTGGATAGAAAAAAAACCATTTTACATATTAAAAAGGTGGTAACCAAGAAAAATTTGATGAACTACCTAGAATAGAAATGTGAATCAATGAACATTTCCATAACAAAGTTTATGGTAAAATACACAAACTTAAGATAGAGGGGCTTGCCATACATCCATTCTTTTAATGAAAAACTGATGCTCCATAAGGATTATGATAAAAATATCAGGGAATTTTCCAAGGAGCAAGTCAGAAAACCATTACCACAAGGCACTCCCACATGAAAATTCATCCTTCAGCACTTTGAAGATTTGTTTTTTCTACAACATGAGATTAACCATATCTTTGTGTTCAAGCCCACTTTTAATAAATACATGGAGGCTGATGAGAATTTTAGAAAGCTAAATAATGTCAAAAATTCCCAATGAAGAATAGTGGCAAACATTTACATATTTAATGCAACAATGAGAGGTAAAACAGTGAAGAAAATTACGTTGAAAAACAGTAAAAAAGAAACAGTAAAGTAAAAGGACAATCTGTTGATTTTTTACTGCAAAAAGATATATTTTTACAGCAATAAACTGTGGAAATATTAGTCAAAAGTGTATCAGCATTAAAAAGTATCAGATAAAAGAGTATCAGATAAGGCAACTCAAATGAAGATATTTTCTATCAGCCAACAAAGCAGGACAACTATTCACTCAAAAGCTCCTTGTTAGATAAAGTAGTTCTATTTATTTTGGATAAGAGGACACCTTGTTGATTTGTTAAGCAGCTGTCCCTCTTATTTTTTAAAGATATTTTCATTTCCTAAATATATTCCTAGATGTCTCCTATGATATTTGTAACTACATTTTGTATAAATACTTATACATTAGAAGTATTCTCTGTGGAATAAAATTATTGGACTTAATATAGACTTTTTGCTGAACATTCGAGGCTATTATGTGTTGACTTCAAAGTAGCAGACTGGACAAAGCTAAATTGGCATCATAATTCAGGATCCTTGTGATAAGATGATGAGTGAAGCACCCCCTTCTTTTCATTGTTTTCTTTTCTGAGTTTCATGCAATTCATTATATGTTTGTTCTATCTGAATGTGCAACTAGGAATATTACTACAGGTTAGTCTAGTGCTCCCTATTTTTAACTAGTTACCATTTTAATGTTTTCTGCTGATTTTCGGTGTTATGAATCCTTGATTGCTCCTACTGCCATTTGACCCCTGCCTACTTCTTCCATTTTCTGGATCAAATGATCCTTCATTTCCCTTTATCCCAATCATACCATTTCACCAAAAAAAAAATTCCCAAATCTCTAAGGGTTATCTATCTTGCCCTGAATACATTCGTACATTTTTTTCCTTGACTTCTAGTGCTGCTAGCTATATATAGACTCCATAGCCCAATGGACAAGTTGATTTCTCTCTATTTTATCTCTAAGTGATTTTTTCCCACAAAAACCTTTAGAAACAAAACCAATTGTTCTATCATAACTAGCCTAAAAACATAAATAAAAAACAAAGATAAATCTTAAAGAGAGAGCCCTCTCTGAATTCGAGGAAGGCTAGATCCTAGAATTTGAAGTAGGTTTGTGGTTACCTCTAGTGTTCTTTGACTAAAAACTCAAATCCCACAACTTAAGAAATTACTAGAGTGATAACATAATGGCGACCATACTGGGGAACTAACCAATCTCCAGTCTTAAATTTAGTTTTAAAGGAAGATATTTAATTTATCTTTTTACTTTAAGATTATTTTTATAGGTTGTGGGTATTCAAAACAGTCATTCTGGCTTCTAGGAAAACCTACTATACTAGGTCTAACCTAGATCCTAAGCATGCAGTTATAGTAGATAACCCAGATCAGATTGGTAAAAAGAAAAAACAAACTGTCAATTTAGAAACTGAAGTACCATTAAGAAAAGACAATTCTTTACCCAAAGAGTTAGTGAGTTTAAATAATATTGATTTTGATCTAAAGTTTGAATATTCATTGTTTAAAACTAAATCTGAAACTAATTTGAAAAATATTGTTATAGATCCTATTTTCCTTTCATTTTTGAATGAAAAATAGAAAAATATTTCAGTAGGAACAAAGTCAAATAAATCTTAATATCAAAATACAGTTGAAAAGATTAATGTTTCATTGATTAAAGATATTAATGAATCTATTGAATTAGCTCATTTATTATCTTACATAAAACCTTCAGTTTCTTAATTGCATACAACAATAATACCAATAGCAGATTCATATTTATATGTTGTCACTTCATTTATCGATACTTCTACAAGTTCATCTATAGATAATTTCATTCCTAAATTTCCTTTGCAGCTTAGGATATTATTTCCTTCATCCACTCAATCCATTACATCTACTACTTTGCATTCAGATTTTATAAGAACCACATCTTTATTTCCCAACAATTCCATTTACATACCAAATTCATTTCCAAGATCTTCAACTGTAGTTGTTAGCTCATCAGCTGCCATATCCAACACTGCCCCTATCATTACTATTATACCTCCTAGCTCAGCAAAGCTTCAAGCCATGGCTGCTAGGTATGCTCCCCTTGTCTTACCCAAAAACCTCTATGATATGCCTCAAGATTACCAAAAAAATGTACCACTGTTTGATGGCATTTCAAAATATACTACTCAACAACATGTAACTAAAATGATAGATTACTGTGAAATTTATGAAATTGATAAGTTAGATGTCCAATTGAGGTTATTTTCCTAGAGTTTGATGGGAGAAGTTAAAAAATGGTTCAAAAATTTAGCTGCTGGTAGTGTAGCTGATTTAGCTGCATTTCATAGAATATTTTTAAATAAATGGGAAAGGAAAAAGAACCCCCTTCAAATTTTGTCTGAGTTTGATGCTTTGAAAAGATCTCCTACTGAGTCTGTCCAAGACTATTGCACTAGGTATAACGGTGTCTATAATTCTATTCGTGCAACTCTTAAACCTACTCCTTACTCTGTTCTGCTCAAATTCCCTGATGGATTTGATATAGATATGGCCTATCAATTAAGATAAAGAGATGCCCAAACATTAGAAAAAATTCAATTATATGCTGTCAGTGTAGAAATCAATATTTTAGCTAGGAAGGCCAGACTTAGAAATGAAAGAAGAGTTACAATTAAAGAAGAAAGTTCAAACTCAGATGTTAAATTGGATTTATTTGCTAAAAATTTAGAAAGGGTGGTAGAAAGATTAGATAATATAGATATAAAACCTCAATGGGATAATCAACCTCAGATTAGAAATCCCAATTTCAGAAAAAATAATAACCCTGGAAAAGCTAAAGAAACAGCTCCAGACCAAAACATTAGGCCCCCATTTCAACAGAACTATGCTGAAAGTTCTCAGAATAATGATGAATGTGAGGATGAAATCAATCATTTAATGGTAATAGATGAAAACAACACCATTTTTCTCACTCAAGAAGATCTGGAACTATTTGAGCTTCAACAACTCAAATTAAACTCCAGTGAATCCTTTAACTACAAACAAGGTTATGAATTTTCTATAAATGAAATCCACAGTCAGTATAACCTTATAAACAAGAAAAATAATGAGTCTTCTACCAAAAACAATTCCCAAAATAAAAATAAGAAAAATGTAGAAGCCCCAAAAACAAAAGTTTTGCAAATTCTCCCAAGGGAAAACAAGAAAACTTCTAATCCTTCCAGTTCTAAAAAATCAACAAGTCCCAAAATTGTTGATATTACTAATGAAGTAGCTCAATATTCCAAAGATGCATAGAAAGCTAATACTCATAAAGCCTCTAATTTAGTAAAAACAACAAATTCTAATCCTAAAAAGATTTTTGCTAATTCTAAATCAGCAAATCCTAGAACAGATAATCCCAGAACACCTGCTCATAATTCCAAGTCTGAAAAAATTTCTGCTGCCACACAAACAGTCCCTGAAAGGAAAATTAAAAGCAATAAAACTCAAGAAACTCAGATAGAGAATGCCAAGACAATTGAAGATAAAAATACAACTGTTGAAAATCAAGAAAAACTAACTCAGATTATAGTTACTAAAGATGAATTACTTCAAATTAGTAAACCTCAATCCTCATTCAATATTCAGACTGAAATTGCTAAGTTAAAAATACCTATTCCTTTAATAGAATTGGTTAAAAATGACTTATACAAATCAACTATAACTGAAACTTTGTATATGAATGATGGTGAAGATTCCATTAATTTGAATGATGATCAACTAGAGTTGATTTTCGGCCCTAATGTGAATGGAAAGCATTTATATGGATAAGTCCCTCCTTTCTATATTATCCTTACCATCCATGATCATATTTTACACAATGCTATGTTAGATTCAGGAGCTTCCCATAATTTAATAACCAGGCCTTACAAAGATTTGTTTTCATTTGATTCTAGCAAAGTTAAGTTCTTAGGATTAATTAAAGACTTATGTGTGAATTTAGTTCAGTACCCTGGTAAGAGTATGGTAATGGACATTGTAGTAGCTGAAATCCCACTAAAGTATGGTATGCTTCTTTCTCGCTCATGGGGAGAAAAGTTGCAGGGATCTCTACAATTGGACATGAGCTATGCTACAATATCATTGTTTGGTCAACCCAAAAAGCTATATAGGGAAACATTAATTAAATTAATGGTCAGTAGTGCTAATAGATCCATAAAATACCCCATTTATTCTACACCAACTGATCTTGACTCTTTTATTTTGTGTAACTCTAATAACAATGAAATCCAAACTGAACTAATTGATAAAAATTCAAAACCAAAAAATTACAACATATTTCATGAATCCCGTTGGCACTTAGAATTTGATGGCTCTATAAAAAAATCAAGTGCAAGAGCAGGAGTATGGATTAAAAATATGGAAACTAATCATTCAGAAGAACATGCCTTCAGACTCAACTTCAAATGTACCAACAACATGGCAGAGTATGAGGCACTCATTCTAGGCCTCCAGAACATCAGAAACTTAGGAGGAAAAAGAATACTAATCATGGGAGATTCAAAATTAATCATTAATAAAATAAATGGATATTATTTTTTTTATAATCCTAGACTAGCCAGATACAGAGATACAACAATTGATTTAACTGATGATTTATTGGAATGCAAGTTTGCTTCTATACCTAGAAAACAAAACATTCAAGCACACTGTCTAGAAACTTTTGCTAGTACTTGTAACTTACTATTCCAACCAACTCATAGGTATACTGTTGAGGTTAAACATAGACATATTATCCTAGAAAACCTCAAGTACAAGAATATTTCCTCTCAGGATGAACAAATTTACCATTTTTTAAATAATGAGGAAGAATTTAAAAATTGTAAAATAGATACAGACTGTAATATACATTCGGATTTTGATTGTGAAATAGATAACATATATGTACATAAATTTAACAAACCAACTATATTTACTCAATCTAATATAGATAACTTAGAGAATATAGACATTGAGCAAATCATTGAAGAAGAATTTGACCTGTTAAATTTGAAAGATAATTTTTTGCCTAAAGGTTTTACCCCTTTGGAAGACCTTTTTGATTCCAATGATGTGCCTAAAAAGCCAAAAATGGAACCAGTTAGGTCTGACATTGAGGAATGTAACATTGGGAGAGAATTAAAACAAAAAATGATTAAACTGTCTAAATCTTTAACTCCACAAGAAAAGGAACAATACATTGATCTTTTAAAGGAATATCAAGATGTGTTTGCTTGGAGTTATGAAGATCTTAAAGCTTATGACATAAACATAATCCAACACAAAATTCCCATAAAAGATGATAAAAATCCATTAAAACAAAAAATTAAGGATAATTAATCCTGCTCTATTACCTTTGATAGAAAAGGAAGTAAAATGCATGTATGATGCTAAGATTATTGCACCAATTAGATATTCTAATTGGGTTTCAAACCTAGTACCAACAAGAAAGAAAACAGGTGAAATTATATTATGTGTCGACTTTAAAAATCTTAACAAAGTGTCTTTAAAGGATAGTTACCCTTTACCAAATAAGGATCATATATTAGAAAGGGTAGTTGGATCCTCTAGAATTTCTTTGTTAGATGGTTTTTCAGGATACAACCAGATCCTAGTCCAAAAGGAACATTAGGCTAAAACAACTTTCACCACTCCTTGGGGCACTTTCATGTATGTGAAAATGCCCTTTGGTCTGATGAATGCAGGAGCAACCTTTCAGAGAGCTATGGACATAGCCTTTGCTAAGGAAATTCATGACTTCTTGGTAGTTTATCTCGATGACATTACTGTATTTTCCAAATCAAATAATGAACACTTGGATCATTTGAAACAAGTCTTTATTAAATGTAGGAAATTTTGCATCTCTTTAAATCCCAAGAAAGCTCTCTTTGGATTAGAGGAAAGTAATTTACTAGGACATATAATTTCAAAAGAATAAATTAGAATTGATCCTACTAGGATAGAATCAATTTTGAACATTCATCCACCTAGAAATATCAAAGAATTACAATCTTTCTTAGGTAAAATTAACTTTTTGAGAAGATTTATTTCAAACTTAGCTGAAATCACTAGAGAAATGAACAATATGATCAAAAAAGACTCAACTTTAAAATGGACAGTTGAAGCCAAACAATCATTTGAAACCATTAAATAGGATTTAACTAAAACACCAGTCCTAATCAGTCTTACTTTTGAGAAAGAATTTATAATTTTTTCATTTGCCTTAGAGCATACCATTGCTTTAGTTTTACTGCAGAAGAATGATCAAGGTTTTGAACAGCCTATAGCTTTTTTCAGTAAAACCCTTAGAGATGCACTTCTGAAATACAACATAATGGATACACAAGCCTTAGCTTTGGTTAAGGCCATTAAAGACTTCAGATTTTACATTCTCTATTCCTACATCATTGCCTATGTCCCTAATTATGTAGTTAAAGACATTCTTACTCAGGATGGCCCTGATGGAAGAAGAGGTAAGTGGATTGCCACTATCTTATAATATGACATCGAAATCAAACCAACAAAGCAAATTAAAGGACAAGGATTAGCCAGATTGATGGTTGAATTCAACTGTAATGCATTAGACATAAATTTTATGGCTCATATTGATGACCAGGAAGAGATGGCGACTCCAATGATCAGTGAAGCCTTTCTAGATTCACCTTGGTACTCAGATATTATATTTGTACTTACAAACTTACAAGCTCCTCCTGGATTATCAAGGACAAAAGCCAGATTTCTTAAACTTAAAGCAATGAGATTTTGTATTTTAGATAATGTGTTTTTTTGGAAAGAACATAGTGGGATATTACTAAATTATTTACTGAAAGTAGAAGCTAACAAAATACTTGAATAATTTCATGCAGGTGAATTTGGAGGGCATTTATATTGGAAAATTACTATAGATAAGATCTTTAGAGCTGTTTTTTACTGGCCTGCCTTATTTGCTGATGTTAAAAAATTTGTTACTTCATGTCAAAAATGTCAAATTTTTGAAGGAAAAAATAAATTGTTACCTTTACCCTTAAAGCCAAATTCAACTGAGATGTCATTTCAACAGTGGGGTTTAGAATTCATTAGAGAAATTCACCCCCATCCTCTGGCCAACATAAGTGGATTTTGACTGTCGCAGATTGCTTTACTAAGTGGATTGAAGCTACTCCTACCAGACAAGCCACTGACACAGTCATTATCTCTTTCATAGAAAACAACCTTTTATCTAGATTTGGATGCCCTCAGAAAATAATTACTGATAATGCAGCAGCATTTAAATCTAATAAAATGATTTCCTTCTGTCACAAGTACCATATTACCCTAGGCCACTCTACTGCTTATTATCCTCAGGTTAATGGCCTAGTTGAATCTTCAAATAAAATCCTTGTAAATATTATTAAAAAATTACTTAAAGATAACAAAAAGACTTGGAATAAAAAGTTAGTCTATGCCTTATGGGCAGATAGACTTATGACCAAAAAGTCAATTGGCACTTCCCCTTATCAAATTGTTTATGGGATGGATGCAGTTTTCCCATCATCCTTAGGTGTTCCAGTAATGAAGATCATTCAAGAATCACAAGTGGAAATCAATGATATACAAAGGAGGATAAATCAAACTATTCATCTACAACAAACAAGGGAAGAATTCTATGAGAAATCCCAAGTCATTCATGATAAAATCAAGAAATATTTTGATAAAAGAAGTAAATAAAATTACTTTTACATTGGAGAGTAAGTGTTAAAGTGGGATTCTAGGAGAGAGGACAAAGGTAAGCATGGGTAGTTTGAATTTCTATGGAAAGGACCTTATGTAATTTATGGATATAGAGGGTAAAAATTCTTTCTTCATCAAAGATTTGGATGGAACAGATGTTCAAGAAGGACCAACTAATGGTATAATTCTCAAACACTACTATTCTTCTGAGTTAACCAATAGTTAGTCCCGGTTACTTTTTACATCATTGTAAATATCCATTGAAGTTTTTAGATTGGATTGGATATTTTCTTTCCAATGTTGAAGCCCAGAGAGAAGGCCCTAAGATTTGAAGAGTAAAATGTCATAAATATGAGTTTTTGCAGAAAACAAAAGACAATTAATGGATCATCATGGTCCAAATTAAAGGCTACTAGTCTTAGAGTTCTTGAAATTTCACCAGGAAATGCCATCCCCATGTGAAGTCGTTGTTAGGGTCCTATAAATATAGGATTCATAATTTTGAATTGATTTTTGATAGTCTTGTAAAATATGTACATACCTTGCTTTCTGCAAGTTGTTTTCACATATTTTGAAAAAATAAAAAATAAAAAAAGAGGGTAAAAAGTCCTAAAAGAAAGATCAAATGACTTAAAAATATAGACCCCAAAAGAAAAAAGATGAAAATAAAACATGAAAGTGTGCAAGTCCAAATGCCACTACTTTTTCCTTTTTGCAAATGATTATGGCAGAGTGTCAATAAATGCCATAATCCATGATGAGTTAAATTGTTTAAACTTGACTTGTCATGTTTTCAATTTCCATGTTTTAGATAGCGAATAAAGTTTTGTCAGACAGTTTAATCCTGACAAATCAGTAGATAGATAGAGAATAATGAGGAGCTCATCAGTTTATTCTGAGCCCTCAGATGAAATAAGGTAGAATTAGATAGTTTTATTCTTTCAAAAAAATAAAATGTTTCAAGGTAGTAAGCTTAAATGCACCTGCTAAAAGGAAGAAAAATTGTTAGAGTAATGTTGGGTAGGTAGAAAGAAGTGGGAAAAATCATATAATGTTCATCACCAGGAAAAAATCAATAATTACCCTTCCCCTGTAAAAATTCAATATTATATACTTCCAGTTAAAGAGGCTCAAAGCATTTCTCTGACTTCTGTTAGGACCAGACCCAAGGCTTGATGAATGGATAGTGGAAAATGTTGAATTCTTATGATAAAATCCTCTTTACCATTATTTATTCTTCATTCATACATTTAATTCATCTTCATAAGTAAAGATTATTTCTTACTTAATGAAACCTAAAATCCCATATAATTAACTTCCTTCATTCATAAAGCATACAAAAACCCTCAAAAAACACTCTATCCTAAGTAAAGTAGTGAAATCATGAAATAATAAGATTTGCTTTTATTTATTCACTCTACTTGGTCATTTAGTGTATTTTTGTGTATTCCATATCCCCTTGTCATATTAAATTTTAACTTATGCTATTAATTCCCTAAAAAATCCTTATCCTATATATATAATTCCCTTTATCTAAAATAACCCCTAAAACCCACTATTATAAATATTTTAGACCAAAGATATTATCAACATGCTAAATTAAAAACCTAAATAATGATCCCTTTGGTCTAAAACTAACCTTAATTAAATACCATGCCCCCTATGGTCTTTAAGCTATTCAAGAAGTTTAAAACCTATATAATAATATACCGCACCTGTATTTTGTTTTATTAAAACAGTTCACAAATGTTTTTAAAACACTATACATTATGATACCCCTCGCATACTTTATAACCCAAGGTTTTATTTGAAATAAACTAAGGTTTGTTTTAAATAAACTAAACCTTAGCCCGTATGCCAATCCACCATACTATATGAAGCATCACGCTTCATATTCTTAACTTTCGCAATACATGACATTTATCCTGCCGATGCATATAATTGAACCCAACCCGCATTATATTTTATCAAGGTTTAAGGTGTAACAACCTTTTCTGAAGCGCCTTCGTAATGATATATTACACCCCCCTTGCATACCTTGTAACCCAAAGTTTGTTGAAATAAAATATGGTTTATTTAATAAAATCAAAACCCTCGCCCCATATATATAAACCCCACATCCATATTCATTAAACAATTATATAAGTTAAACCTTATATAAAAAAAAATTACCCATCTACGTGTATATAAGTTCCCCGGTCCCACCATATTTTTTCTTCACTTTCCAAAAGAGATCCCAACCCTTCGCTCCTGATTTTCAGATCTAACGATGCAAGATCGATGTCGCGCTCACAAATTGATCGTCTGCCCGAAGCCCAAATGGACGCGAAATGGGATGTTTCACCATTTCTGCCTCCTATGACATGGCAAGTTTTTATTGGATCATGTTCGTTTCAATAGAAACCACTTATCACTAGAATTGAACGTGAAAATTGCTGTGAGTTTCCCAATTTAAAATAAAACCGCTCCCGCCATTTGATGGGACCTGCATTTAATGCATTTATGATAATTAAATATCAAAATTTAAAACCTTTGATATACCATTTCTGATGTTTATTTGCGCATTCCGAATTGTAAAAGAGCTCTGCTCAATTGTGTAAGAACCCTTTACTCAAATTTTCGACTTATGCCTAAAGAAAATCAAAATTTGACCATAGATTCCCCATTGAAGACTAGTAAATCCATTCGTTGCACTAGCAATCTGGAATAGTTCTCATAATAAACCAATATCTTCACAAGAACCTTTCAAGAAACCAAATACCTGTGTTTAGAGGTATTTCTCGACAGTTAAAACCTACAATTTCAAGTTTAGACCATGAATGATTAAACCAGGCCTGTAATTAAGGGTTTTATGGAACCAATTTTCCTAAAATAAAGCTCGAAAAAGAGGCCAAACCCTGGCCAATTTTTCCTAGAAAATTTCGTGTTCGAAAAAGCCACTTTTGAAGCCAATCTCCTCAATTTGTGACCTCTGAAGATCAATTTCAAAGACAGAAAAGGGTTTAAAGCCTACAGATATCTTAAAAACTCATTTTTTGCAGGCCAATCTATTCAGGAAACCCTCGTTTTCTATCTTATCCCAGTTTATATCCTCTGAAAAAGAAAAAAAACTCCTGCAAACAATTTAGCCTTGTAGTAGTTATTCCAAAATGACCAAAAAACAGATTATAGCTAAACCTGGAGGTTCTAAACCAACCAAGCCTGGAGGATCCAAACCTCCTAAATATATAACATCTAAAGATGTTAAATCTACTCCATTCCTCACTGCTAAATCCAATGTATTAGTAAATCCCCTCTAGCCACTTGTAGCTGTTGTAGAAACTCTTCCATTGACTGATATGGACTACAAGATTGTTGATCTTGTTGTATAATTCAACCTTTTAGAAATACATAATTGGTGCTATGATAAATACTTGGACAAGGATGAAATGCCTATTTTAGAGACTCATTTGCCCAAATATATAGTTCCATTGACTCACCCTGGACAAGACCTTGTTAGATTATGTCAAAAACATTATGAACTAGACCAAAGGGCCATTGTTAATGCTGACAGAGAAATCCTTTTTACTATCACAGTAGAATCAATAAATCAAATGTTGCAATTACAGTCTAATCCTTAATCAATCCCCCTATCTATAGAAGCTTTGACCCAGTTGTACTTAGACCTGGATTTCCCAAATAATTTTTTCCTTCCCATGTTGACATTCCTAAGTTGAACCTTCCTTATTGTTTCGGGGAAAATCACCCTAGAGGTTTGTTGGGCTTAAACCTCCACAGAGTAGGGGCATGCTACTTAAGAAGGACTCACACAACCATACATGTTCATGAAAAACTAAATAGAGTAGATCGAGGAAGTTACCTGTAGGTCCTACGGTTGAAGCAGATCCCGCGGGGTCCAAACCCCCCAACAACCGTCCTTCCTTCTTAACCTGAAAGACAAGAAGAAACAAGCACGAAGAATTGGTTGTACAGCATATATCTACTCTAAATGTTAGTGAAATCCATATAAAACATCAGATAAACCATAATGAATGCTTAAATAACAATATTATCATATATGTAAGCAGACACTAACACGTATATTTCGGGAACAAGATGGTACTTCTGTATTATAAATAGCATGTACAGAAATAATGAGTGGAGAGATCACCTGAATCCTTCCATGATCTTCGAGCAGACCGTCGTAAAGATCCGTCCCACCCTTGCCTTGCTAAGATTTCTTCCAAACTGGTGCAAACAAGATGACATATAAAGAGATGAGCATCTCTAAGAAACAAAGGTTTCTTGTAATGAACTGGGAAGTGCAGGAGGCACGGGAATTCAGATTTGGATAGGGAATACCAATAGAGTATAATATCAATAATTTCTCTCTCTCCCTTAGGCCATACACATGAGGTGCTTTTATACTCCCTCAAAGTAGTTTCAACAGTTGGAAACAGTTGGCCACGTGCTGGGGTGGTTGAAATACCAGAGTAACCATCAACCCAGCCCAAAAATAGGGAATTTTTATATATTTTTTAATGATTTTAATGGCATACGTGGAAAAGTGTAGTTGAACTCGTGTATACACGTGGAAAAGTCTGGGCATAATCGCGTATGGGGATTTTTACACTGTTTTTTAGTGAATTTGTCCAAGTCTGTAGGAATGGGTGCCCAAAGCCATAAAAGCAATCATGAATCATATGAAGGTGAGAAATGATGCTATAACAACAGGCCCCCACATGAGAGTCGAAGGGTACATGATGTCGAAATGTAATATAGAAAGAACTTCGCAAGGACAAGAGAGGACTTCACCAGATTTCAGCCTGCCAAAAACCAATGAAAGAAAACAGAGAGTCAACACATGCTGAGGCGGGCATACCCATGCTCAGTCAAAAATACATCATATAGAAAGTATTGAATAGATCCAACATGTATACAAGTATAACTGAAATGAAAGTACACAATGAATCATCTAAGCATGGTCCAGAAATATAAGTCTGAATCAATGTCCAAGTATCAGATATAAAAAGCTGATCAAAGATGTTGCAACTAGATGTCTGATCAAATAAGTAACTGAATCTCCAAGTACCAAATCATAAGGGGTGGAACAAACAGTACTATCACACAACTCATGAGCCAACATATAGGATGCTGCTGTACTGAACTGCAACATATAAGGGTGGATGGCATCACTGGCAGAAACTGAATGGACTGTTAAAAGTGAATGGAGAAATGCTGATGCAACCCGAGGTCTTCACCGATCACTATGGCACAATTCTACACAATGGGAATAAATGAGCTGAAGTCGACCATGTGAGAAATCGTTGGATTACCAGTCAATGATGTATACCGTTAACCAACGCGAGACAACCCACCAATAATGAAAATGAGCGTCAAGGTGCCCCAGTACAATCTAACAAGTGGAAATGAATGAGTTGAAGTTGAACACTTGAAATAATCTACCAATCAGGAGGCAATGATGAATCCCCACTGTTGATAGCGAAGAGTCTGCCACTGATGACTGCAAACCCTAAGGTACTGACAAAAAGACTCTAGACCTTATTCCCAGAGCAATGAGTTGGAGTCGATGGGAAAAGATCTGCTGGAAGGAAGGCATTAAGGCATCCCACATCAGTCCAGCGCGAGTGTAACCCGCAGGCCAAGATTTGGAAGGAATCTGACGAAGTAGAGTGATGGAACCAAAACCGAAGTACGTTTCCGACGTGCACAAGATGAAGCTAGCGCACGGAAGAAACCCTCTGAACCAACCAATAATGAAAGCTGACACAGAGGCGAGAAATCCACCGATAGGGTCAAATGGAAATCAAGGTACTGCACGAATCCTAAGTGTGATAATGTGTGCTGACGTCGAACACAGGGGAAACCACTCAGTCAAAGACCCATGATGATGATCAAATGCTGAGCACAAGGTCACCTATCAATGATGGAAATAGGCCCAGGGTGCAGCTCTAGGTTTTCTCTCAGAGCAATGTGTCGTAGTCGATAAGAGACAAACCCGCCGACAAGAAGTCAATGAGGACCTTCTCAAACCAGCACGAGCAGAAGACCAAAACATCTGATGTGATAGAACATGATACTGACAAGACCGGGAAGGCCGATTGAATAATGAGTCAAGAGACACCGCAGAATGGCCGACTCAGGCTAGACTTCCCTTGAACAAAAGCACGACTCTGTGATGACCATGGCAGTAAAAAGTGACACTGTATAAGTCTGTCCTGCAGGAGGCAAAACAAACTCTCCATATGATTGGAAAAGATAACCAACCGGGGGAGAACTGACAAGTGAAACATGGTAAAGGCTGAACCTAGGTCAAAACTAGAACCATCCCAAATGAAGGAAATATATATAAGTATATGTGCTTTGTTCAAGGGCGACAAACTGACTCTGTACTGCCATCAAAATAACGAAGATACATCCCGTTCCCGCTCTTTTTGTTATATTTGACTTTTTTGTCTTTTTCATATAATAAGCCTGAAAAAAAATAAAAGAATGCTATGGTACAATGGATAGAACGAGTATCAAGAAAGCAGATGCACTAGTTCCTGGGATTGGAACAATCCTATGCTCAATGCAAGGTGGTGAAAATTGGTCAGTGATACTCAGAGGAACATTCCATCCATGGGTACAAAGGTGTCAAGTCGTGATAGCTAAGTGCATGCAATGGTTAACTTGTACAGAAAGTCAAGGTCAAAAGTTGGCTTAAACATCGAGTCCAAATGAAGCCGGCTAAAGGCCAGGATAAACAAGTAGCCAATATGCAATGCAGTAATACAACTTAACGACACTAGGGAGCCTCTAGGGTAATAGCCAGAAAAAATGATAGTGAGGAAGAAGAAGAATGAAGCTTCAACATATAAGACATGGCGGGACTAAAGAGGACTCCCGAGCCTACATAAAACGTAGCATGGGCAACAAGTGATAGCGAGGAACTAACTAGGAAGCCCATGTAAAGGAAGGCTCTACCATCAAGTCATGATTAAATAATCGACGAGTGAAATGGGTGTAATACTCATGACCTGATGGGATCGACCCTAAGGCAAGTGATCAGTATGGAGGCTAGTATGCAAGATGCAACGGAGAGTGATTTCCCTAACCTATATGCCAGTGAAGATCATATACCTACCGTGATGAGTCGGTAATCATGGATCAAAAACCGGGAAAAATCTCAAAATCGTCAAAATGTACCTGAAAACATACCAAACTGGGCACTTCTAAGCATCCGGGTTATGCAGCATAAGATAGATCGAAAAAATGAGCATAACAAATTTTTGCGAAAATTTTCAACTTTTTAGGCATAAATAGACAAATTACCTCATATTTGGTTCATTATTGCATTACTGATTTGGAAAAAAGTGCTCTGGAGCAAAAAACTTCTTTCGTCAATTCAGGAACAACCGACCATCGAATCGCACCGAATTTGTCAGGTAGGCTCCTCAATCATCTTTGCAAATCATTTTGTCCGTTTGGAAATTAAAATTTAGTGAATTTCACCATTAAAACCCTTGCTAAAAAACTCGGACTTTCGCATACGCGGGTTGGTAATAGGAAAGTCGCGTATACACGCGACTGTGCAAAGAAAAAGTCGCGTATGCGCAGGTCCGAATCAAAAAATGCGTGGCTAATGGATGATTTGTTGAAATTTGACAGGATGACAATCTCATGGAGGGAGCGTGAACATAGCGCAATTGATCAAGAGGTCATGCAAGATCGAGCATCGCAAAATATCCTTCGGAATTGCGGATTGTTCAAATTTTTCAAAATGCCAAATATGAAAAGCAATGCTCGGTTGCTAGAAATGCTCGTCAATTACTGGGAACCAGACCAATATTTTTTCATGATAGATCAGATGCCAGTACGCATTGAAGTGGAAGACATATACTTTATTACTGGACTCTCCCGGAGGGGAGAACCAATATAATTGCACGGGAAGCCCCTGGGAGGGCTAACCGTGGAAGATTATGTCCACGTGTATTGCGTAGAGGGTTCCAAGAAAGTTGGAACTCAGATTGCTATTAAAGATTTACGGGATTTGCACATGAAAATCCTCCTTTTCACCATTGGCAGAGTGGCAGGATCTACCTCCCTACATCAGGCGTCCAGGACGCAAATGAGCATAACAGTAGAATGTTTGACTCATGTGTATGATTGGTGCACAACCCTTTTACTGAACATGAAACAACAGTTGACCTCAATCTGCCAAGCAAAGACCAAACACTTTGGGTACGGTACTATTTTGATTACATTCTTCTTTGAGAAGATACCAGCATTGAGACCCAGAGTTATCTCTACCATCAGTAGCCCACGGGACCCAAGAATTGCCTGTTGGGCGGACATGATGAAGAGATTAGGGGGAAGTGAAGTTCCCCAGACCACTTGGGATGATGAGTTCTTCCTTTGGTGGGGAGAACAAATCATTGCAGTGGACGACTATCCCTATGCTGGGATGGACGTTTGTGGAGATCCATATCTAGTTCTTCCACCAGGCACAGCATGGGGTACAGTCGGTAAGTTTGCAAAACTTTTTGACTTATACAATTTTTTTGATTTTTTCAAATATGTATGAAAAAATGAAAATAAACATATTTTTGATTGGATTCATAATGATTGACAATGTAAACATGATCATGATACAGATATTGGACCAGTGCGACCTGAGGGTTTCCCGCGCCACAAGCGCCGCAGGGGCGAAGCAGATACAGTGGATTCAGATAGGACCCTCCAGGATGTGTAGAGGAATTTGGAGGGGTTAACCCGCCAAATACCTATGGCTGCCGTGGAAGACCTGCCGGAAGCCATCCAGAGAGGGGTGGTAGGAGTGCCCCGAGACTGGGTACGATTATTCCGCTGAGTTGCCACCACGGTCACATTCTATAGGAACACGACTTCTGGGCAGGGACCTCAGGAGTAGAAAGATATTATGTATTAGATGATTGTATATTATTTTTTGAGACTGAACATGATCGGGCATAAGCCCAAGTTTTGTATGACCTTATGGATCCAAATTTTGTAAAGTTTTGGAACACTCTGATGATATATATACAACGATATTTGATGTGATGTGATAAATGTATCAAAATGTATGATTTTTTTGATGATTAAATTTTATTGTATGGAATTATTAATATGCCAATCAATTTCTTGATTAGCTAATGAGTCTGCTAACCAATTGTTAGCTCGAGGAATATGAATGAAAGTTAAAAATTGAAATGATCTTTGTAACAAACGTACCCTCAAGAACAATCGTAATAAAAATGGGTCACGAACCCGATAAGTATTGTTCAACTGCGACACCACCAGCTGAGAGTCCAAGAAAACTACCAACGAATCAACACCCAAAGATATTGCCTCCGAGAGTAGATAAACAACTACAGTGTATTCTGCTATATTATTGGAAGCAAGACCAATGCAGACCCCTCTTGATACTAACAGCTAACTGGAAGGATAATGAAGCACCCAAGCCGCGGAAGCTAAGTTCCGGGTGTGTCTACTAGCACCATCGGCGAAACCGAAATGACTCATGACATCCAACACAACCTACTAAAGAAGATAAAAAACATCACCAACTCATCAAAGATCGAAAATCAACCAGATATGTATAAAACAAAAAACTACTATGTACAAAAGCAACATGCCAGGCCAAAGCCTAGGCATAATACTTCTTCAAATAGAGCCCATTTCGGGGCTCCGACAACTCGTTCCCTTCGAAATCAACCAAGCTATACACTCCTTTCTTAAGGAATTTCTTAACGATGAAGGGGCCATACCACATAGACTTAAACTTTCCTAATCCCAGGGCATCATTTTCTTGGGCATAGACCAAAACAAGGTCACCTTCCGAAAAAACCCCGGGTTTGACCGCCTTATCGTACTGAACTTTAACTTGGTTTTTATGCGCTTCATTCACCGTGGCGGCATCCCGACGCTGCTCATCGAGATGTTCCAGATGAAGGAGCCATTCTTCAAGACTAGAAGTGTCAGGAAGAATTTCAACAGCTAACTTAAGAGAAGGAATCTCGCATTCAATAGGAAATACGGATTCCACCCTGTGCACTAGCTGAAACGGAGTAAAGCCAGTTGCAGTTTTCACTGACGTCCTGTATGCCCAAAGTGCAGGATATAGTATAATATGCCAGTTGGATCTAGCTTTATCAATTGTCCTTTGAAGAATTGTCTTCAAGGATTTATTCACGGCTTCCACTTGCCCATTGGCTTGAGAATAATATGGAGATGAATGCTCCTGCCGGAAACCCAATTTGAGAGCCAACTCAGCCATCATACTGTTCTGAAAATGACTACCATGGTCAGTGACAATCTCTCTGGGAATAATAAAATGAGCGATAACCTAGTTAAAAAGGAAAAGAGCTGTATTCTCACCATCATTCCCAAAAGTAGGCATAGCCTCGACCCACTTCCTAAAGTAGTCTACTACTACAATAATGTACTTGTGACCTTTAGCTGAAGGCAGGTTACAAATAGTATAATCAATACCCCACTTTGTAAAGGGACCGACAGTAATGACTGGAAAAAGCAGAGCTGGATGAGCGCACATTTTTCGAGTATAGACTTGACACAGATGACACTTTTTGACCGATTCGATACAATCTTTGAAAATTGAGGGCCAAAAGTACCCAGCACACAAGATTTTTTGGGCTGTAGCAAGCCCAGATAAATGACCCCCACAAGCTCCACTGTGGGAATCATTCAGCACAGCCTCAGCTTCTTCGAGAGTTAAGCAGCGTCTTAGGATTGAATCAATCGCTCGATGGTATAAAGCATCACCAATAATCAAATAATTCTTAGCCAAGTGACGTAGCTTACGACGCTCATCTTTCAAAAAAGTAGAGGGAAACTTCGCAGTCTGGAGATACACAATGATATCTCCATACCAAGGATCCTGTGAAGAGATAAGAAACAAATGTTCATCCAGAAAGGATTCATCATAGATCATCTCTTCCCCACAGGGCAACTCAGAGATCAATTCCGCAAAAACCAATGATTTCTTGGACTTGGCAGACATGAACTCAAGATCAAATTCCTGTAAAATCAAAATCCATCTATTATATTTGCCCCCAATCACTCGCCTACTGAGGACAAATTGAAATGGATTGGTAGCTGCCAAAACATAAGTTTTGCGAAGAATAATGTAATGCCGGAGTCGCTGCACAGCATGAACTGCTGCTAAGGCTAACTTTTCTATCAGAGTGTACCAGAGTTCAGGTCCTACCAAGCCTCGACTAAGGTAGTAAATAACATGCTCTGCAAGAGAATCATCCTCCTGAACTAGAACCATACCAATGGTAGATTCTGCTGCTGCCAGATACAAAAGGAAATCCCTACTATAATCAGGTGGACTCAATAAAGGAGAAGAGGTCAATGCTTTCTTCAAAGCATCGAATGAGCGTTGAGCATAGTCGTCCCAAAGAAAAGGAACTCCTTTCTTCAACAATCTCATAAATCCCTTTGTAACTTCAGCATAATTTACGATAAATCTCCGAAGAAAATTAGACTTTCCTTGCAGACTTTGAAGCTGACAAATTGAGGACGGGGGAGGCAACCGAAGTATTGCCTCAACCTTGAAGGGATCTACCCTTATCCCTTCCCTAGACACAATGAATCCCAATAGCTGACCGGATGTAACCGCGAAAACACACTTGTTCGGATTCAATCTGATCTTATAGAACCGACATCGTTCAAATATTTGCCGGAGATGACCAGGATGATCCATCCTCTTTCGATAATGAGCAGCTAAATCATCTAAGTATGCCTCGATAATATTTTTGATGTCGTGAAAGGCATATGACATGGCCTGCTGAAAGGTAGCCCTAGCATTTTTAAGACCAAAAGGCATCTTCTTGTATGCAAATGTACCCTAGGGACAAATAAAGGCAATCTTATGTTGATCTTCAGGACAGATAGTAATTTGATTATATCCAGAGAAACCGTCCATGAAGGAGAAAATCTCATTACCGGCACACTCATCAATGATCTGATCGATAAATGGTGTGGGGTAATTATCTTTAGGACATGCTTTATTCAGGTCTCTAAAATCGATGCACACTCGAATCGTTCCTTGCTTTTTATCTACGGGAACGAGATTTGAAACCCATTCAGTCAAAGGAACAGGGAAAATGAATCCCACCTTAAGCAGCTTCTCAACTTCATCTTTGATAGCTACTGCCTTCCTAGGATTGACCGGACGAAGTTTTTTCCTCACCGGCTTAGCGTTTTCATACGTCTTGATCTCATGCTGGACAATAGATGGGTCTATGCTAGGCATTTCCTCATAAGACCAAGCGAATACATCCCTATACTCTTTAAAGAGCTCAGTGTAAATTTGAATCTCTTCAAAGGAACATTCAGCTCCGATGAAGACATTCTCGATAATATTGGGATCCCTGGAAATGTTCACTGGGATAGTAGGAGAAATCACAGCCATGTTCCCTTCAGCATAAACCTGTGTTGGTGCTAAAGGGTTCAAGACTGGGTGAACAGGACCAGGAGACTGAGGACTTGGAAAACTTGTTTCAACTTTGCTCAAGTCAGGTAAAAAGTAAGACCGATGATGCAAGTCATCCCACGGTCTATCTATACCAGTCATGGCTTCTAGGATGGCCTCTTCAGATGGAAGAGTGGTATCAAGGCAATCCTGGGCAGAAGAAGAACTAAGTGTCCAAGGCGGAGCCACGTCTCCATCCAATTCTTCCAGTGAAAGAGGAGCTGGAATGGATTCTGCAGAGTCAACAACAGACTGATAGGCAATCTCAGCTGCAGAAATAGGAAATGCCATTCCACCCACTTGACCTTCTGCTAATGTGGCAGTAGGGGAAGGTAAGGTCCAAGGGTCCGAAAAATAATGAGTTCTGAAGAACTCTCTTCGAAGAGGAGCCTTGGAGGATGAAATAGCATTAATATGAACCGTAGGAGGAGGAATATCGAAAGTACCCATCAAGGAAGAATAAATTCCAACTCCTAAATTCTCAACAGGAACCTTAGAATTATCCAACTTAGGAATAGATGAGTCAGTAGACGCATTCGGGTCTACAGGAGGATAGTCCAGTTGATCCACTGTAACAATCCTCCCTTCGTGGGGGAAACATATAATGCGAAACAATGAGGATGCAATGGCATCCATCTCATAAATCCAGTTTCTCCCCAACAGAAGGTTGTAGTCCAAGCTTGCATCCACTACCTCAACCTCTATATTGAAAGTTTTCCCCCCAACACAGATGGGCAAATCTGGGACAATCCCATGGGGTCTGTGAGAATGACCATCGAACGCAGTCAGAACAGTGCTAGATGGAACAACTTTGGGAGATCCAAGTGTCTTCCAGCATGCAAGAGACATCACGCATGTGGAAGCACCCTCATCAACAACCGTCCGAAAGATGTTACACTTCCGGTACGATGATTTAATATGAAAGGCCATGTGATGAGGAAGCCTCTTCTTAAAATTAGTCATATCAAAAGTAATCAGAAGAGAATTTTTCGGATAAATAGCCCCAATGGCAGTGAGAAAAGCACTGCGCTGAGCCAGACAAGACTGGAGTACCTCTAAAGCTAACATAGCACAAGGACTCTACGCCAGATATTCCACAATTGAGTAGTTCTGGGCAGCCCTAGCATTCGGATTAATCGTTGATCGCTTAGAAGATGCTTTGGGCATCCGAGGCATAGACTCAACAGTAGGCTTCGTGATGTGAAGCGGCTCAGTAGCATCAGGGACATCCTTAGCTTTCGAAGACTCTTCTTTGCCATAATCATGGGATCTCATAGCGATATCCGCGTGAGCACTCATCATGAAGATGTTCGATGGAATTTCCCCTTCCTGGGTGCCTCCAGAGGAAGCCCCAGGATTTTGGTTCGCGCCAACAACTAATTGTTGCCCTTGGGGAAAAGGGTTTGTTAACACAGCCTAGGAACTAGAAGAACCCTGCTGGGCTAACAAGCGCTGCGCATCCTGAATTTTAGGGCAAAGGTGTGTAAGATGGTCTCCAGCACATAGCTTGCATGGAAACTTCACTTTCCTTTTCTCCTTTGGACCCTCACCAACATGCTCGTTGGTTTTATTTGCATTACCCTTCCCGTTCTTGCCCTTCTTCTTGTTATTTCGTCCCTTCTTCTTCCCATCGGATTGTTGATTTCCTTTGGGATCGGAAGCTTGGACAACATTTATGGACAAAGACTGGGAAGGTGATGACTCAGCAGGCACAGCCTGACCAGAAGGAGCAGATTGTAAAGACAACTGCTGCAATTGAGTAAGCAGGCTGGCTGCACCACTATTGATCGATCCAATCAGTCCGTCACCATGAGGACTGGGCTTAGTTTTAGATAAATCTAATTTGGAGCAAGGAGCATTGGGCAGATATTTATGGAGGACCCCAGACTGAGAATAGATCAGTTCCAGCTGCTGGGCCCTAAAAATGGCCTGCTCCTCAGAAAATACCCCAGAAAGGGATACATCTTTCGAAATATCTGACTGCAGGGATTTCAGAAACCATTCCAAAAGGAACTCACTTGGAATATGAGCTTTAATAAGCCTCTTCCTTCTCCTCCATTCCTGAATGTGATCAGAAATGTGGGTTGCTTCATCCTGCTTAAAATTGGCTAGGAGTTCAGTCCCAGCGTCATATCGGACAGGCAACTGAAAATGGTTCAGAAATGTAACAACCAGTTCTCCAAATGTAGAAAAACTGCCCCCAGTTAGCTCAATATACCATTTGGTGGCGTTTCCAGTTAGGGTGCGTTGAAATAATCTCAACCTAATCGAATCATCGATCAGGGAGTTCGAAGAACACCATAAATGGAAAGTGGTAATGTGGTCAACTGGATCTTCTCCACTCTTACCTTCAAACTTTGGAATGTCTGAAGGAAGTTTGGTGGGAACCGGAGGCCACCCCGGACCATAACGAATCGGACCATTAGTCAACTTCGACAAATCTGGCAAGTTTAACATTGCCAGAAAAGGTAAGCGAGGTGGAGCCTGAGGATTCCATCCTTGATGGGATGGATTCCAAACATTCTGAAAATAATAGCCTAGATTTGATGAGGCACTAGGTTTCCAGAAAGGACTCATAGAAAAAGGAGAAGAACCTCCTCCCAATGCAGAGTTACCAAAGCCCAGACCAGTTCCCCCCGCTGAAGTATGAAATGAAGAGGAGAGCCCCTGATAGGGGTTCTAGGCATTAGAAAGAGGAGAAAATTTCTGATAAGCACTCGACGAAGGGAAAGAAGTATTCCCTTGATGGCCTGCGTAAAACTGATTCCCTTCCCCCGCTGTAGTAAACACAGGGTTCCACCCTGTAAAAGTAGTCGAACTTTGCCCCCCAGACCAAGGGTTGAAACTCTGGGTCTGGGAAGTAAACGGAAAGGACCCTAAAGAAGGATTGGAACTAGGAATGTGCCCGGTTCCAAAGGGGAAACCCTAAAAAGAAGCCGATCCACTAGCCATGGAAGACATGGGTGTAGATCCAGCTGCAGCAATGGAAAAGGAAAAAGAGGGATTCCCACTAGTGGGCATCCCTGAACAGAAGGGACCAGAATGAGAAGCATGTGCTTGGGTGAAACCAGAGCCAAACACAGCATCACTAGAAGCAATCGAAGATAAAGCAATAGTGCCCCCTCCTTCAACAGAAGCAGGGGTCTGAATGCCTGCAGCACTCACGGCAGAAGCCGCGTTCCCAGTCGTGGCCATCGAAAGGTACAAAATATACGGAAGATCTGCCGGTCTCTTTGACTCGGGTCTGATGTATTGAACAACAAATAGATAATCAGGAGGAAGAGGAGATGGACCTGATCCAGGAGGTTCAGGTACTTCTTCGATTTGAAAATCTTCTTCCTGAGGAAATAAAACTCGCGAGGTGAGCGGAACGCTCCTCTCGGAACCAACACCAGAATTAGCTATGAAACCTTCAGACCTTTGTGGAGGATCTCTCTCCACTACGTCAAATGTCACAAGGTGGTAACCACCTGCTAAATCACTCCTACGCCTTCTCGAAGAAGGTTCTGGACTCTCAAGAGATAACCCCCGGATTCTCCTCAATCGACGAGGCGCTTGATCAGCCACTTTTATAGAATTTAAATTAGACTCAAAAAAGTGAATAGCTAGGCAAGCTAGGAGCAAAGAGCACTCACTATAAGAAAAATCCCTGAGATACAATCAAGCAAACAACCTTCAAGTATTTCCGCTCCGGGTGATGAGGACCGGACACCAAAATACAGGAAAGCTAAATATAGGACCTCCCAAAAGTAGTCTGGGATAATTATGGCCCAGAACAACTAGCGAAGGTATCAGAAATAGTTACGCTAACCTCCAAATGATAGCCTTTGCCGGCTCAAGCACCCAAGCTTCGCAAGGGCACCCCCCAGAAGTACTGCTGAAAGTGATGCGACGTTTGCCTCAGGTACCACGGGTATTCCCCCCCGCAGTCACCTGTGTGGAACCTAGGAGTGGCAACTATGGGCACCAATCCATGTCAGAAGTCGGGCGGAACGGTCTTGAGGTCAAATTCAGCTAATCGGAGAGGGGGTATCCCTCTTCTCAGCCTTCACTTCCCCTCGCGCTTGACTCTCTGGAAGAGAGCTTTCCCAGTCCACCTAACGAAGTTGGATTTCGCTCAATTAATCAACTTCTATGTTTTTTTTTAGCGACCTTGGAGAGTTAACTCTCCACTCACCTAATCCAAGGCCCTACAACCTAGCTAGTTGGTGTATGACCCTTAGAAAACTTGCTAGTTGATTTTAAATTATATCGCTTATTTTAATGGGCTATTATGTTAAGTCACAAGGATGTGGAAATGAAACTTATGATGGTTTGACGCAGAAAGAAATAAATAAAAACCAAACTACATGCAAATGCAGTTATTTTCTTTCGATGAAAAGCAACATCTACATGGGTTCTACGAGATTAAAAATTGTATTTTTTCTTTTCAGATAGCAAACTCACTCTCACAAAAACTATGAAAGTGACTAAATGTTTAAATGCACCTAATGCAAATCACTACAAGCATGCAAATCCTAAGATGCAAAGTCTCCTAAAGCAGAGTGAAATTTCCCAAAAGTCTTTCAGTTTTAACTCTTCTTTGTTGTCCAGAAAGCTAGTTCCTGAAATCAAGAACTCTTAATATGAAGACACAAAAAACGCTTAAAAATAAGAGGAAGAAATGAATGACAACTCCCTTTCAATTATCAAGCCAAAATCCAAAGGCAAGAAACTTCAACCAAGCTTCAAAAGACACAAAGAAACGAAAAAAAAAAATGCAAAAACAAAATCAAATAACAAAGCAAAATGTTTTTTGAGCTTTTGCATTTTATAAAAGAGTTCGAAAAGACCAAGTAAAACTATAAAATTCCAAGCCAAACAATACTGAATCTCAAGCAAATACTTCCAAAAATGCTACAAATCGTATAAGGCTAACTAGTAGCAAGATCAATACCAGCAAAAGAAGACAAGAAAAATCAGCCACTCAGCCTAAAATAATAGTGCAACCTTGCTGCAAACAAAAACTCCAAAGAACCAAGAAAGACTCTTCAAAAGCTGCAACAAGACCTAGCCAACTGAACTCAAGAAAACCAATCAAGAAACGGGCAAAAATTGTAGTGCCAAGCAAAACACAAAGATAGGAAAGAGTAAATGAGCAGGAGCTCTCTATTCTGATGAAGCAGAACAGCCAAGAATTCCCAGAAAGCGATCTTGGTACTCAAACCAGAAGTGCCAGCACAAGAAACAACACTTTGCCAAAAAGACTAGTTTTCAATAAAACGAAAGAGAGAAAAGACCAAAGATCACCTCCTTCACAATCTAGAGAGTACTAAGACACTGCAGGAATAGGCCTCCACAGACAGAAAGGACTAAAAAGCCAAAGAATCCAAAATTTCAAAATCTGCTTAGGTATACGCTACTTCACAGTTTAGCAACAAGCGTGCATACGCAACTGTGCTAAAGGAAACACGCGTATACGCGAGTCCCTTTAGACAAACTTGCATGTATACGTGACTGTGTGCAGAAAAAAGCACGTATACAAAGGTAAATAATGAAAAAACAAAAAGGATCAAGCCTGTATAAGAAACCAGGACTTCAGTCTGACTGAAAAAGATAAACTGGACTGCAAATGAAAGTTACAACTGTTGGAAACCTATCAAACAGCTGAAACCACCCAACAGGGGAATCACAAGAATGCAATCCCCAGCGGAGTCACCAGTTCTGTTTCGGGGAAAATCACCCTAGAGGTTTGTTGGGCTTAAACCTCCACAGAGCAGGGGCATGCTACTTAAGAAGGACTCACACAACCATACATCTTCATGAAAAACTAAATAGAGTAGATCGAGGAAGTTACCCGTAGGTCCTACGGTTGAAGCAGATCCCGCGGAGTCCAAACCCCCCAGCAACCGTCCTTCCTTCTTAACCTGAAAGACAAGAAGAAACAAGCACAAAGAACTGGTTGTACAGCATATATCTACTCTAAATGTTAGTGAAATCCATATAAAACATCAGATAAACCATAATGAATGCTTAAATAAAAATATTCTCATATATGTAAGCAGACACTAACAGGTATATTTCAGGAACAAGATGGTACTTCTGTATTATAAATATCATGTATAGAAATAACGAGTGGAGAGATCACCTGAATCCTTCCACGATCTTCGAGCAGACCGTCGTCCGGATTCGTCCCACCCTTGCCTCGCTAAGATTTCTTCCAAACTGGTGCAAACGAGATGACATATAAAGAGATGAGCATCTCCAAGAAACAAAGGTTTCTTGTAATGAACTGGGAAGTGTAGGAGGCACGAGAATTCAGACTTGGATAGGGAATACCAACAGAGTATAATATCAATAATTTCTCTCTCTCCCTTAGGCCATACACAAGAGGTGCTTTTATACCCCCTCAAAGTAGTTTCAACAGTTGGAAACAGTTGGCCACATGCTAGGGTGGTTGAACTACCAGAGTAGCCATCAACCCAGCCCGAAAATAGGGAATTTTTATATATTTTTTAATGATTTTAATGGCATACGCGGAAAAGTGCAGTTGGACTCGCGTATACACACGGAAAAGTCTGGGCATAATCGCGTATGGGGATTTTTACATTGTTTTTTAGTGAATTTGTACAAGTCTGTAGGAATGGGTGCCCAAAGCCATAAAAGCAATCATGAATCATATGAAGGTGAGAAATAATGCTATAACACTTATTCCACTGCCAAATTTCTTGAAGGGTCTAGACATATTATCTCAATGCTATCTTTTATACTGAGATACTTTACAGATGGATTCACTGATGAATCCATTCTTGGCTTTCTATCCACCTTATCTCTAGGCCAACCTACAACAATCATTTTTTATTATGCCAGATTCATAGTAGACAGTATTCATCATCAGCTGACCAAACTACCCACTGAAGGGGTTTTCATATACTCATCCTACTTGTTTCACTTATTTTTATTCTTCCAAGCTGATAATTTTCCAATTTCATTGCAAAAGATGGACTTGGAGGGTAAGCCTTTATCCATTATCTTCTAGACTTCCTTGCTCAGGAAAGAGGGTATTGAGTTCACCTACAGAGATTTTTAATACCTCTTTCTACATCTAGCAATGAACATTTTATACAAAGAAGAGCAGCCCAGAGTCAATGAAGAAATTAAAATAATATTGCAACTATCAGAAAAGAATAAAATCTGACACTGGTTTCTTTGTGAAAAGCATATAGAGATAAGAATTCTTGGATCCAACTTATTACCTTTTAAATTGCCAAAATATATGAGCATGGGAATTTTTGCATTGGAGTATTTAAGACAAATTCTCAATTTTGACTCTATTAACTTCTTAGCTGCCAAGAAAAAGACTCAATTCAAGCTAAAGAGTTAGATTGGTCCTTTCATCATAAACAATAGAGAGGTAGAAAAACAAATCACAAAGAGACTAGTAGAGTATAAATTTCAAGAAATTTTTCCATGGAACTATGATCCTCAAGGGATCCTGAGCAATTTAAGGGTAAAATTTAAAAGAACACCCTTCATACATGAGATTAAACAGAAGATTGAGAAGTTTTCCAATCAATCAGAATGGGTGGAGAACACACTGATAGATATAGCTACTAATACAGAGACAACAGGAAAAATGGTTACAACACAAGCCCTTGAAGTTGTAAATCAACCAGAAATATCAACAAAAAGAGGCAGAGAAGAAGGAGCATACACAACAGAAACAACTATAGAAACTAAATTCAAACTGATTCATAATAAAAGGCTTAAATTCAATTCAGCTAGGAAATAAAAGGTAATTTATATTGAAGATACAAATGAGCCAGAGGTAAATAATGATGAATCTACAGTGATAGTCAATGAAACTCTTCCAGAGATTGAAAAATAGAAAACAAAAATTCAAAATGATACTCAAATGGTTGAAAAGCCACAAAATATGGAGGCGTCTTCCTCACAAATAGCTGAGGAAAAGGATTTAGATATCAAAGAGAAATATAAGCAGATAAAACAGAAGAATGAGGAGATCAAGACTGAGATATATTCTCAATTCCTCAAGAAAAAACCAGGGAATCAAAATAGGCTACTAACAGCCTTTGATTATTCTACAAAAAAGATGATTATGTCATTTTTGCAAGCAACTACTTCAGCACCAAAGACAGTGGCAGATTATAAAAATATGGAGTTTGAGGTAGACACTGAAAATGTTCATGAGCTGGACCAAATTGAATTTCATAGACATAGCTCTGAAATGTTATATTCAACAGTGGTGACAAAAGGCAATGAGTGCTACCAAGTTGCAGAATACTATTATTAATATGTTGGATCAAATGAAGTTAGACAAGGGATCTTTGTATGCAAAGGACTTAAGGATTAAAGCCTGAGAGGATTTACTTTTATAGGTGGGATATGAGCCCTCAAATACTCAAGCAATAGAATTGTTGATAAAGAAAAATAATCATGATATTGCAGCCTTAGGGAAACAGCTTAAGATTCCTCAGAGTGAGCATCCACAAACCAAAGAAATCCTTCAAGATAAAAGTGAAAAAGAAGAGATGATGAAGCTCATCCTCAAATTAACTTCTCAGATCAAAGAAATGGAATCTCAAATGGACCATCTAGTCCAAGAGAAGGAAACTGTGAAATTAACTGACACTCCTATCATTCCTTTAGTTATACCAGTGATTATGATAGCAGTGGCTTCCACATTAGGAGAAAAACTAGCACCAAAAGAACCACTGGAAACTGCAGTGCCAGTGAGTTCAACTACTACTTCAAACACAGATTCTTCTACAATGTAGGTTCAACCAACAGATGAAGCAAGTCAAATTGTAAAGCTATGGAGGAAATGTCCCTGAAAACTAATGAAATCAACAGTCTAAAGAAAATTATTGATAATCTTGAAGCCACAAATAAGTTAGCTTTGATAAATTCTAAAACCCATGAATAGAAGGCAATTAGACTTGGAGAACAAATCAAGGGCTTACAAAAAGAGATAACTTTTACTAAGAAAATTTCATTTGTAAAAAATCATCTATGGAAAAACATAATTGAAGCCATTCACACTCAATGGCCTTCAATTCAGGTTATATATGAGCAGGGAGACTTATTATTAGCAACTCAAGTAGAGATTCAAAAGACCAAGGATGAGTTAACTGATAAGCCAGCTCAAGCTTTAAAACTCATCACATTCCTGAACAACAAGAACAGAGTAGAATTGGAATAATTATAGGTATTGGACAGAAGAGAAACCATTTTACATATTAAAAGGGTGGTAACCAAGAAAAAATTGATGAAATACCTAGAAGAGAAATGTGAATCAATGAACATTGCCATAACAAAGTTTATGGTAAAATACACAAACTTAAGACAGAGGGGCTTGCCGTAAATCCATGTTTTTAATGAAAACCTGATGCCCCAAAAGGATTATGATAAAAATGTCAAGGAATTAGCCAAGGAGCAAGTCAACAAACCATTACCACAAGACACTCCCACAGGAAAATTCCTCCTTCAACACTTTGAAGATTTGTTTTTTCTACAACATGAGATTAAACATCTCTTTGTGTTCAAGCCCACTTTTGCTAAATACAGAGAGGCTGGTGAGAATTTTAGAAAGCTAAAGAATGTCAAAATTCCCAATGAAGAACAGTGGCAAACATTTACAGATTTAATTTAACAATCAGAGGAAAAACAATGAAGAAAATTACCTTGAAAAATAGTAAAAAAGAAACAGTAAAGTAAAAGGATAGTCTGTTGATTTTTTACTGCACAAAGATATATTTTTACAGTAGTAAACAGTGGAAATATCATTCAAAAGTGTATCATCTTTAAAAAGTATTAGATGAAAGAGTATCAGCTATGGAAACTCAAATGAAGATATTTTCTAGCAGCCAGCAAAGCAGGACAGCTAATCACTCAAAAGCTCCTTGTTAGATAAAGTAGTTCTGTTTATTTTGGATAAGAGGACAGCTTGCTGATTTGCTACGCCCTCTTATTTTTTAAAGATATTTTATATTTCCTAAATATATTCCTAGATGTCTCATAGGATATTTTTAACTACATTTTGTATAAATACTTCTACATTAGAAGTATTCAGTGTGGAATAAAATTCTTGGACTTATTATAGACTTTTTGTTGAACATTGGAGGCTATTATGTGTTGATTTCGAAGTAGCAGACTGGACAAATCTAAACTGGCATCATAATTCGGGATCCATGTGATAATATGATGAGTGAAATACTCCCTTCTTGTCATTGTTTTCTTTTCTGAGTTTCATGCAATTCATTATATGTTTGTTCTATCTAAATGTGCAACTAGTAATATTACTATAGGTTAGTCTAGTGCTCCCTGTTTTTAACTAGTTACCATTTTAATGTTTTCTGCTGATTTCCAGTGTTAGGAATCCTTGATTTCTCCTACTCCCATTTGACCCCTGCCTCCTTCTTCCATTTTCCGGATCAAAGGATCCTTCATTTCCCTTTATCCCGATCATACCATTTCAACAAAAATATTTTCCCAAATCTCTGAGGGTTATCTATCTTTCCCTCAATACATTTATACCCTTTTGGCCTTTACTTCTAGTGCTACTAGCTAGATTTAGACTCCATAGCCCAATGGACAAGTTGATTTCTCTCTAGTTTACCTCTAAGTGATTTTTTCCCACCAAAACCTTTAGAAAAAAAACCAATTGTTCTATCATAACTAGCCTAAAAACATAAATAAAAAACAAAAGTAAATCTTAAAGAGAGAGCCCTCTCTAAATTCTAGGAAGGCTAGATCCTAGAATTTGAAGTAGGTTTGTGGTTACCTCTAGTGTTCTTTGACTAAAAACTCAAATACTACAACTTAAGAAATTACTAGAGTGATAACATACTGGCGACCATACTGGGGAACTAACCAATCTCCAGTCTTACATTTAGTCTTAAAGGAATATCTTTCATTTATCTTTTTCCTTTAAGATTATTTTTATAGGTTGTGGGTATTCAAAATAGTCATTCTGGCTTCTAGAAAAACCTACTATACCAGGTCTAACCCAGATCCTAAGCCTGCAGTTATAGTAGATAACCCAAATCAGATTGGTAAAAAGAAAAAATAAATTGTCAATTTAGAAACTGAAGTACCATTAAGAAAAGCCAATTATTTACCCAACGAGTTAGTGAGTTTAAATGATATTGAGTTTGATCTGAAGTTTGAATATTCATTGTTTAAAACTAAATCTGAAAATGATTTGAAAAATACTGATATAGATCCTGTTTTCCTTTCATTTTTTAATGAAAAACAGAAAAATATTTCAGTAGGAACAAATTAAAATAAAATCTGAATATCAAATTACTGTTGAAAAGATTAATGTTTCATTGATTAAAGATATTAATGAAGCTATTGAATTAGCTCATTTGTTATATTACATAAAACCTCCAGTTTCTCAATTGCATACAACAATAATACCAACAACAGATTCATCTTTATATGCTGTCACTTCATTTATAAATACTTCTACAAGTTCATCTATAGATCATTTCATTCCTAAATTTCTTTTGCAACCTAGGATATTATTTTCTTCATCCACTCAATCCACCGCATCTACTACTTTGCATTTAGATTTTATAAGCACCACATATTTATTTCCCAACAATTCCATTTACATACCATCTTCATTTCCCATCTCTTCAATTATAGTTGTTAGCTCATCAGCTGCCATATCCAACATTGCCCCTATCATGACTATTATTCCCAGCTCAACAAAGCTTCAAGCCATTGCTGCTAGGTATGCTCCCCTTGTCTTACCCCAAAACCTCCATGATATGCCTCAAGATTACCAAAACAATGTACCACTGTTTGATGGAATTTCACAATATACTGCTCAACAACATGTAACTAAAATGACAGACTATTGCGAAATTTATGAAATTGATGAGTCAGATGTCCAGATGAGGTTATTTGCCCAGAGTTTGACAGGAGAAGTCAAAAAATGATTCAAAAATTTAGCTGTCGATAGTGTAGCTGATTTAACTCATTTCATAGAATATTTTTAAATAAATGGGAAAGGAAAAAGAACCCTCTTCAAATTTTATCTGAGTTTGATGCTTTGAAAATATCTCCTACTTATTCTATCCAAGACTACTGCACTAGGTATAACAGTGTCTATAATTATATTCCTGCAACTCTTAAACCTACTCCTTACTCTGTTCTTCTCAAATTCCCTAATGGATTTGATACAGATATGGCCTATCAATTAAGAGAAAGAGATGCCCAAACATTAGAACAAATGAAATTAGATGTTGTCAGTGTAGAAATCAATATTTTAGCTAGGAAGGCCAGACATAGAAAGGAAAGAAGAGTTACAATTAAAGAAGAAATCAAACTCATATGTGAAATTGGATTTATTTGCTAAAACTTTAGAAAGGGTGGTAGAAAGATTAGATAATATAGATAGAAAACCTCAATGGGATAATCTATAGAAATTATATAACTTATGTTTTATATGTCCAAGATTCTCCTGATCTCACACTATTTTAACTTCTTGCAAAATACATAATATATTCCATCATTGATCATTTGCGGAAATTAAATCAAGATTGCAATGCACACATGAAACAATAAAAATTCACACACATTAACACAGTTGTTTAACGTGAAAGCCTGAATTTGAAAACCCTACTATCTATATATAATATATGTCATAGAGATCATGTAACAATCCTCAGACAAAGCTGATCATATCAATCTCTCAGTACAATACAATCGTTACACACTAATCAAGCCCGATCTTGTAAATCCATGCACCGATCTTTGCCACCTACTAGCCTACCTCTACTGCGCAATCCTTACTGAATAATGGCTCTGAATGAACTCGAATTGCTCCAGCCTTGCTCATGCAATCCTCATTGGCATCTCCACTGAGTGTTGGATGCAATCAATGCATCGCTATAGTCACAACTGATAGTCACACTTGCTCTTTCACCTATCTCTCCACTGGTCTCCACTGAAACTGCCATGCATTGTAGTTAACTGATGTATTCTTCAGTTGATTAATGAGTTATTATTTAGTGAATTAATTAAATAATTAATTCACACCACTCTCATTAGTGTATCAATCAGTTAGACTAGATACAACTAGCTCAACTGAGTCTAACTGAGTTAAACTAAATACAACTCCACCAACTACTTGTCCAACTCCACCAAACTCTGTCACATGAGTTCTAACTGAAGTCCTCCATGCATTAGCTCCAGTAAACCCTCAGGAATAGCGTAATTCCTTTTTTTAGCTGATGTTCCACATCTGTGCACTTAACTGAAGTGCTTCAAGAGAATAAGATAATGTCTAGAGTCCAAATATTAGTAAGAGCTAATAATATTCGACATATCTATTTTTAGAATGGCAGTCTAAAAATAGACTCTGCCCAATATGTCTAAAAATAGAAGTCCATATATTTTTCCAACTTGACCAACCATCCACAAATAGCATCCTACAACTCATAGAATATGATCAACATGTCTAAAAATAGACATAGTCTAAAAATAAACCTTTCACCAAAAATAGCCTGCGGGCCCACTTAGTGAAGGTGACTCTTTTCACTAAGCTCATCATCTTGTTGAATCTCAACACTTCCTCTCAACAAGATAGGGATTACATTCCACCCCGATCCTATCTCTATGGCATTCAAATTTTCTCCTAGTGAGTGCCTTCATCAGAATATCTGCATCTTGATCCTCCATAGGAATGTAAGAAAACAACATGATCTTCTGCTGCACAAAACATCTAATATGATGGTACCAGATGTCAATATGTTTAGATATATCATGAAATAATGGATTAACCAAGAGTTTAATGCAACTCTGATTATCACAATATATCATAGTAGGATCTAAGTGAGAATCAAACAACCTGACCAGGATCTTCCTCATCCATATAGCCTCACATGCAGCCAAACTTGTTGCCATGTACTCGGCCTCTGCTGAACTGAGTGCCATGGATATTTGTTTCCTGTTGTACCAAGAAACTTCTATAGATATGATACTGAAAATACCTCTAGATGTGCTCTTTCTGTCCGTTGGGATTCCTTCCCAATCTACATCCGTGAAGCCATGCAGCTTCAACTCATCTGACTGTTTGTACAACAATCCATACCCAAATGTTCCCCCTGAGATATTTCAAGACATGCTTGCCTGCCTTCCAAAAGAGCTAGGTAGGCTTCACCATCACTTGTGAAAGCTAGTTCATAGCATAGCATATGTCCAATCATGTATTGACTAAATAAATGAGCGAACCAACCAACTGTCGATAAATAGTGGCATCCACTACCTCTGCTGATGTAGTATCCTCTTTCCTCCAACCGCCAAGAAGAGGAGTGTCAATAGGCTTGCAGCCTTGCATGTGAAACTTCTCCAGTATCTCTCGTGAATACTTGCCTTGAGACACAAATAGTCCACCCTTTTGCTGCCAAATTTCCAATCCTAGGAAATAATGAAGGAGGCCCAAGTCCTTCATCTCGAACTCCTTTGCAAGATCTGCCTTGCATGAGTGTGTCAACAGTTCATCACCCGTTAGTATTAAATCATCTACATAAAGGAAAATGATCAAAATCTTACCCTCCACCACAATCTGGTATAATTTAGGATTCGCCTCACTCTTGATGAAACCAAGTCCAGTGAAATAATTGTCTATCCATGTGTACCAAGCACGAGGTGCTTGTTTCAGCCCATACAACGCTCTTTTGAGCCTGCACACATGCGAATCGCTGCTGAAGATTTCAAAACCTTCAAGCTGCTTAATGTACTCCTCCTCCTCAATGATTCTGTTGAGGAACGTAGTCTTCACATCCATCTGATGAATGTGCCAACCCATCTGTACTGAGAGAGAAAGGATGGTCCCTATGGAAGAATACCTTGCGACAGGTGCAAAGGTTTCTTCATAGTCAATCCCCTCGATCTGTGAGAAGCCCCAGGAAAAAAATCTTGCCTTATACTTCTCGACGCTCCCGTCAGTAGCTTGCCTCACTTTGTAGATCCATCTCGAACCTACCATTGATTTCCCTTCCGACCTTGGGACAATCTCCCATGCACTGTTAAAGACAATCGAATCATACTCTTCCACCATGGCATCTACCCATGTGGGATCCTCCACAGCTTCCTGAAAAGAGGATGGCTCTGTCACGATACATTTTCTCATCAGAGCCATGTATCCAGTAAATCGATCAGGTGACTGTCTCTGTCTACACTATGATGTAGGAGCTCCGACATTCTACGTTGCATCAAGATTCAGTCGCTCATCTTCTGTAGTGTGCTTCCACCCTCTGATGTTTGGCACTGCATGAGTGGTTTCTTCCACTCCATGAACCTCCTCTTTTGGCTGATCCACATCTTGAGGCTCATATTTAGGAACAAGTAGCTCCTCATCTGAATGCAAGTGTAGCTCCCTCTCAAGCGACAACTTCATAGATTTCTCCTCATGAAATTTGATATCCCATCGCACGACAGTCATCCAACTGTCTGGAAAATACACACGATAATTGTGGGGTGTTTTTTTGTACCCCACAAATATCCCAACCTCTGTGGTTAGCTCCAGCTTCTTCCTGGCATCCTTCGTCACATGAATGTAAACAGGTGAGCCAAAAATATTCAAATGAGAAATATCAGGCTTCTTACCAGAGAACGCCTCTTCGGGTGTACTCATGCCAAGTACTCTATGAGGACAACGATTTTGCACATAACCCACAGTGTTGCATGCCTCAGCCCACAAGTGTATGGGAAGGCCTTGATCATGCAATATCGCCCATACAACACCCACAATTGTTTTATTATTTCTCTCTGCAACCCCATTCTGATGTGGGTTATGAGGTGTTGTGAGTTGTCTTCGAATTCCTTCTACGCTGCAGAAGTATTTGAATTCACCAGAGATGTATTCAACACCATTATCGCTCCTTAGAGCTTTCACTTGCTTCCTCGACTCTTTCTCAACCAGCGCCTTGAACTCACAAAACTTTAAGTATGTCTCGCTCTTCTTTTGCATGAAGAAGATCCAGCACTTACAAGAAAATTCATCAACAAATATCACATAATACCTGTGCTTTTCTGTTGAATAAATCGAGAAAGGTCCACACATGTCTGTGTGAATTCTCTTAAGGATCGTCAAGGCACGAATATCCTTCTCATGAAAATTGGTCTTCACAAATTTTCCCAAAGTACATCCCTTTCACTGATCTGACAACGCAAGTGTACCCTAGGGAAGCCCGGTAGAAATCTACTATAAATTTTTCAAAGCGCCATGGTGAAGATGGCCCAAACTCCTGTGCCACAATTCGCCCTCATCCCGGCTCACCACTCCTTCTGCTTTGCCTGCCATTGTTACGCACCCATCTACCTCCAATTGATAAATATTCTTAACTCGAATCCCTATCCTCCTGGTTTGACCATTTGATTTATTGTGCAGGAAGGCTTTTCCCTCGCTAAAAATAACATCATAACCTTTGTCTTCCAACATCGCCACAGAGATCAGATTCTTCTTCAATCCTGGAACATGCATGACATCCTTCAAGATGAAAGTTTTACCTGACTCCCTCTCAAAGGAAATGGTCTTGATACCAGTCGCACTGTATCTACCATCATCACCCATCTCGATGTGCACTCCAAGATCCTTTTCATCCAGATCACTAAACAAATCTTTGTCTCCGGTCATATGGAAAGACGCACCACTATTAAGAAACCACACTGATCCCATCACACTTGAAACCAAGCATGCGAAAAAAGAAAAAACCAGCTCAAACAGTGAGGCTAAGGCCTCTCTAGCTATAGATCTAGCAACCTGCTTATTCTTCTTCTTCTGTGGGAAATTAGTGGCGAAATGCCCATGCTAGTGACAGTGAAAACACTTCACCTTGGACAAATCCTGCTTCTTTCCTTTAGCTTCGGATTTGGAAAATTTCTTCCCTTTTCCTTTCCGAGCTTTGGTATCCAAAGTGCAATTTTCTTCATCTTCATTCTTCGATGAAGATCCATGCCTGTTACCCTGCCTTATCTCCTCCTGCACAAGATCCAACCAAAGTCGCTCCCATCCTGGTAGTTTCTCCCGTCCATTGATAGAGTCCTTGTAGCTATGCCAACTCTTCGGAAGCCCAAGGAGAGCCAAGCTCACCAAGTCTTCTTCATCAACAATAAACCCCACACTTCCCAGCTCATCCTTGCAGTGGACAAACTTCGTGAGGTATTTTGGTATAGTGTTTCCTTTCTCCTTTTTTATTTTTCTGAGATTGTCTTTAAGAGCCAACTTCCTCTTGTCGCTTCTGCTTTGGAACAAGTCTGTCAAAGCCTTCCACATTAAGAATGGATTGGCTTTACCATGAATGCTGGACACAATTTGGTCCTTCACACCTTCCAACAGAATTCTTCGACACTTTTATACCTTCTTTTTCCATGCGTCAAGTGCAGCTGCATCGCTAGAAGTAGGCTTTGGAATATCATCATCTATGAAATCCTTCAACCCATTATCATCTAGCACCACCTCCATCCTGTCCTTCCATGCAATATAATTTGAGCTCCCATCAAGGGCATTCTCCAATCGCAATCCATTGAAAGACATTTCAATGAATGCTCAACTTCGACACCAAGAAAACATTGCAGCAAATTTGAATTCCACGAACAAAAAAATCAACCGCTTCAATAATTGCAATCTACTCCAATGATCAACTACTCTGATATCATGTATAAATTATATAAATTATGTGTTATATGTCCAAGATTCTCCTGGTCTCACACTATTTTAACTTCATGCAAAATACATAATCTATTCGACCATTGATCATTTGCAGAAATTAAATCAAAATTGCAATGCACACATGAAACAATAAAAATTCACACACATTAACACAGTTGTTTAACAAGAAAGCCTGAAGCTGAAAACCCCAAATATATATATATATATATATATATCTGTCATAGAGATCATGTAACAATCCTCATACAAAGCTGATCATATCAAGCTCTCAATACAATACAATCGCTACACACTAATCAAGCCCGATCTTGCATATCCATGCACTGATCTTTGCCACCTGCTAGCTTGTCTCTACTGCGCAATCCCTACTAAAGAATGGCTCTGAATGAACTCAAATTTCTCCATCCTTTCTCACGCAATCCTCATTGGCATCTCCATTGAGTGTTGGATGAAATCAATGCATCACTATAGTCACAACTGATAGTCACACTTTCTCTTTCACCTATCTCTCCACTGGTCTCAACTGAAACATCCATGCACTGTAGTTAACTGATGTATTCTTTAGTTGATTAATGAGTTATTATTTAGTGAATTAATTAACTAATTAATTCACACCACTCTCACTAGTGTATCAATCAGTTAGACTAGATACACCTAGCTCAACTGAGTCTAACTGAGTTAAACTAAATACAACTCCACCAACTACTTCTCCAACTACACCAAACTCTGTCACATGAGTTCTAACTAAATTCCTCCATGCATTACCTCTAGTAAACCCTCAGGAATAGCGTAATTCCTTCAGTCAGCTGTTGTGCCACATTGGTGCGCTTAACTGAAGTGCTCCAAGAGAATAAGATAATTTTTAGAGTCCAAATATTATTAAGAGCTAATAATATTCGACATATCTATTTTTAGACTGGCAGTCTAAAAATAGACTCTGCCCAATATATCTAAAAATAGAAGTTCATCTATTTTTCCAACTTGACCAACCATCCACAAAAAGCATCCTGCAACTCATAGAATATGATCGACATGTCTAAAAATAGACTTTGCACCAAAAAATAGCCTGCGGGCCCACTTAGTGAAGGCGACTCTTTTCAATAAGCTCATCATCTTGTTGAATGTTAACATAATCAACCTCAGATTATAAATCTGAATTTCAGAAAAAATAATAACCATGGAAAAGCTAAAGAAGCAGCTCTAAACCAAAACATTAGGCCCCCATTTCAAGAGAAATATGTTGGAATTTCTCAGAATAATGATGAAGATGAATATGACATCAATCATCTAATGGGAATAGATGAAAACAACACCATTTTCCTCACTCAGGAATATCTGGAACTATTTGAGCTTCAACAACTCAAATTAAACTCCAGTGAATCCTTTGACTACAAACAAGGTTATGACTTTGTTATAAATGAAATCCCAAGTCAGTATAACCTTAGACACAAGAAAAATAATGAGTCTTCTACTAAAAAAAATTCCCAAAATAAAAATAAGAAAAATGTAGAAGCCCCAATTTTTTTTTTTTGCAAATTCTCCCAAGGGAAAACAAGCAAAATTCCAATCCTTCCATTCTTAAAAAATCGACAAGTCCCAAAATTGTTGATATTACTAATGAAGTAGCTCAGTCTTCCAAATATGCACATAAATCTAATACTCCTAAAGCTTCTAATTCAATAAAAACAACAAATTTTGATCCTAAAAATATTTCTACTGATTCTAAATCAACAAATCCTAGAACAGATAATCCCAGAACACCTGCCGATAATTCTAAGTCTGATAAAATTTCTGCTGCCACACAAACAGTACCTGAAAAGAAAATTAAAAGCAACAAAACTCAAGAAACTCATATAGAGAATGCCAAGACAATTGAAGATAAAAATACAACTGTTGAAAATCAAGAAGAACCAACTCAGATTACAGTTACTAAAGATGAATTAGTTCAAATTAGTAAACCTCAATCCTTATTCAATATTTAGACTAAAATTGCTAAGTTAAAAATACTTATTCCTTTAACAGAATTGGTTAGAAATGACTTATACAAATCAAATATAATTGAAAATTTGAATATGAATGATGGTGAAGATTCCATTAATTTGAATGATGATCAACCAGAATTGATTTTTGGCCCTAATGTGAATGGAAAGCATTCAGATGGATCAGCCCCTCCTTTCTATATTAGCCTTACCATTCATGATCAGATTTTACACAACACTATGTTAGATTTAGGAGCTTCCCATAATTTAATGTCCAAAGCTATCATGGAAACTCTTAATCTAGAAATAACCAGGCCTTACAAAGATTTGTTTTCATTTGATTCTAGCAAAATTAAGTGCTTAGGATTAATTAAAGACTTATGTGTGAATTTAGTTCAGTACCCTGGTAAGAGTATGGTAATGGACATTGTAGTAGTTGACATCGCACCAAAGTATGGTATGCTTCGTTCTCACTCATGGGGAGCAAAATTATAGGGATATCTACAATTGGACATGAGCTATGCTACAATATCAGTGTTTGGTCAACCCAAAAAGCTATATAGGGAAACATTAATGAAATTCATGGTCAGTAGTGCTGAGAGATCCATAAATTTCCCCATTTATTCTACACCAACTGACCATGACTCTTTTATTTTGTGTAACTCTGATAACAATGAAATCCAAACTGAACTAATTGATAAAAAGCCAAAACCAAACAATGACAACATATTTCATAAATCTCGTTGGCACTTAGACTTTGATGGCTCTGTAAAAAAATCAGGAGCAGGAGTAGGAGTATGGATTACAAATATGGAAACTAATCATTCAGAAGGACATGCCTTAAAACTCAACTTCAAATGTACCAACAACATGGAAAAGTATGAGGCACTCATTCTAGGCCTCCAGATCATCAGAAAATTAAGAGGAAAAAGAATACTAATCATGGGAGACTCGGAATTAATCATTAAGAAAATAAATGGAGATTATTATGTTTATAATCCTAGACTAGCCAGATACAGAGATACAACAATTGATTTAACTGATGATTTATTGGAATGAAATTTTGCTTCTATACCCATAAAACAAAACATTCAAGCACACCGTCTAACAACTTTTTCTAGTACTTATAACTTACCATTCCAACCAACTCATAGGTATACTTTTGAGGTTAAACATAGACCCATTATCCCAGACAACCTCAAGTACTGGCAGATTTTTTCTTAGGATGAACAAATTTACCATTTTTTAAATAATGAGGAAGAATTTCAAAATTGTAAAATAGATACAGACTGTAATATAGATTCAGATTTTGATTATGAAATAGATAACATATATGTACATAAATTTAAGAAACCAACTGTATTTACTCAATTTGATATAGATAACTTAGAGAATATAGATATTGAGAAAATCATTGAAGAAGAAATTGACATGTTAGATTTGAAAGATAATTTTTTGCCTAAAGGTTTAACCCCTTTGGAAGACCTTTTTGATTCCAATGATGTGCCTAAAAATCTATAAATGGAACCAGTTAGGTCTGACATTGAGGAATGTAACATTCGGACAGAATTAAAACCAAAAATGATTAAACTGTCTAAATCTTTACCTCCACAAGAAAAGGAACAATACATTGATATTTTAAAGCAATATCAAGATGTTTTTTCTTGGAGTTATGAAGATCTTAAAGCTTATAACACAAACATAATCCAAAAAAAAATTCACATTAAAGATGATCAAAAACCATTCAAACAAAAATTAAGGAGAATTAATCATGTTCTATTACCTTTGATAGAAAAGGAATTAAAACGCATGTATGATGCTAAGATTATTGCACCAATTAGATATTCTGATTGGGTTTCAAACCTAGTACCAACAAGGAAGAAAACAGGTGAAATTAGATTATGTGTTGACTTTAGAAATCTTAACAAAGTGTCTTTAAAAGATAATTACCCTTTACCAAATATGGATCATATATTACAAAGGATAGTTGGTTCCTCTAGAATTTCTTTGTTAGATGGTTTTTCGGGATACAACTAGATCCTAGTCCAAAAGGAATATCAGGCTAAAAAAACTTTCACCACTCCTTGGGGCACTTTCATGTATGTGAAAATTCCCTTTGGTCTGATGAATTCAGGAGCAACCTTTCAAAGAGTTATGGACATAGCTTTTTCCAAGGAGATTCATGAATTTTTGGTAATTTATCTAGATGACAATACTGTATTTTCGAAATCAAATAATGAACACTTGGACCATTTGAAATAGGTCTTTATTAAATGTAGGAAATTTGGCATCTCTTTAAATCCCAAGAAAACTCTCTTTGGATTAGAGGAAGGTAAGTTACTAGGACATATAATTTCAAAATAAGCAATTAGAATTGATCCTACTAGGATAGAAGCAATTTTGAACATTCATCCACCTAGAAATATCAAAGAATTACAAGCTTTCTTAGGTAAAATTAACTTTTTGAGAAGATTTATTTCAAACTTAGCTAAAATAAGTAGAGAACTGAACAATATTCTCAAAAAAGACTCAACTTTAAAATGGACAGTTAAAGCCAAACAATCACTTGAAACCATTAAATAGGCTTTAACTAAAACACCAGTCCTAATCAATCTAGATTTCGAGAAAGACTTTATAATTTTTTCATTTGCCTTAGAGCATACCATTGCTCTAGTTTTACTGCAGAAGAATGATCAAGGTTTTGAACAACCTATAGCTTTTTTCAGTAAAAACCTTAGAGATGCACTTCTGAAATATAACATAAATGAGAAACAAGCCGTAGCTTTGGTTAAGGCCATTAAAGACTTCAGAGTTTACATTCTCTATTCCCACATAATTGCCTATGTCCCTAATTCTATAGTTAAAGACATTCTTACTCAGGATGGCCCTGATGGAAGAAGAGGTAAGTGGATTTACACTATCCTAGAATATGATATAGAAATCAAACCAAAAAAACTCATTAAAGGACAAGGATTAGCCAGATTGATGGCTGAATCCAACTGTAATGCATTAGACATAAATTTTATTGCTCAGAATGATGACCAGGAAGAGATGGCGACTCCAATGATTAGTGAAGCCTTCCTAGATTCACCTTGGTGCTCAGATATTATATTTTTACTTACAAATTTACAAGATCCTCCTAGATTATCAAGGAAAAAAGCGAAATTTCTTAAACTTAAAGCAATGAGATTTTGTATTTTAGATAATGTGCTTTTTTGGAAAGAACATAGTGGGATATTACTAAATTGTTTACTGAAAGAAGAAGCTGACAAAATACTTGAATAATTTCATGCAGGTGAGTGTGGAGGGAATTTATATTGTAAAAGTACTGTAGATAAGATCCTTAGAGCTGGTTTTTACCGGCCTACCTTATTTTCTAATGTTAAAAAATTTGTTACTTCATGTCACAAATGTCAAATTTTTGAAGGAAAAAATAAATTTTTACCTTTACCCTTAAAGCCAATTTCAACATGTGCTCAGGCAGGCATGGTCAGTATATAGTGCAGATCAGACCTACAATTCTAATATTTCTATAGGAAAAGAGAAGCCTTCATTCGGCATTGGTCAGCCCTTTTCCCTTGATTTCAAAAGGGGGGGAGGGGGGGGGGGGGGGGAGTAACGTGGTGTTTGAATTTAAAATATTGGTTCCTATATTGATGTGTTTTATAGTTATCTACAGGTTTTGGTGACCAAACGCCTAAGTGGTTGTCGTCAAGTCCAAAGGGGGATATTGTTGGCATTATGACTAATTTGTTGTTCTTGATGGAAACCTACTCAATGAGTTTCATTTTGATAGAAACCTATTTGATGGAGATGTCAAAAATATGTATCTATAGGCTAGTTCATATGTCATAAGAAAGAAATACCATTCAGTTAACGAGGAATGATGAAGGTAAATTTTGAGGAAGTATACAGAGGTTCTATGAGGTAAAGTCATGACATACGCAGGTATGATGAAGCACAATCACGTATATGCAAATTTTGTGAAGACAATCCATGTATATATGCATGTATGATGAAGAGAAGTCACATATACACAGGTTCTCTGAAGCAAAAGCATGTATGTATGCAGGTTTTATGAAGTAAATTCATGTACATTTTATGCACTATGGTTAACTAAATACCAAAGGTCATTACCATGGTATTACCCAATAGTAATGAGCATGTCAACAGATATTTTATCTCGTCAAAGAATACCATCAACATTAGTGTTTTTTTGATACATGGTATTGGCTAAATTCTAAGCTATATAAGGACATGGCGATCCAAGTGTTTGAGTGTGCATGTGTGTGGGTGATTGATGAATACTTCGATATGAATTATGATTGCATGGTATGGGATATTGATGAGTGGTTGATCTGAAATAAGTATGCACCTAGTAATACAATGATCGATCAGGATCATTAGACCTAAAATGACTATGTATGGTATGATCTGCTTATGGGTTATTTATATTTGAGGTATGACACATGTTTTTTAATGTGTATGTCGGCATCTAGGTATGTCTATAGTTCTAAAGTGCAACGGAGCTATGAGTTGGTAATTTCATATTTGTACGCAGGTTTGTCTCTTGTAAGGTGTGCATATACTTGGATATTCTTTTGATTATCAGCCTATTGATTCTACACTATGGGAAGATTTCTATGCGGTTTTTATTCCTCAAAAGTGCATATACACATGGAAATGATTCTGATAATCACATATGAAAGCTACGGTTTCTACTGAAAAATATGTCTAATCATTCTTGATATGCTTTTCTTGTCTTTAATTGAATTCTTCATGTTGATATGGGTTTGATAGTGATGTTTTGAGTATTGATGATGCCACTAGTTGTATATGATTGAATATTAGTGATTGGTTTTTTGATTCAGTGATTGGTGCAATGATTTGGTATAGTGATTGGTTTCATTTTTTATATATGGTATTGGGCTTAAATAATGGTATTGGGTTCAGTCTGAAAATTTGATGAAAAGGGATCTACAGGTTGTAATGTGTTGAAGCAGGTGATCTAGTGTGAAAAATTATGAAATGTGGTTCATGATGGTGTTGAGGGTTTGATCCTTCAGTGAGGAAGTTGAAGCTTCCTTCTAGTAGTATTTGGTGATCAGATCAGGGGTTTGGAGTTACCTTCCAGTGGGTAATGGTAAAGGATATTAGGGGGTTGAAGCTCCCTTCTAGTGGGAGTTGGAGAATGAGTGAAGGTTGTAGCCTTCTGCAGGTGGGTGCCTACATGTTGGAATGAGTTTGTGCTAGTACAAGATTGTAAGAAATTTTCATTATAATAAAAATTGAAGACAGAGATGAAAAAAATGGTGGTTTTCTCCCACATTGGGTTTCCACCTTAAATATTGGTGTTCATGTGTGATGAATCACTGATGCACTGTTTTAAGTTAAACATATGAAGACTTAACTAAAATATAAGTTCACTGAATATATGTTAGTTGTATGCATAACATTCATGTGCATATGTAGGTTTACTTTAGTAAAGTCACATGCAAAAATTAGAGTAAGAAAAGAAAATTTTAAGTGAGTTTTAAAATACAAATTAACCCCTTCAACCCCCCCCAAGCCCCCCTCCCCCCAAATAGTATTTTTCCCAGCAAAAGAGAGTGGGCTTCAATTTTTGTGTTAAATGTGGTATGAAAATTGTGTGATAAGTCCATTATTTTAGTTTTCCCTCAAGGTATCAAGACGTAGCATGGGGGGGGAGGGATTAGACGTGAGAAAAATTGCAACATAATGGAGCCTAATGTGGGGTGGAATGTGGCTTACCCTAATTTAGTTCTAGTGTTTTCTGGTTATAATAGATATATGATGATTTATGTTTTATTGATATTTCTTACATAATTTTTTTAGTGATATGCAAGAATTATTATTGTCCTGATATTATTTTATTTATGACCATTGTTTTCGTTATGATAGTAAATTAGAGAAATGGGTTTGAATTCACTTTGTTGTGGATGGGAAATGCATGATAATTTTGGGTAATTGCATTCCTTACCTGTTAATTACATTCCTTCCCTGTTAATTGCATGCTTTCCCAGTTAATTACATGCTTTCCTAATTAACTACATGTCACATTTTCTTTAACTTCCTCTATAGTTTATAAGTTATTTCTAATATTTTACTGTTGAAAGCTTAAATTTCGATTTATGGCATAAACAGGTCAACTTGGAATTTTCACTATAAATTTTCTTCTGAGGAGTTATAGAGGTTGAAACTTGGACCATAGTGAGGGAAAATCCCACTAGTCATCTGGTTCAAATTTCAAATCTTAGTTCGCTATATTTTTGGATATATGATCTCATGAAGTCAGGATTCTTGAATGCTTTTTGAAACATGCTATCTTGTCATTTTCAATATATTTTTTCTTTTGGGAGGTTCCAAAGTTTAAAACTTGGATCATAGCGAGGGGAGATCCTTCCAATCACGTGCTTCAATTTTCATATCGTGATTCACTATATTTTTGAAGTTATGCTCTTATAAGTTTGAGCTTCTTCAATGCTCCTTAAATAAGTTCAGATTCGTATTTTAACTATAAATTTTATTTTGGGTGGTTTCAGACCTTGAAACTTGGACCATACGTTATGGGAAATCCATAGGAAATCATGGTAGAGAATTTAGATATTTTTTTTCTATATCTTCTGAGATATGCTCTAAGGAAGTTGGGTCTTATAAATCCTCTTGAAATTAGACCTCAAAACCATTCAACTTGGAATTATTACCATAATTTTTTTTCTAAGAGTTTCTAGACTATGAGACTTGGAGGAGACAGAGAAAATATCTAGAGGTACATGTGGTAGAAATTTTATATTTTTTTTATTTATAATTTATGAGATATATTATGTGGAATATTGGATTTTGAGATAAATAAACAATTCACAAAAATTTATTGATGGAATTCCCCAACAATATGTGGTTTTGTGGATGGTGATTAGAAAATGTTTGGGAACAATTTGATAAAGTGATTTAGAGAAAATGTGATGCCCCACAAAACTAATGAAGGATTAGGGGGGTTGGGTTTGTTACAAAGTGGTATCGGAGATTATTTTTAAGCTCATGAAGATAATAAATCATGCATATCACATATTTTCCTTTGTGGACAATGTCTAGCTAGGAAATTGTGTCAAAGCATGATGATGATGTGGTTTTATAAAATGATGGTTGCTAATGGTTTAAACTCGTTTTCTTAAGATGAAAAGCACTATACCTCTGTTGTGTAGGTAAATCCCCTCTGCAGATAGAGACGATCCCTCTAGCCCTAGGGTGGGTCTAGCAGCAAGAGGACATGCAAATGTATTGGTTCCAAGGAAACGAGTTGGGATAGATTATCCTACCTGTGATCCAACGCGATCGTTGTAGTCGTGGCGAAGGTCTCCCGATCCTTGTCCCGACATGTTGCGATCCTTTAGTAATGGTATTCAGGTGTTTACACAAATATCAAAGGAAAAATTAGCATACATGATAATAATTGCATTCATAACTAGCTAATCAGTCAAGGAATATTAAACATATTGTGTAAAATAATTCACATTAACCAAAACATCAGTCACGTATATATTAAGAGAAAGAAATAGATTACAACCAGAGCCTTAAAGTCGTAGCCTCCTTTAGCGAGTCCAGTCGAAGTGCGTCTTGAGCATTCGTCAGTGAATTTGGATGTAGTGAGGCAAAATACTAAGCTATCTCTCTGCTCTATCTCACCAGCTATAAAAATGTTCAACAATTCCTCTTCAACTATTCAGCTACATTTTTTCAACTAGTTGCATCAATGTGAGATAGATTTATTTATATAGGGATAGGAGAAGGTTGGGATCCCTCAAATGGTGGAAGGGAGGCCTTATCCTTTGGGAGGTTCCCCCAAAAGGTGGAAACAAGAGGCCAAAGGAAGATGTTTTTGGTTATGCAGTCGAACTACCCAAGCTGACTCGCTCACGAAGTAGTTAGCATGGAAACTTCACCTCTATATTAAAAAAACAATCCAAAAATAGCTCGATGTGGGTAGCTCACTGGGACAGAGCGCCAATGGGTGTGGGGCCTAGTTTTAATTTCCTTCATCGGCACGATGGCACAACGATATACCAACGCCAACCCAAAATTATGTATTTTTGATGGTCTTCTCATGGAAAATTCAATAGAGGAAAGGTTCTCCTCATGAAAAGGGATGCAAGGGTACTCTTTTCAAGGCATGACACTTCATATAAGTCACAGAAATGGTCCTCCAATGTGCGAGATGGGGATTGAAGGGATGGTGACAAAATGTTGTGTAACAGATTGCCCCTAAATCATGAGGTCTGAGAGAGAGGGAGGAATGAAATGCTTTATTATAACGCGTTCGAACCGAACACTGCTGTCGGAAGACCTGCAAGTACAAATACAACTGATATCTCTGGTACATAAACATGTGGCATGGGTGCAACCATCCATAATAGAGTACATAAAAACTGAGATCCGAGGTATGGACACAACCATCCAGTAGAAGGATCAACAAACAGACTTAGGTATGCTCGCAACCATCCAACCAAGACAGTCATGCAGACAGTCAAGATAAACCAACATATCCCGTAGCCTGGATCTTATCAGAAAAAACTCAAGGTCTTGCACTCCACCTCAACCTGAACAAGTACAAAGTAAAACATGCGAATATGTGATCTGAAGTCGAACATGCAAGAAAGTCACCTAATTACCAGCCAATAATGAAAGTTGTTAACAGGCACGAGAGAAACCACCAATAATGACAATGGCTCTCAAGGTACAATAGGTACAATCCACGGAATGTGACTAGTGATCTGGCATCAAACACCCACAGAGTCACTCGATCAAAGGCCAATGATGTGGACCTATCGTCAAATGCGAATAACTTATCATTTAGGCATGCAAGACCCAAGGTAACAGAAGGGAGTCTCTAGATAAACTTCCTGAATAATGAGCTGAAGTCGACAGGAAGTGACCCAGTTGAAGGAGGGCCATAATTTTTCCCACAACATTGACACGAGATAGAGGAACATGATGATAGTGAGTCGGGACTAAACAAAGGATCATAGGGAGGTTGAAAACTGCAATCAGAAACTTCTCTTGAACATATTAGTGACATGACTCCAAATTTGGAAGTATTTGACATTAAGGGATCTGAGGTCTTGATGACATGGCAAAGAGTAGATGAGGGGTCAAAACAGATTACCCAAACCCATGGAGGAAAAATTGACGAAATGAGATGTCCCCAACCCGACACGAATGCAGATGAGTGTCATGTTCAAGAGTGACATACTGCCGACATAATTGATAACTGGTTCCATTTTCCCCACCATTTATGGCTAGTACCCCAATTATTTTTGTAAAACAAGCTTGAAGGGGATAGCATATGCTTGTCATGTAAGTTTTTCCTTCAGAAAAATCCATCCTAGTACATTTTACGAGCCCTAGGAAGGAGGAGCTTGGTTATGTCATGGTGACGATTTCCGATGTCATTTAGGGTTTAATGAGCCTGACAAAGGAATAACTTGACATCTTTTCATGTTTAGAGATTTTGAAAAGAAGACTCCAGCAGTCCCTTTTTGTAGATACTCTCACATATCTGAAAAATGTAGAAAATTGTGTCTTAGAGACCTCTTATTCATGATAGGCTAAGGTATTCATTTTTGGTAAATAATCTATCCCAACCCGAAAAAGGGGTAAACGTATACTAGGTAGATATCATTTCACAGCCATTTAACGAGTTCAAAATGACAAGGGTCTCGGAAATATTTTCATGTTTAGAGGGTCAAAAAAGAGCTGAAAGATGACTCCAACAGTGACTTTTTCATGTTTTTACCGAGTCTAAAAAAGTATAAAATACAACTTGTTACTTCATCACCGTTACCTTAAAAACCTGTCGTTGTACAAGAGACACATGTAAAACCCATTTCTTGAAATAACATATGCTTTAAAACCTAATTAGGGTTCTGAAAATTATTAATATGCCAAAAATGGAAAAAAAATTAATTACCTTTCCCTTTTACCTCTTGTGAGCAATTTTTTACCCTTTTTGCACTATGATTTTGCGGCGGTGACAGCGGGCAATCCAAAATACCAATCTTGAATCCATCAGTTCCAGGTAAGAGCTAACATTATTTCTAGCATTTTGATTTTATTTTCATTACATGTAACCCCAAATTTGGAAATATATGGGGGAAATTTCAAAACCTAGGGCTCAAAGGTTGGCGTGGGTATCAGGCACAGACCCATGCTAATCGTCCTAAAATTTGAACTAGAGTGTGCCAGTTGGCGCGACTGTTTCCAAAACAGTCACGACAACCATGATAGTCAATCTTAACATGTTATTGTAAACAAAGAGGCTCAAATTAATGTTTCAAAAGATAAAAATTTGGTTAATGACAGTCATATAAATGTGTTTGCAGGTGTGAAGCGAAAAAATGGTGATTGAATGGAAATAACAAGAACACAGTGAAGAAGATGAACTTACCATGGAAAATGAAAGATACATGGAAGCTCTTAGAGATTGCAGGCTCAAGAAATTCTTTATGACATCGTGTCTTAGAGCTCAACCAGAGTTGTTGTAGTAATTAATCAGTATCTCGGATGTTGATTAGGAAAATTTCAATATTCATGACCAGGAACTCAAGATTGAAGTTTCAGAAGTTTATTTCACAACCGGACTATGGCAGAGGGCTACAGTACCAATCCTGACCAGCACCCAGCCCTCAATGGAGAACATTAGTATGGTAATTGACAAGGTGTGCTAAGGGGCAAGGAAAGGATCGGGAAGTAGAAAAGCGAATATCCAAAATATTTCGGACTTGGCACTAAAGGTAGTGCTGCTTACCATCACACGAGCTGCAGGATCATAGGCACCACACTAGGCTAAAAAGACACAACTAATTCTTACTGTAGATTTCATGGCACCGACCCTCTACAACTGGGCAGAGGTAGTGACAATCAACATGAAGCATTAACTGAAAAAGTGCAAGAAAACCAAGCTGAAGCAGTTCGGTTACGAGTCCATTATGGTATCGTTCATCTTGGAAAAACTACCAATATTTTAGCGACAAGAGGTGATATTTCCAACACCACCAACACAGAAGCCACGAATGGCCCGTTGGGTAGCTCTCATGCCAAGGTTAGGGGGCAGTCAACAGATGTCCTGGAGACCAGATTTCTTTGAGTGGCTCCACCGACAGCTGATTGTTGTGGAGGATTGGCCCTACTCTAGCACAAATTTCACTGGTGATGCAGATCTCCCGCTCCCAGAAGGAGAGGATTGGGATGAAGTACTAGGTAAAACTTATTTTTTATTTTCAGTATTATGATTTTTTTGCTATGCATGTTCTGACATTAATCCATGTAATTGCAGATGTTGGCCAAGAGATACCTCCAAGTATGTCCTCGATAGCGAGATAGATTCCTCACGATTTTGACATACCCCTCATGGTGAGGGAGGCGAAGAGGAGGAAATCATACGGAACTTGGAGGGAATCTCCCGTGGGATCCCAGACTATGTGCAATTTGATGATGTTCCTTTTACATACCAAAGACACACTGCAGGGGTGTCAAACTGTGTTCACTGCCTACTGAGGTGACTTGTACAGGCAATGACGTGTTATCATGAGCGTCACGCCGAATAGACACCTAGGTTTTATTTCCGCTTATTTTTGAGAAATATTATATCTCAGGATGTAACCGAAACATACATATTTTTTGAACTTATGATGCACACCGATGCAATATATATATATATATATATATATATATATATTAGATAGAAATTTGCGTAATTTTTAAAAATCATCATCACATGAAAATATTGATACACGAATATATATATATATATATATATATATATATTCCTGTATCAATATTTTCATGTGATGATGATTTTTAAAAATTACGCAAATTTCTATCTAATACAATGTTAGCTACTATATCAGTAAAATAGTCTACATAATAAGAAATGACCCAAAAGGCAGGAGACCGCTCGCAAAGCACACCAACCCAAAATGGTTTCATTTTTACGCAAGCTTGAAAACAAAAGTAAACTATGTTTGAAATTGGTTTCTTTTTTACACAAGCTTGAGACAAAGGTAAATTATGCTTGACAAATGGGCATGCCCCCAACATGGTGACTAAATTCGAGGTACATGCCCCCCAAGCTTCAGTCCAGCTACAATTAATGAAAAGAAGATGTAGTGAAGGTTCAAATTACGAGATCAGAGAAAGACTTGACTGGGATTTTAAGAGATCTGATCAAAGACTCGAATTGAACAAAAACATGCTTCATTGTTTTAACGAGGTTAAAACATTAAAATAACTATCCTCATGACCTAATTCATTTTTTAACGAAGTTGACATAGAAGATGAACCATCCTCATAACAACTTGTTTCATTTTTTAGGGATCTTGACACAAGAAAAAAAAAATGCTCTGAGGGACAACTTATCATGTCGAACAAGAAATCGTGGCTTCCAATAAGGTCTCATCTGATGGGAGAACAAAATCTCGGAAATCATGATCAAATGCCCCCAGTAGATGGTACTTGATGGCATTATCACTAGATGAGGGAAATGAACAAGTGGCCACAAAATTAACTCGTGGTGGGGAAGATACAACCTACGAATATAAATCCAGCGGAGACGATGGTGGGCTAACTGCCACCCCTGGACCAAAGAATGAAAGTTGATCAATGGTCATGATCCAACCTTACATGTGGAAAATAGATCACACAAAAGAGGGAGGAGAAAAGTGTGCCCATGGCATAAGCATAGTCGCACCCGAAAAGTAAATTGAAATCCAAGGGGCATGGAACAACCATCATGTCTATATAGATGGTCCCCCCCCCCCCAAAGTAATCGACAACTTTAGAAGGGTCCCTAACGGTTGACTGGTTCCTCTATTAAATTCCAATAGATTCTATGTAACATGCACAAGGGGTGGAGAACCAGAATCTTGCCAAGTAGTTGAATACACAACTAACAAACACGAATTTATCTATAATCGTGCTAGGTACGACCATATCGAAGGCCTATACCATGATCTCAAAAGGCACATAAGAAGGAAGGCAGTATCCCGCAAATCAACTTCAATCGAAGGAAGCGATCAAATTACTTGAAGGGGCTACCATTGAACTGAGATGGTCATCCCATGGTGTTACCAAAGCAAGAGGAGCATTCACCTAGACTACAGACATGGGAGCAGGAAGAGAAACTTCTTAAGTCACGGAGATGGGAGGATATTTCTCCAAGTCTAAGGAATCTGAAGAAACAAGAAGAATGTGAGGGGGATGAGAACCACTCTCGATGGAAAATACCTGATGAACCATAGGAAGAATTAGATCGAACAATTCCATGAACAATGATTGGTTGGGAATGAATTCGTGAATTTGAATTTCTGGGGGAATGGGATCGACCAAGGATGAACATTAGAGAACTTTTTAGGTCTAAAATGGGCCTCCTAAGAAAAATGTACAACAAAAATAAACTTTATAATAACCAATACGATTCAAGATGATGATTTCAACCATGGGGGATGATTCACGATTTTTAGGGTAAAAAGGTAAAAATATAAAAAAATAAAAAAATAATAAAACTATTTTTTTAACTTGTATTTTCAACTTATCTCCCTAAATATTTACTAAAATATCTAGCAAGAGTACTCTTTGGATGCAAAATTTAATTCCTCATTCAAGGAGTACCCATGTTGCATACTTTTGATGGATCCCACTACACAAAAAATGAGAAATACATGAAAAAATGTTATTGCAATCACGTTTTTCATGTATTTATCATTTTTCATGTAGCAGGTCTATCGAAAGTATGCAACATGGGTACTCCTTGGATGAGGAATCAAATTATGCATCCAATGAATGTTCCCACTCAAAATTTGAGTAAACCCATAGGGAGATAAGTTAAAAATATGAGTTGAAAAAGTAGCTTTTTATTTTTTTCCCTCTAAAATTTGATGATGTAATCTAATCTTATTTTATTATTTCCACTATTATTTTATAATTTCCTTAGGAGGCCCATTTTAGACCTCAAAAATCCCCTAACGTCTTGACTGATCGTCGAATCAACCAGCAGATGACTCAAAGAAAGCTTCTGGTAACCAACCGAAAGGCATGGTACAGAAACAATAGGGTTTTCCAATGCTCTCGTGTCTTCATCCATGTACGGACAAAGGTGAATGGGATGATGCCCTTCACAAAACTTACATGGATTTGTAATCTTATCTTGTTTCTTATGAATCTGATCATGGCTAGTCAAAGACATGCCAACAATATGACTTCCAGAAGCCAAAGGCAACGACAGAAAACCATCGGACCATGCTGCAAGTACCTTGGGAATGCTAGGGCAGTCTCAAATAAAGTTGTCACCTTTGCACAACATGCAAGGGAATTTTTCTTTCCATGGAAGGTTGGATGATTTATCAAGAGAAGGTGTCTTAGGTGCAATAGCCGCAAAGTTCGCCTCTCCCTTATCTGACTTCTTCTTCTTCTTCTTCTTCTTAGCCACCTAGTTACTAGAATCCAGAATTTCATCAAGCGAAGTAGGAGAGGAGAATGAAGAAATAGGAAAATAAGGGGAGATGTCCACCTTAGAATCAACAAGATGTTTTTTAGGTGGAGGGGATGGTTGTACAGTGGGCGAAACATTCGAGACCACAAAGGTGGAAAATTACCAAACAAGAAACCCAATAGTTAACCCAGGAAGGGATAATGTTGCCATATAAGGAGCACCAGCATTCCCAAAAGAAGGAAAAGGACCAGGATTCCCTTCGGAGGGGATTCCTGGGTTGGTAAACTCCGGAAATGTTACCATTGGAAACAACCCTAAAAAATAACACTAAGGATGATAAATTTAACCAAGAATATTTTGTGGGTAGTAAATTTTTTAAGACACTAAAACAAAACTCTGCCTTTTCATATTTTAAGAGTCGAGAAAAAGACAAAATATGACTCTAGTCACTTTTAGATTGAACGAGAGTGAAAGGAAAAGTGCTTGATGATATTTTCAGTTTTAGAGAGTCATGAAAGACCAAAATGACTACTTAGGTAATCTAAGCAAGAGGGTGTACCAAGTTTTCGTGAATTGCCATATACACCTTCTTGATCAAATGAAAGAGAAATGACCAAGGACTTGATGTACGTGCAGGTAGTCTCTCGAATGATATGTTCAGTGTATCATGATTACAGGGCGGAAGAATCGACTTCCTATGGATAAAGGATTGCAACCTATGAGGGTCTCCCTTTATATACATGATGGTATGAGGAGCACAAGTTTGTACTAGCGCTGTCTAAAGCCAGGTGGCAAATGGCAGCTACTAGGTTTAACAACGTCGGAACACATCACTAGCCTAGACCTCTAAAATATTTACGTTAGGTTCCAATGCTTCCTTAGATTGATTTAATTAATTTTAAGGTTGATCTTGAATTAATGTTTCAGTTTCAAGGCCCTACCGAATGTGATCTCGAATTCCTAAATGCACACTACATGCAAAAGAACACGATTTTTGTTCGATGAATGCTAACTAAGAGAAGGATAGAAATATTTAACAAAGTAGCAATCAATGAAAACACAAGAATAATTTCACTAATGCAGCTAATACAACAAAAAAAAAAATGAAAAACCCTTTCCTAGTTCACTAAGATCTAGTTATGCAAAATAATTCTTCATTTTCAATCCAAGCGAAAGAATGCAAATTTTTTTTTTAGATGAATAAAGCACTTAATGCACTATTACACTAAAAAGAAAAGTAAAAACTAGTTTTGAGCACTAAGAATGTAAATATCGAAGATGAATAACTCAAAATCAATACAAAAATAAAAATGAACTCAAACAAATGATGCACTCTGCCAAATAAACAGAAGGCTTTCAAAATTATCCAGACGAGCAATGTGATCTATGCTCGAAGTGATGAAATGGAGAGTTTAAAAGAAAACAAAAGTGATCATTCAACAAACCTAAGACACAAAGGATCAAGAAATACTAACACAATCGATCAACGAATTGAGATGACAGAGATCAAAGTGACTCTAATTCAACTCAGGAGGCTCAGCGAGGGGAAGGCCGAACAAACAGCACAAGACCTAGAAACCCTAGGGCTAAAAAACTTCACCGATGAGATAACGGACAAACAATTGAGAAAATCCAAGACTATAGAGTCAAAAAAATCCCAAAAGACCAATTGCAAGATAAATAAACAACCCAGAGCCAAGAACTACTAACCAAAGACTCAGGAAGAAGGTCAAACCAAATCCTATAGGATTTGGCGTGACTATCAAGCTATAATTAACACTTAACAGGGGTTGGCACACCTGTAACAAAGGAAATAGGCACCAATTGGTGTGAGTGTTCAAAGAAAAAATGTGCCAAGTTGGAAAACTATGGGAAAAGGAGAAAAATACTGAGCAGGGGTCAAGCTTGACACTCTGGAGCTGAACAAGAGGATTCAAAACTGTCAAGTAAGCCAGGCAAGGAAGAGAAGTAATCAAACAACTGAAGTCGACTTGACAAGGAAAAATCTCAACAAACAACAAGACAACAAACACACACTGATCCCCAGTGGAGTGGCCAACTTGTTGTGTAGGTAAATCCCCTCTGCGAACAGAGACGATCCCTCTAGAGCTAGGGTGGGTCTAGCAACAAGAGGACATGCTAATGTATTGGTTCCTAGTTAATGAATGAAACGCATTGGGATAGATTGTCCTACCTATGATCCAACGCAATCATTGTAGCCTCGGCGGAGGTCTCCCGATCCTTGTCCTGACACATCGCGATCCTTCAGCAATGGTATTTAGGTGTCTGCACAAAGATTAAAGGACAAAAGTAGCATACATGATAATAATTTCATTCATAACTAGCTAATCAGTCAAGGAATATTAAACGTATTTCGTAAAATAAATCACATTAACACAAGATGGGAAACAAAACATCAGTCATGTATATATTAAGAGAAAGAAAGAGATTACAACCGGAGCCTTGACGTCGCAGCCTCCTTTAGCGGGTCCAGTCGAAGTGCATCTCGAGCATTCATCAGGGAATTTGGATGTAGTGAGGCAAAAGACAAAGCTCTCTCTCGATAAGGGTATCTCTCTCTACTCTATCTCACCAACTATTAAAATGTTTAGCAATTCCTCTTCAACTATTCAGCTACATTCATTCAGCCAGTTGCATCAATGTGAGACAGATTTAGTTATAGAGGGAGAGGAGGAGGTTGGGATCCCTCAAATGGTGGAAGGGAGGCCTTGTCCTTTGGGAGGTTCCCCCAAAAGGTGGAAACAAGAGGCCAAAGGAAGGTGTTTGTGGTTTTGTAGTCGAACAACCCAAGGTGACTCACTCTCGAAGTAGTTACCATGGAAACTTCGCCTCTATATTTAAAAAACATTCCAAAAATAGCTCGTTGTGGGTGGCTCACTAAGATAGAGCGCCAATGGGCACGGGGCCCAGTGTTAATTTCCTTCATCGGCACGAGGGCATAACATTCTACCAGCGCCAACCCAAAAGTATGTATTTTTGATGGTCTATTCATGGAAAAGTCAACATAGGAAATGTTCTCCTCGTGGCAAGGGATGAAATGGTACTCTTTGCAAGGCATGAAACTTTATATAAGTCATAGAAATGGTCCTCCAATGTGCGAGATGGGGATTACAGGGATGGGGACAAAATGTTGTGTAACACTCTCTTGTTATCACTCCCCCTTGCTTCCCAAGGATGTGAATGCAGTTGAAGGAAGGTAACCACAAACTAGGCTTTAAGTCAGGTAGCTAGCCCTACCAGGACTAGAGAGGGCTCTATCATTATCACTTTTTCATTCAAAGGAATTACTGAGTATCTAATGATATTAGGCTAGGTATATAAGCTCAGTAAATAGGATTTTTTTAATGTTTTTAGTGTTGGATAGAAAATTCAGTGAGTAGATTGTGTATGAGGTTTCTTAGGTCCCAATTCGAAGGTCAATTTGGAGAGAATATTTTAGGCTAGATAAGTATTTTGAAAGAATTTTTAATATTTCATTGAGTATAGGATGAAGTAGAAGAGAGTTTTAATGATAACTAAGGTGAATTCATTCAGTTTAGAAGCAAATGAACGTAGCAATGTAAACCTTGTCTAAAACAGAGCATGAATAAACATGTTTTCTACTCATAAAATTACAAGATAAAAATATGTGAAAGAATAAAACATGGTATTAAGAATGAAATGATGAACATACATAAGAATAACATATTCTCCAATTCATACCACAAGTATCTCAACACAATTCCTGCAAATCTATCTCTAATTTCAATCCAAATTGCTGATTACAAAAGCTCCACTGCAATATGAGACTATCCAACCCAAAAAAAGACTAAAGAGAATATACTTATAGAAAATATGGACTATGGCACCTCATCAGGTATAAATCCCATCCAAAATGGACCATAAATACACAAGATGAGCCATTTCCTAGATTCTAGGGAGGTTGGAAACCATTCCCTAAATTTTAGCTATGAACTAGGAGTGTTTGTACCTTACGTTAATTACATATTCCCTCATGATAGGAGGGAAAAAATAACTCAATAACTCTAATTCCAACTCATAGGATAGAAAAACCTAGAATTTGTGACAATTTTTGAGCTTGACAAGTGTCCCGAGGAATTCAATGCTGATTTGTAACATTTCTGACAGAAGGGTAACAAAAAATTTCATAGGCATAACATAAATTTGTAGCCACTTTCGAGGCACTTTTACAAGCCCAAATCCACTTTTGAAAGAATGGTCAACTAGCCCTATGTATATAGTTTCCAAAACATCTTGAATTTTTCAAAATGACCCATGGAAAGGCCTCCAAAAATCCATTCTCCCAAGGTTGCTCCAAAAGCATAACAAAGGCTCCAAAAATGTGGCAAAAGCATGAAAAATGAGTGGTTTTATGGCTTTTATCCAAAATTAAATCTTTTCATTCAAAGGGCATTCTTGATATTTAATTTACTCATCAAAATGCATTCATCCATGTAAATAAATCATTATTTGGATGCCCCAAAATAAGCATAACACAAGTTTATTACCCTTCTACAATGAGGAATTTCCAGAATTTTGCAAAAATCACAAAACATTCCAAAATTGTTCAAAACTTCTCAAAATTGGTTCTATAGAACCTGTCAGTTATGGGATAAATAGCCAAGGAAGATTCAACCAACACTTCCAAGCTATCCTTCTCTTTAAGCTTCATTTGAGCTTCTCACATAACCTCAAACATCTAGTCCTCTCAATACATCGTTTGGCCAAGGGTGAAGCATTGAGTTCATGCATTATGAAGGGTTCTAACCTGAGGTGGCACCCTCCCTTGAATCTCTTCTTCTCACTCTCCATATTTTTTTATCACCAGAATGATGAAAACCCTAGAGTGTTGATGAGATGGGTAAATGTATGGAAATCTAGAAAAACAGAGTGTAGGAAAGTGTGAGTTTAGAGGATGAGATGAAGGATTATGGAACTAAGAAAAATTCTAGAAAAAATTGAGTGGATTGGGTTTTATGTTAGCTCCAATTTGTGGGTGGAATGATGGAGAATGAGTGTGATTAATGTGGAAAAATGATGAAAACATAGGGAATTTCCAATTTCACACTGTGAAAATAACTAGTGTAGAGGTGAGGTAAGTTTAGAAGTGAAAAGAGGGTCATGGAGCTAAGAAAAAATTCTAGAAAAAAATTCAATACATAGCGTAGCATGTTAGCTCCATAATGTAAGAGGAATGAGGATAAATGGATGTGTGGAGGGTAGAAAAATCTATCAAACACAGGAAATTTAGAAGTTTTTCACTGTGAAAATAACTAGAAACTAGGGTTTGGGTGAAATGACATGTTAGGGGTGGTGTGGATTATGGGAAATGTGGGGATAAGGTATATGAGAGGTGTGAGTTAGGTTTAGGGTTCAGGTAGATGGGGTAGGTTATGGTTTTTCACATGAAATTTTTTTATACCATGGATAAGTGGTAATATGAAGAAAAACAAAATAAGCATGAAAATGTGTTAAACACTCAAAATTTGACCACAAGAGAGCATAAGAGTGATGTTTTACCTTTTATGAAGGCTTCACATGGTAATGGAGACAAGTTTCAAGATTCTCTGGAATTTTTCCAAGCCCAACACCAAAATTTGCCTCTCCTCCAGAAGTGTAACAAGCATCTACAGAAGCGTAATAGGGGAGGAAAAAGCATAACAAGGGAGGCACAAAAGTGTGACAAGGGAATTGAAAAAAATATACAAACATAGAGCTTACATATGGATCAATATCTATCTAACCATAACGTTTTTTGCAAAAATGAGAGAGGTTTTTTTTATTTGGCATTTTATGAAAAATAACCTCCCATTTTCCAAAATACTTTCCATTAGCTCAGAATCCAAGTTTTAAGTTAATCACTCAAAATTTGTAGAAGCGTAGTGCATTTTGAGCAGAAGAGTAGCACCTACTTTGAGAGGGATTTTGGAGGACTTCCCAGAGTATTTTTGGGATGAAAGTGGTATGGTTTTAAATCTTAGGATGTCTAATACAAAAGGGAGTCATAAAGAATTTCAAAACCTTGCTCCAAACCCCTAAACAATTGACTTGAAGACAACCTATCCAAAAGTGCAGAAAATGACCTGGGGCAACTGTATTTTGAGAATTTCTCTCAAACCGTAACACCTGTGCATAAATTGAAGGAGGTTTTTTTTATTTGGACTACTATTGACAAAAAATTCTTTTATTTTTGTAAAATTCATCTTCATTACTTCAAAAACTGATTTTGAAGCCAAACTATCCCTGTGTGAAATGTAAATCCTAGCTTGATCACAAAGCTTTAAAAATGATGCCATGGGTCTTAGTTGGCTCAAACCTGGAATTTTGAACTTCCTTATGTACCTTATTCTCACCCTCCATGATTTTTTTCAACAAAAAAATCCCTAACTTGATGTATTGGATAGGGAAGGTGGAAAATTAGGAAAACGAGGGATAATGGTCGAGTGGTTTTAGGGACAGAAATGAAGTGGAAGAGATTTAGGGAAAAATCCCTAAAAATTCGGGGAGGTAGGGTGATGAGTTGGATATAGGATGCAGGTGGAATGTTTTGGAATGGGCATGTGAAAGGTGCCCAAAAGCTCAAAACACAAGGTTTCACTAGTTTTCCTGCCAAAATGTAGTGAAAAATAGGGTTTTAATGAAATTGATGGAAAATAGGGCTCTGAGTGATAGGAGATATTTATGGTATGGTTTATGAACTTTTTATATCGTTTGATTATGGTTTTATCATATGAAACAAAAAAAATATGAAAACACCAAAAATGCAACACCTGCGCAGCGCCTGCACAACACGTAGTGGAGGTAACCTAATGAAGGAAACCACTCATTTTCTGATGAATTTTGACTTGAGAGATGTATGGAGGGTGTCCACTTATTGTTTAGGAAGTGTATGAACCTTTTTTTTGTGGTTTTGAATCTTGGAGAAATGATTTGCAGTTCAAACACCAAAAGCGCAACACACCCAGAATGTAGCACACGTAGTGTTGGCACAAATTTTCTTATTTTTTTTCAACCCATGGAAGTTGTGGATTATGAAGGTGAGAAGGGAGGAGATATTTACATATTTACATATATTTTCTAACTCCCTATGCAAATAACTTGTATGGTGAAAATGAGATTTTGTTCACTTTCTTTTATGACATAATCGACTCTTATGATGGCGAAACAAATGAGACCTAGACTCTGACCTAAATGAAGGTCTGGTGAATTACCTTAGACCCTATTTGATTGATGGATGACATGATGTCTAAAATAATTATGACCATGAATGGAATGAAGGGAGTAGCATTTTAGACCTAGACTTATTCAGTGAACACAATTGTATTTGAAAATTGACTTGAAACATGAAATTTTGACCTAGGACCACTACTAAGTAGACCTAAAAGAGTACATTTGATCACTGAAAATTTAGACACTAATTTTTGTGGAGGTAAATCCCCTCTGCAGACAAAGGCGATCCCTACTAGCCTAGACCGAGTCTAGCAACAATCGTCACATGCTATAGTGCAGGTTCCTAATTGCAAATAAACCAACTAGCGATGAAGGCTTACCTGGAATCCAACGTTGTCACTTGTAGAGAAAATAGCGCTCTTGTTCCTTAGCTCTGGCCGATCACAATCCTCACGATCTCCGTGATCGGACACCTGCACATGCAAGAAAAAAAACAAACGCAAGCGTAAAATACAGTATATGCAACTATATGTCAGTCAAAGAAGACATAAATCATCATCATAATCATCAAAAAGAGTGGAACCATAACCAATAGTCGCTTATCATTAATCAATCAAAGAAGAATACAACCATAGCTCTGACGTTGAATTCTCCTTCGGAGGGTCGCCAGCGGAACACGCCTAGAAAAAGCCTATCGGGGATGGGAGAAACCTCTCTCTTCGGATGTCTCAACACTAATCTCCTTGCTTGGATTTGGCCTTAAGGGAATGAATCAAGGCCCTTGCAGCATAAGGCTCTGATGGCTCTTGGGAACTTGGAGACTCTTGGAAGTAGATATTCGACCATTCAGCCCCTTCATCGATGGATGAAGGCTATATTTATAGAGGAGAGGAGGAGGTTGGGATCCCTACAATAGTGGAAGGGAGGCCTTATCCCTTGGGAGGTTCCCCATAAGGTGGAAACAAGAGGCCAAAGGAGGAAGGCCATGGTTATTCATTCGAAACCACTCCTAATGACTCATCCACGAAGTTGTTGTAATCGAAACTTCGCCTCTTTTTTTAAAAAACTTTCCAAAATTAGATTGGCACGGGTACTTAACTGGGATAGAGCACCAATTGGCATGGGCTCAGTGTTAAGTTTCCCCCATTGGCACGAGGACATAACGGGCTACTAGCGCCAAGGAAAAAATAGGTGTTTTTAGGGGTCTACTCAGGAAATGATCAAAAGAAGGAATGTTGTCCTCATGGAAAGGGATGCAATGATGGTATTTTCAAGGCATGACACTGATTATTGGTCACAGAAACGACCCTCCAATGGGCGAGATGGGGATTGCAGGGATGGTGAAAAATTACTATGTAACACTATAGCTCTATAATTTCACCCAAAATGGCTAGCATTCAACCATGATAGTTACAATAGATAAAATATAATGAAAGAATACTACATAAAACTATCAAATAATGTTCATACTCAACCTGAACACATAAGTTATCTAACAAGATGTGAAAGAATACATAAAAGCATTTAGTAGCTCAACAATAAAATAGATCTTGATTATATGAAATTAGGGCAATAATTTAAAGGTGTAGAGGAATAATACAAATAACCTATCTATACTATATTCTCAGAGTTAAATATGACATTGGTAGGAGAAATAAGGGAAGTTGATCTTCAATTTAGCCTATTTTATGCTCCACACAATTTTAAAATGCCGAAAAGAACAGATTATGAAAAATAACAGGAAATTTACTCACATAGTAAAAAGATTTCAAATGTTGAAATGATAATCTTTTGATTAAATTGTCTAACATTAAAGTGCTTCAAAAATACAAATTACAAGTGTTTTTATTCCCAAAAGTTGGCCCTTATTTCAAGTGGCTTTCTAGTTTTGATACAAAATTACAAAATAGTATTTTTTTACAAAACCAAAATATAGGATCTCAAATATAAATATATAAATTCTCCACAGCCTGATCTTGAGCTTTCACTTGTGCCCTTTTCTTGGATTCTATTGAAGTAGTTGAGTAATTCACAAATAAATATTAGCCATTCACTCTGAGTTTGACCCAGTTGGATAGTTATATGATTTCATTTACCTATAATTTGAATCTAAATCGGTATACTTTTGATAAGTCCGCTTAATAGGAAAAAGTGATCTCAGTTGGCATTGAATGTAAAATTCATTGATTATCCTATCCAAAATTTTATCACCCTTTAAGGATCCCGACATATCAAATAATTTACCATCATTTGTTCCATGCATCATTAATATAACTTTATATGCATCCAGAGGTATTAATATTCCATTTGAATCCCAATAGAAAGGCATATCTATTCCTCTTAAAACATTAAACCTGGTTTTAAATGAATCAATTTCCTTTTGAACCAATTTGTACTTATCCTTCACTTTTTGCATAAAAATTCTTTTAATGATAATTCTATTGGTTTTTGATACCCAATAATTTTTTTCATTGACCCCTAATACTTTGAGTTTCTCCTCACTTCTAGAATTAATAAATTTAGGTACATGTTTTGTAATTTATGGCTTATTCCCTTAATCCTGTTGGATTTTCTCTACTACCTTTTTTGAAAACTTTAATAAAACTAATTTATAACCAGTTACTACAAATGAATCCCATAAATATGAAATATAAATAACAATATCTTTCCACAATATTTTTTGGTTCCTATTAATGGCTGTATGCTCATTTCTTTTTCTTATACCAATAAATGTGACTTTGCAGGGAAGCTTATTGCATAAGTTCATTAGTAAGAATATTACTTTTATTTTTCAACTCTTAATTGGCCTGAATCAATGCATCACTCTTAAACTATGCTAACTTCTTTAAATTTTCAATTTCTTGATCTTTCAAATTTAGTGATGACATTGTATATGCTAATTATTCTAAGGGAACTTCCTCTATTATTGTTGCTTCTGAGCTGGTTACTACACATTGATGTTTGACCTTCTCCTTTAGAAAACTTTCAGTGTGAACTTCCAACATTTCCAACTGCTTATTTAGTTCAATAATTATTGAAAGTAATTGCTTCTCCTTTTGCATTACTTCCAACTTTGGAGTTTGAACATGCTCCAAAGTTGGAATATTGATATTTTTCTTTAACAGTTGGATATATTTTTCCTCGACTTTATCTAATCCCTAATTCAATTTGATTCATTTCAATATTCTCCTAGCTTGATAATAATGTTTTCTATATTTTCGAATTTCATCTATTTAGTTCTGGTAGAGATATTTTCCTTTTTAACCTTGAAAAAATTTCAAGTCTAGCAACACTACAGTTGAGCTTGATAAACGTTTACATAGAAATTCCCTTGTTTGTATGTGTAGATACATTTTATCAACCACATGGATTTTTTTTAGGTCAATTGTGAGCTTGGAGGCTTTTTAATCTTCTGCAATCTTAATGATCTTGGATTTCTCAACATTAAGGGCTACTAAATAATTGATATTATATTTCCATTAGAATCCTACTTTTGCAATTGAATACCAGAAAAATTCTACACTTGAAAATACAAAAACGTATAGACTAAAATATACTAGTACCTAAAAGACTTTGTAACCCTTAAATTTATAATTGGTCGTTAATGGTATCAGATAGGTGCTAACTAAAGTGAAATATAATGGAGTATTTTTTGACTAGTGAAAGGGAGGATAAAATCAATATGATAAATTCATCTTCCCTTTGATCATTGTAATACCATAATAAACAAAAAAACCATTGAAATGATTTATATGGACATATTCGAGAAAATACTTGAAGAGAAAGGTGGATTGTTCTAGTATTGGATCATTTAGAGGTAAAAATGATTGAAGGAGTGTGGAATTTTCTTCCAAATTCAAATCATGATACAACTTAATTCAAACTTCTTCATTTAGAGGTTGGATTTCACTGGGTATTAGAATATATAACATTTGAAAATAGATTCAAACTTAATATAAAACAAAACAAACCCATTCTTTGACACAATTGTCTATTTGCTTGGATGATATTGTTCAGAATACCAAATAATAAATTCAGGAAATGGGTGAGTCTGAGGTATGATGAATTGAGCCAAATATGACTCCCATACTAATGAAACATCCCGCGTGTCTTGAAAACATTGCAATTCCTAGGCAAGGAGCTCAAACAAATCAAATTCACAATGCGTCTCAAGAGCATTGACCTCGTGGTTAATTAAGGGATATTCATCAAAATTTCTAGAGGTTTCAGGTGAGGGTTTGACCTCTTTGAATTTCATATTTGCAATTAAAAAATTTAAAATGAACTGGAGGTATATAAAAAATGTTACCCATAGGATTTTGTAGAAATTATTTTAAACTGATATGCGCGATGATCTCCCTATATTTTTCTTTTGGGTTAAAACAATGAAAATGAATTGATAAAAGTTGTTTTTTTCCCTTTTGTTACCCTCAATCCTACAAAAAATAGTTGTAATGATTTTATTGGTTATCAAATTTATTTTTTTCATTATGGTTGTTGATATGGCTAGGTCCCATCATGATGAGAGAGTGGTTTTAGCAAATACCATAAGCAGAATGTGAGGGGGTCCTAGTCGTATTTGAAACCATGAGGGTGTGGGGTGGGTGGGGGTGGGGGAAACTTCTTCTGCCACAACCATGTATAAAAGGGGGTTTTCAAATGAGGACAAAATGAAGAACCCCCACCCCCCCATTAAAGCTCGAAATTCTGGGTGGACGTTAGGTCCCTACAATACTAGTGTATCCCCATTATTGTTGTTGTTAGTGTAGCCCCCTATTGTTATTTTTCTGCCCATGAATCCCCAATATTTTTATTTTTTTTGTCCCATAGAATCCCACTATTGTTATTGTTGTTCCCTTACATTATTATTGCTATGTAGGCTATGATTATATTGTGACCCTTTAGACTCCTATATATACCAAGGAGGTCTTATTATTTATATCATCCAAGAATTGTTCACTTATGTAATGTAAAGGAGGTTTCCCCCTCCAAGATAATAATTTTTAAGTCATTGATCTATATTTTCTTTTATTTTGTGAGTTGGTTGCATAATATTTACTATTAGAGCTTTGGATTTTAGGGTTTCGATGCTTCAAAAAAGCCATCTTGGAATTTTCAATATAACTTTTTTTTATGCAAGACTTCAAAAGCTAAAATTTCAACTAAGTGGAGCTGAAATCTTGGTTAATGTTGTGTAAAAGTTTTAGATATTATTTTGTGACATTTTCTAAGATATGGTATGAATAAATTAGGGTTTTTTTCAGGTCCATAATTCAATATCAAACAGGTGACCTAGGGAAAATCGTCATAACTTTCTCTCTGAGCATTGTATTTGAATTTTGTAAAAAGTGACTGAAATTTCACGGACTCTAGTTTTTCATGTATCATTTTTATGTTCGAAGATCAAAACAATGATATGTGGAATTTCATACAAATTTTCTCTACTTAACCCATCTATACTCAGGTCATCATGGGAGATTGGGCATAACTATTCCTTGAAGAATCCAATCATGGTATCACTTGTGGGGTTGGAAAGAAGACTCAGAGGGCTACCACAAGACAAATTTTAGATCTTCGAGAGATGAAAGTACAAAGTTACAACCATTTCAAGAGAAAGCTCCTAAAAGAAAAAAAAAAGTGTGTATTTTTTAAAAATTGCATAACTTTCTTAAAAGGTGTGTATTATGGTCCTTAAAATGTGTTGAAAAATATTTGTACTATGGAATACAAATTGGAGCTTCCTACATATTCTGAGTACACACATTTTTTCATGTTTCATGCTTAAATAAGGTTATTGGTGACAAGCTCCCAGTTCAAGCAGTGTTTCCAGAACTTGACGAAGAAGGAAAAATCATATTTGACTATGAATCAGTCACAGAAACAATCCGACGGCTATGGAATCGATTAATTTCAAAGTATCTCATCAAGTGGAAGAACTTACCCATTGAATATTCCACATGGGAGGATGATAATTTTATAAGAAGCATCCATAACTATTCAAATGTTGAGGACAATACTTTTTTTGAAGGAAAGGGGCATGTTAGGTCCCTATAATACTAGTGTACTCCCCTTATTGTTAGTGCTAGTGCTAGTGTATCCCCCTATTTTTATTGTTGTGCCCATGTATCCCCTATATTTTTATTGTTGTGCCCCATAAAAGGCCACTATTTTTATTATTGTGCCCTTACATTATTATATTGTGACCCCTTAGACTCTGATATATAGCAATGAGGTCTTATCATTTGTATCGTCCAAGAATTGTTCATTTATGTAATTTAGAGAATGCTTCCCCCTTGAAGAGAATAAATTTGAAGTCGTTGATCTAACTTTTCTTTTGTTTTATGAGTTGGTTGCATAACAGTGGATGAGGGTTGCAATTCCTTCTTCGTCGTTGAAAAAATATGGTGGACATAGTGGTGTTTGGAAAGTGTGCACCATTTAACACCTACACTAACATTTTATTATGGTAATAATAAAATTTATTTAAAATCATAATAAAATTTAATCAGTCATTTAATTTTTTTTTAAATAAATTATTTCCAAAAAAAGGAAATTTTTGAAAAAGAAAGGTTACAACACCCAATATCCTTAATCAAGAATTAAGGAACCATATATGTTACAAAGTGGTATTAGAGCAATGTTTCAACACTAGGCATATATGGGCACAAGAATAGATGAAATGGGAGTTTTTGTATTATGTTGCAAAATGGTATCAGAACTAAGGTTTAGCACTAAACCTAGATGGGCTCGAGTATATGAAAGAATTTAAGTTTTAAATTGATATTTATGCATTCAAGTGCAATGATGTGAAATCATTTTGTGGTATATATGAATACACTAATGTTACTTAAAGACTCGGCTATGTTTTATGCAACAAGATAAACATGCAAGTTGGTATGGGCCTAGGAACAAACAATGTAAAGGTTATAGGCATGTTTAATTGTGATGATTTTAATGGTACTAATATTTATTTTTTATTTCAGTATATAAGAATACATTCCAGTGGTGAAAATAAATAGAAGGAAGTCCAACAGAAAGGAACAACTCAATATTGACATGATTTACTCTAGGGAAAATGGGGGAGAAGAGGGTACATCCATTGACCTTGTTGAGACAATGAAAAGCCTGAAGGAAGAAATTTGGAGTTGCAAAACAGATAATGAAAGACTATGTAAAAAACCATCCTTAATTAACCTAATTTGGTTACTATGTTATCCAAATATCACCATGTGGCTATGAGAATGGGGATTTTTTTTTGTGATCGTCTCATCAAGATGATCATGATGATATACAAATTTATCCTATTTGGGTCGATTTAAATTTTCCTCTACGTCATGTTGTGTGGCACACACATGGGACCCATGTGGTGCCACATGACATACCACCTTAATGCAACATCACTCTAGGACAGGTTAAGTGGTGTGTGCCACCTTTCCCTTGTTCCATGTAACCGGGTCACACAAATCACTGATATATGGGTCATATATCCCTTTTAGAAGTTTAATCTTCCATAACCTATATTTTAAATTATGCGTATATATGGACATATATTTATCACTTAATTTCAAAATGTCATGTTGTATTCTAATAGGGGTTCATAGAAAATTTACTCTTGAACACCAAGGAATGTCGCAGTTAAAATAATGTGGAAAATTTAGATTCTGATGTTGGACTATGTCAACAACATTCCTACATATATGGAAAGGCCCTAAGTAAATCCTACAAAATAAGGCACAATTTCATACTTGAAGCTAATAATCCATCCATACTGTCAATTATTTCACATATAATGGGAGAATTAATAACAACTAGAAAAATCCCAAAACACTTTGATAACATTGGTCACAACTTTCCAAATCATATTCATAATTTTCGTTGTTGAAACCTAATTTTAGGTTTTATGGAATATCCATTCTATACTCCAAATCTACAAAAGAATATATGCCCTCAATTAAAACTAGTATTTCATACCTTTAGGATAAATAAGAAAAATATTAAAGTACTGAGCAGAAACACCCCCAACTTTGGGTTTCCATGACTCATGATAACCACTTGTCCTCAATATAGATCCATTTTGTAATAGTATTTTCTAGACCATCATTGAATTTCTTTCACATATTCCATGGGGATCCACTCTTTGTGGATGTTTTTAACTTTGTTTGAGTGCCTCTTCATTAAGAAGTAAATGACAATTAACACAAAGAGTTGTTATAGTAGAAAAGGGTCAATTCTAGGAACTTTTCTTGGAATCATAGGACAACCTCGAGGTGAATTTAGTTCTAAATGTATCCCCTTGATATATTTATGAGTATAGAAACATTCAACCTTTACAATTCTAGGGCTTACTTAAGAAATAATCTCACATTGAAAACCAATGTTGTCATGACCCCCAACTCTACCATCAAGAGTAGAGTCCCACCAAGATTTTCTACACAAAGTTATACTTTATCTGATTCAAGCATCAATTTTATCACTTGTTGGGTAAAAACCATTTAAAAATAACCATAAAACTCATGCAAAGGTCGAAATAAATTTTTATAGTATGTTTCCAATAGAGTTCAAGATTCAGCTTTGGGTTTTACCCAAAGGCATGCATTTGGATTTGAACTAGATCATGGCTAAAACAAGGATTTATGGTTTTAGCCTATACCCACTTATAAACAACCCACCAATCACATAGATAATTTTTTACTTGTGCACTTAACCATAATCAACATTACAAGAGGTAAATCATAGCTTGGCTTTTTCATACCAAATCTTTTGCAATACAATAATAGATGAAGCATGCATGAAAAAAGGTTTGTACCAAAAAGAAAGTTTGAAATGACTTGGTAACCGAAGGTTATGAATTCACAAAATACACCCTAGCTACCAATCACTTTATACCATGTGCACACACCTAATAGAAATCAAATGCATTTCATTCCATGATCAAAGGTTACTTTGTCCTTAGTAGTCGAGTCTATTGTCAAATCCATGGCATGTTTGACCTACTAGCAGGTTGAAATGCCTTCAACACCATTTGAACACCCATTCGAGCTTTTGGTTATTCGAAAAATTTCAGATCACACTCACAAAGGTAATGAACTCATGTAATGGGAAAAATAAGGTTGAAATCAACCCAAACAAACCAAGCTTCCAAGCAACTAGTGATATCAAAGAACAAGGTTAATTCAATTACTATATGAAACCATGTAAATATGTCAATCATAGAACCACCCTCTCATCCTCACAACTTCTTTATCAAACCAATCCAGCTCAAACAAAGCTCCAGAGGACAAAATTTGAAATGTCTAAATAAATTGAGCTCAAACAGAGCTCAAGAGAACAAGGTCGAAAATATCTAGTTGGGTTAGGGAAAGTTCCATCAAACTCAAATATATTTGAAATAGTTGGTTTCATCATCTAATATTATCTTATAACATCAAACCAATGCTTTCAAAATAATTGTCTTTTGTAATTTCACAAAATTAGTTCAAAATAAATATGTTTTGTTAGGCAATAAATAAACTTACTTACAATGAGTCATACAATACAGATGATATCATATATCCCAAAATAAATATCGTTGTAGGTAGCCTTATTTAGGTAAGAAATATTCCCTTTTTAAGTAAGAATCTATTTCCACTCAGATATATCATCCATAGGTCAAGTAACAACCTTTCCTTCAACTGTTGGAAGGGGAAAAAATGACTTGTTTCCTAGCCTCACACTTCAATTTCGTAGTTCTAATTAATGTAACATTAATATCATGAAATTTTTGAATTAAAACCATACATCAACCCACACTATGCATGTTTGCAATCACTAAAATCATTGCAATGAGCATATGCAATAGTTAAAAAATTGTGCACAAAAATAGGAGACGAGTTTGAGAAAAAAAACAACTAAAGAGAAGAACTACAATAACAAGCCTCTTCAGAATGTCATGCATATTACCATAATTAAACATGCTCAAGCTCAATTGTATAAAACATGAAATATGTATAGCCATAATGCATGCAATTATTATTATGACCATAAGTAGTATAAACTTCAAATCCTTAAATCTAGTCAATATTAATACCTTACAACATATTCTAAACATTATTTTTTTTATATTATTATAACGCCATAACATACAAATGTTGAGACACTAACTTCATTTAAAAAATATTTTTCATTAACTCAAGTCTTGAAACCTGTAGAATTTCATCAAGGAACAGTTATTAACTAGACACACAGACAAGAAAGGCCCGCTTAATAGGAAATAAGTTTACAATAGGTAGGCTCAATAAACATCTCAATTTACATAGTTAAAGCATGCATAAGAATAGATATCTAATATAAATATGAAATCTTAGGATGCACTTCAATAGAAAAGGTAATAAATATTTCTAGTGTTGGTATATAAGGAAAGGTCGCAAATCATCATGGAATACAAAAAAGTGCTAATTTTATTCTCTTCATTTCTTGTGAAATGGACTTTGGGTTTCATAAACAATGGTGTTCTCCAATCCATTCAAGACCAAGTATCTATTCCATTTGCACATAGGTTAGAAATAAAACAACCATTAAAAACACTTATGGTTGCGGTCATCGAGTGTGAAACACTAAACAATAATAAGTGAATAAATAAATCACTGTGTATCTCACCAAAAGTAAAGTTATATTTCCATGGAACAGGTCATTCATTAGTGAGGTGTCCTTCCATGGAACGGGTCGGCCAAGTGGAGAAGGACTCACTAAGCAGGAGATTTAACCAGGTGGAGGTTATTCACTGATCTCATATTATGAAAAAACATTCAATTACCCTTTGTTTGTAACCAGTCGTACAATTCAATAATATAGAGCGACTGCTTAGTCAAAATAAGAGAGAAATTATAGCTCAAGGGGAGGGATTTGAACACCATCCGACAAAGAAATTAATACATAGTGATGAACATAGCACGAGATGTATTCAACATAGGATGAAGAGAGCACTAAAAAAATTAAATAAGTCGAGATGAATTTAATTAAGACACTCAATAAACAAAATAAGTCACCACATTGCAGCGAGTGTGGAAGAGATTTTACCCACATTTTATTAACATAAGGAAGATGCCCAATAATGTGAAAATGATAGAAATGGTTTATGGGAAAAGTGAAAACACCCAGGCAACACTAGAACATGAAGTATGGTTTGTATGTAGCCTATGGGAAAAGTGTATATGCCCAAAAATGGTGAGAACATAATGTATGGCATGTGGACAAGGTGGAGACACTAGCCAATAAGTAGGACATGACCAAGAGAGGAGATACATCCACAAGAGAGGATGAAACACAACCCACAAAAAACTTGACTTAGGGATTGAGAGAGATTACCTCCTAAAGTCTCTTAGAAACTAAATTAGCAACTTCCAAATAATTAGAAACAACTTTTAGAGGGAAATTTTATTTACCATCTCTAGAATCACTCAGCGGGAGAGAACAAAGAGTTAATAGTCAAATGATTCCAACAATATAAACATGAGATTCATTGCTCACGGTAATGGTGATAAATACTTATCTCATAGAAATATCGAGTAATCGAGTTCAAGAATATGCTTCTCCACCCAACCTTATACCTTATTGCATTGTAGTCATTCTTGCAGACCAATCACCCCAAAGCCAGGTTCCAAAATTAATAACTCTTATATAGCTCATTTCAACTTTTACAATAAATCATGTATGTACAGTGGATTTCCGATCCACTTGGTAAATATTGATTTATAAATCCAGCCATCTTATAATGGCCCTCTTGTAGCCTTTTGATGATTTATATGTGTTCAATCTGACTTGGATTTGTTCCCCTTTCCTTGATTTATACCTGTTGAAAAATGTTAGTAGTATCAGTCTTCATAATTGTATTTGAGTCATGATGTAATGTATTTGTAGAATGAAAGAAAAATAAATTTTAAGGGAAGTTGATTTATTAAAGCATGGGTTTCATTCTTGGGTCAATGATTCTTAGGTCTAAGCCTCCATTATAGGCTTCTAGGGTTTATGACAAGTTTCCTTGTCCATGTCATTATGTAATAGACCCTTCTTGGGCTTCTTTATTCAAGAAATAAATAAATAAATTGTAAAAAATAATTCATTTATGCCTCCTCCACCAAGTCAACCTCAAATAAGGATAATTCGTCCTCCTCAAGGGAATTCTAACTCACACAAACACTATATAAAGGTAGCAATTCAACCTCATCTGGAGCATCAACTCAGGAAGTTCGATATACAGTTGTTGTAAGCAAAAAAAGGGTGCGAATTCAAGGAAGAGGAATAAAATCCTAGCAAATAAGAAGGAAGGATTTGTCAAGAAAAAGGAAGTCAAATTTTCTCTCTCCTTGTCTCACACATGCGAAGCTATTGGATTGTTGTTGGGTTGTAACTGTTGGACAAGAAGAGACTAATAAAGTTAGTTGAATCATATTGGAAGGCTGACTTGGTGGAGGAGGAAGGTCTTTTGGTAAAGTCTGAGGTCTTGGCCTATCTCAATTTTATTAGTGGAAGAGCTTGACTGGGTTTTCCCCTAGAGAGGGGTTTTAGCCCTAGTCGAGTTCCTACATTTGGTGTCGTTGATCTTCATGTTTTGATTTGATGATTGCTTCATGAAACTAAGATAAAATAATAGCATAAAGAGAAGATAATAAAACTACCAGAATATCACAAGTAATTTTTAATATAAGATTTGTTTTCTACCTTTATGATTTTCTAACATGGTATTAGAGCTAAGGTGAGGAAGGACAAAATTGGCTTGAAGGTTAATTGAAAGAAGAGTTAATGAGGAAGGAAAAAAGAAGGTCATTAAGGAAATTATAATATAAGAAGATAAACCTTATATATATAAATACTATGAAAACCTCGATGAAAACAAAAAACAAGCTATAATGAGCCTCCAACTACATGGCATGGAAAAAGGGGAATGATTTTATTCTCGATAAGCATAAAGTTTTGGATATTTTTTAGGGAAAAGTTAAGAAACCAACATATTATACAAAAAAGGAGAAGTTTAGGGAAACAAACATCTTTGCCATGAATCTCATAGTAGATGGAGTAAAGGAAAATGTGATCCCATACATATCTAATATAGATTCCACATAAGAAATGTAGGAATATCTCTCCGTTACACCAATTTTTGGTCATCTAACCTGTTACTATTAGATGGACCATTTTTACCCTAGTAAAATTGCTTTCACTATGATAACTTACTAATCTATACTTTATTAAGTTTTTTATGGTCTAAACAAGAAACCCAATGAGGAATAATTGAATAAATCCCTATTTGTTTGATTTTCCTCAAGGGATAATTAATTAAACAACAATTTAATTAATATTCCTGGTCATATTTAACCCAAAACAGGAAAATTAATTAAGTAAATCATTATTCATCTTATTATTTTCTAGGAACAATTAAAAACATTATTTAAATAATATTCCTCGTTAAATTTGGCTAAATCATTTATAAATAATTGAATAAATAAATATTTATTTAATTATTACTCAGCCACATTCTTAAAATAATAAATAAATCATTTATTTATTTATTATTTACAAATAAAGGCATTTGACCAAATTCAAAATCTTTTTCCCTCCAACAAAAATAATAAAATATTCCATAAAAGTTGGATCTAGATTTGGTTAATAATATTTAAATTATGCACCAATATCTAGAATAACTCAATATTTTGTTATAAATAGAAGGGTTTTTCCATTCATTCACTACCTTTTGTTGCCTAAAGATCGCTATGGATCTATACTTTTGGTCTAACTTTGATCCTCCATTATTGTCATATTTTTCTACCTTTTTGCTTGTGAGCTCCCCTTGAGTTCCGTTTTTGTCTGGGATTTCTGCACCATCAATAGAGACAGATCTTAGATCTGAAGTGTTGAGGACATACAAGAACCCATCCCATTGAGGGGGAATGGTAACATATTTCTATGTTCCCTTCCAAGGTGTCATAATACAAAAAATTATTTAAAAACATTCTTGTCTTGTTCATTGGATTCATGGAGCAACTCTTTGTTTTATTTTATGTTTAATGTCTTTAACTGCATAGTTCTCGATTTCTGTAGAATCTATTTTGATCACTAACTGTAGATATAAGGAAATTGATAGCCATCTTTGATGTTAGGGTTGTTTGTTATGCACAACTAAAGTGAGTTTTTTTTGTATGCTTGTGATTAGAATTCACACTAACAACTGGCGACTCCACAAGGGTTTATAATTACGACCACTATTGTTTTTCAGATCCCTGCATGAACAGCTGCTTCAACCCCTAGGTTTTTTCTTCAATTTCTTATTTTGAATTTCTTGATGGGTTTTTTAACCTTTAAAACCCTAAAACAATCAAAATTAGAACTTTCGTGTGTTTCTGGGCCTATTGCGCAGGTGACAGGTATCAACCATAGCTGAGATGACATTTTTTTTCTGAAACCTGCTCCCAAGATGACTGAAAGTGCAAGTTGCACTTTTTGGGCCAAAATATGTGACCTCAACCTTCAGGATGCAGAAAACAACCTGAAACCTGTGACCTCCACTGAAAACAGGTCAAAACCTACGACCTGTACTTTTTGTAGGAGTTTTACTGTGATTTTTCTAGGTTTGTCTGGGCTATTGTTCAGGTTTGTCTGACCTCCCTCTCCACCCGTCTTGGACCTATACTTGCTTTTTTTTACTTGTCTAAGTAGGAACCGAGCCCATTAGGGCTTCAGTATGCTTCCACCTTTTTAGGAGGAGTTTAGCTGAAGCAGGTCATCTGAGATTTCAGTGTGTTCAACCATTTTTCAGATCTGAACCTATACTTTCAGATCCATTTCAAATCGGTTATTCATTCATCCAAAACACCTATTTTAATTTTTTTTTGGTCCTCCTTGAGGGTCCCCTCCATTTTCCTTCAGGTTGTAGCCTTTCGCCCCCTTTTTTACAACACTTTTCCCTCTAGTTTTTGTTGTTTTGTGCACCTATTTCCAGCAGATATGACCTTTAGATCCCTGTCCTTCCCAACTTTAGATCCATTGGCCATTTTGTGTGTTTTGACTAGATTTCGCCCACCCATAGACTAGTTGTCGGGAATCCCTCCTCCTTGGGTTTAAATTGAGGCATCTTTAGTTGTTTATTTATGTCATATTCAGTTTCTTTAACTGTCATTTTTAGATTTATTTATAGTTATACAACATATTTTTTATTTTTTCTCTACACACGTCTGCGCTTAATTAAAATTAACACACTTATTACATACACACACACCCTAAGTGAAGAGAACCTGGTTTACACCGCCAGGCCAAGACTATAAAATTGTAATCAATTGATCCTGCACCTCCTTGCCCTTGTTTCAACATTGTAATAATTTGACCCTGCACCTCATTGCCCTTGTTGGTCTCTCTTCCTTCTGTGATCCCTATCTATTTTACATCATTGCGCCCCAAGGCATTTATCTTGGAGACTCCTAGGCCTTCATCCTTAGTTTTCAGTAGGAAGACTTACTCCTCTAGGTAGGGTTCGAGTTCTTCATCCATCGAGTCCCCATTCTGACTCTGCTTCTGGTTCATCGGTTTCCCCTTCTGTTTCTATCTCCGACTCTCCTCCTGTCACCTTCACCATGTCTATTTCAGGACCTAACACTGGTGATAGCCCGACCCTAATGTTGGGAATGCTACTAGTGGGGCTGCAACAGGAACTATCATGGCTGCTCCCTTGTTCCCTTATATGGCAGGCCTTAGTCTTCCTGATTTTGGCCAGTTGATTAATTACCCCATACACCATGATCCTGGTTGGTCTGTTATGCCAAACAAGCTCCCTTCAGACATCCCCAAGTTTGAAGATATTTTTGGAGAGGATCCTACCAACCATGTTCATTCTTTCCACATGTGGTGTTTGTCTAAATCCATCATCAATGACTTCGTCCATCTTCGGTTGTTCCAGCATACGCTTACTGGAGAAGCTTCCAACTAGTATGTTGAACAAGCCTATACCTCTCATATTGCTTTTGCAACTCTTGCCAAGGCTTTTCTATCTTACTTCCAGCTTCCCCTTCACTATGACATCGGTACCGAACTCTTGACCTCTTTCCGTCAATCATCTTCCACACGCCTATCTGATCATGTCTAAGAATGGTGGAGAAGAAAGAGCCTATATTGAGCCCCTACCTTTGAATAATGTGTCTACATGGAGTGGTTTCTCAGATCCCTTTTGCCTGATATTGGAAAAGATGTCGCATCTCACTTCCCTCAAACCAAGGAAGTTTCCCTCTAGATTATGTTGAAGTATGACCTGATCTATGCACATTATGGTTATGGTTATACCATATTAATTGATCTCCCTAGACCTGGTGGTGGAAATGCACCGTGGGCATCCCATGCCACTGATGGTATCATTGGAGCCCTTTCTCATCCGTACACTCATCCTCCCATGGGTTATGGTTTCCCTCAGGGAGGGGCCAACTCCTCCAGTAATTTTCCCCCTCCCGGTAGCTTGTATCTAGGATACGACATGCCTCCTCCTTTTGCCCAACCTATTTACCCCAATGTTGCCTAGCCTCCTTATTATCCATATCTGCAGCCTGGTGCTCCAAATCCTCCAGCATTAGCACCTCAGCCTCCCTTTCCTTCTCAACCCCCGCAACAGTAGCCACCACCCCCTCAGGGTCAGGTGTATGCACAACAGGGTGCGACTAATCCTCCCACTTCTAAAAACAAGAGGAAAGGCAAACAAAACCAATCTACCCCAGATAATCCAGGAAAGAATCCCCAAGGTAATGCACCTAACACAGCAACCCAGAAATAGGGCACTCATCCCAAGTAGGACAGGCTTGTTCACACAAACAAACCTTGTTCTTTTTGCGGTGTCTATGGTCACTACACCCATGATTGTCCTATTTTACCCTAGATGCATCAAATGTGGGAAGCTCAGGTAGCATCCCGAGGACAACAAGCCTCCCCTTCAATTCCTCCCAATACTGCCCCTATCCAACCAACTGTGTTTACCAATCCTTCCCCCCAGCAACGATTTTTGTCTACCCAACCCCCTGAAAGTCAGGTGGCCACTCAATCGCCTCCATCTGGTACCTCTGATTACCAAATTCTCATAATGAACTCTGACCAACCCATTACCGTTGACCTCAACCTTCAGACTCAGTCTCGTTAGTACAGCAAACCCCCTTCTATGTCTACTCCTGAGCCCCTTTCTTCAAGTCCCATAGAGCCTATTTTGACACCCAATGGTCCTTTACTGATCCCTCAGGCTAAGGAAGAGGTTCATACCAAGATCCCCAAAGGACCATTACGCAAAAATGCTACTTCTTGTAAAACTACCCATTCATATAGTATAGTAGATGACTTCAGCCAATCCCCTGTTGCCATGTCAATGCTGGAATTCCTCCAATCATGCCCTTCATAACGAAAATCTCTACTAACTACCCTAGATGTTGTGGATCCTTCATATGATCATTTTATTGTCTTCAATGTTGACTGGTTAGAAAATCCCCCCTTCCTACTTACATTTCCTTCCAAATCCCTGTCAAGATCTTAAATGCCAACGTCTCCCGTTGTATCATTGATAAGGGGGCATCCACCTCTGTGATGTCCACTTCAATTTGGAATAAAATAGGATCTCCTAAGTTAGCCCCTTCCACTATCACCCTCTAAGCGTGGGATGACCACTCTTCCCAGCCCCTTGGCATGTTCTGAAATTGTCCTATTACTCTTGCGGGTAAGACTGTTTGTGTTGATGTAGAAGTATTGATGCTCCCTTAGACTACAACATTCTATTGGGTCGTAGCTACACTTATGCAATGTCTTTTGTCCCATATCTGGTTCACCGTAAGATGTGATTTCCTCATAATGGAAAGATTGTCACCATTTACCAGTTGACATATCATGAACCGAAGTTTCAGACCTCCCCTAAGTCCATCATCTCTTCGGTGGCCAATAAACAAATAATCAAACCTATGACCAGTTTCTCACCCAGAGTCTATAAATATTCCTCTTTTCTTGGTTCAGTCCTTGGTCTCCCTCCTCCTATCTCTAACCCTAGCTCATTGAATGTTTGCATGATGCAATCGTCTTGGTCTGACCTAAAACAGACCGGTTCGACTAGTCAGCAGCCCCGCCCTTCACAACCTGCTCCTATTACTTTGACTCAGCCTTCAGGACCCCCTCCTCAAGGCCCCTCATCTGCATCTAGTGTTTTTTATCCTATCTACCCTCCTAGAATGGTTCCCCCTAGCCTTAACCATCTCGAAGCCATCCTGCCTAGCCATTACCCCTCCGACCAGATTCCATTTTTCGCTCCCCCTCCTAGAGTATTTTCGGTACCTGTTATGGCTACCTTGTCTCTTCCTAGCATGACCCTGGGGATCCCAATCTGGTACATAGATCCCCCAACCTCTATCCACCTGGTCAGCCCAAAACTTATACTGCTTTGACCCTGGTCCAACCAGTCGCCATGACCTCTCCCTTTTCTTTTGTCCCTCAACCACCTCAACAGGAACCTACTCCTGTTGTGAAATTTTCGAGTGAGGGGGGCAAAGCCCACAAGAAGGCACCAAAAGAAAAGGCTGCCCAAACAACCCCTGCTCCTCCTCGGCCTCCAAAGTGTACCACCCGGTGTGTCTTGTGTGATTTTGTCATTCATTCCACCCATACTTGTCCTGAATTACCTCGTCTCAAGCCCATGGTCAATGAATCGTTTCCAGAATCCCAGAAGTCTATGTCACTTTACCTAATTCAGTCCCGAAACTGAAGTCTTTGCACACAAATCATCCTTGTCCTTTGTGTGATTTCCATGGCCACTATACCCACATCTTTCCCCACCTCGATGACTACCGCACCTTTTTAGAAGCATTCCGCCAATTCAAGGCCAAGTGCAACGAGTCCACCTCTCTGATGCAGGGGTAATAGATTCGAAAAATACTTTATATTTTATTAAACCTAAGGGGTCCTATGTTTTTGAGAGAATATTGATTTATGTAAATATTAATGGGTTTTTAGAGTGATTTTAATTAATTAATTGTGAGGATTTGTTAATATTCCCAAGTGATTGGAGAATATGAGAGAAATTAGTTTTTAGATATTTAAGAGATAATTATGAAGCCTAAGTTAGATTTGGTTTCAAAATTTTAGGGATAAAATCTAGATTGTAGGGGTGTTGAGATATTTGAGGAATTTATTGAGTTATTGAAGGGATATTGAACCTAAATTGGTTCAATTAAATTTGTATAAATTAATAAGCTTAGAAGGAAAAATAGAATCAGAGAGAGCGAGGAATAGAGTAGCAACAGAAATTACTTGTAAGCCTTTGGGAAAGATTTTAAATGTGGCCACTGGTTGAAAATCAGGCCAAAGAAGAATAATGTTGATGTAGGTACTGTTTATTAATGCAGAATTTAATTTTCTAAAGTTTATGTCCCATTATTGAGTTTTGTGTAGAATTGATTGGGTAATTTAGCATCAGAATTAATCGATTCTAAAAAGGAAGAATGCCTGTGTAAGACATTGGTGAATAGAATTCACGTGTTCATGGTATAAAAGGGGGTTTTGAATCCTTTTGAATTGTTGAATTATATGGTTATGTTTTAAATTGAATGCAATCAAATGTCTATAATCCTGTATAATTCAAATGCAATAAGGTGCTGGAGTAATACTTCACAGTTCTGTTAACAATTATAAAGTCCAAGTAAATCTTGATACAAAGCTGAAATTTGGTGGAGCCGACTACAATACAACCGGGACTCAAAAAAATTGAGATCGAGCATGTTTAAACTTTGCATTAAAATTATGTTTGATTTGGCATCAGATTGGGCCGATCCATGGCATCAGATTTGAAGAATTCAATTATTTTTTAATCGCTGGGTTATATAAACTCTGTGTCATTTTATTGTATTACGGCAAAATGAAATTCGATTTTGAAGTCAAATAGGGACTTTTATGAAAGGGGAAATGTCATCCCTAATTGAAATTCTTTGAGAAGCCACATAAGCCTGAAGTGTTATAACGTTTGATGAATTGACATATGCCGAAGGTTGAAATGAATTTGCAGGTCGAAATTATGTTTGCAGGTGGTCTAAGCCCATATAAAATATGCATGTTTCATAGAGGAACAATGATTGCAAAATTTTGTGTTTGGCCGCAATTGACCACAAGCATGGAGATTAATAAGAAATTGATGAAGGTTTTAGCCTTCTGAGAAAGGAACAACAATCAAATTATGCAATTGGAGCTGTAACAAACAACGTTCAAAACTTGAAGGCGTAGAGCTGTGAGAATGGAAATCCGAGCTGAAGTGCAACATCATCATGTTTACCAACTGCAATGGTGTAATTGTAAATGTAGTGGATTGAACTGAAGACAACAATGGCCAAATTAATATGCAGAGGTGTTGTATTGAGTAGCAGAGTCGATGGATGGTGATAAGTGAAGCGATGAGGAGATACCGACTTCATATTCCGTATTGAGTCAACATCGAAGGCAGAACCATAAGCTACGGAAACCACAATCAAGCGATGGATCATATTGAATGAAGAATCAATGGATCATTGAGCATAAAGCAAGGGCACAGTAAAACGTGAGTCAAGACTCATTCAAGGTAAGAAAACCTATGGGCCGCATGTTTCGGGATTTTATTTGTGCGGTTTAATTATATGATCAAAAGTGGGCTGAGAAGGTCGATTTTATATGCGCAGTGCTTTGAGTTTAAGTCAAAGTTTTAAATTGAGATGTCCATATGGACTAACGCATATGAAGCGTTGACATGTTTGGCCAATTCTTAATGCTTTGAATTTTAATAAACGTTGAAGGCTAATTTCAAGAGAGCTGATAACTTGCATTGAGTCATGAAAGTGTGAAATTTGATTCACATTTTCATAAGGTGAAAACCAAAGATTATATTTGAATTATTTAAAATTCAAATATTTGATTTAAATTCATGAGATGGGTTTGAGTTATATGGTTTTATAATCATTGTTAAGAAATAAAGCTTCCGCAAGGGATATTAAATCTGGGTTGGATTGTTTGGTTTTATAACCATCAGGAAAGATAGAAGCTTCCGCATATTGTGAGTTTGCCCAGATTGGGAATTTTATTGGAGCATAAAGTTGAAATGCATTTCATATGCATAATAAAGTGTGATTGTGGGTAAAGCGGGGTTTCCCCCGCTATCAAGTGGTATTAGAGCAGGAAGACTCTGTTGAAATTGAAGATTTTTTTTTTCTAAATGAGTGCAGGAAGGTTCTGTTAAGAATTGAAGTGTGTTTTTCTAAATGTGTGATGAAGAAGGAAGAAGGAAGATCATATTATAAAGTTGATATGCAAATGTACACAGAGTTGTAGTGAACAGATATTTTCAGAAATGAGAGGAGGACAAGATCTTGCAAATATCTTGCAGATAAAATAATTTTAAATCTGATTTGAATTTTATGATTGTAGATATGATGAAGACAGAATTTTTGGAAGTGAACCTGATATTCAGCTAAAGGCTAGATAGGGAGAAAAATTGCAGTGTTCTCAAGAGAAGGCGAGTTGAAGAGATAGCCTAGAGAGAGCAGAAGAGAGTTCTCAAGAGGTTATAGACATGGTGAACCAATACTTGCCAAAAGGCCAAGTCCAGTGAGTGGATTGGTGAGGTAAGTGGCAGCAAGAGAGCTTGCTGTTGCGGAGGCTAGTGCAACTCATGGTGAGTGAGAAGCTCATGGAGGATCAGGGAAGAGGTTCAGAAGAATGCCATAGAGGTAAGATGACTGATAAGGTCAGAGAAAGAGAAATTGCAGTAATGAAGGTACAATTGTAGGTACTACAGGAATGGCTACAAGAGGAGGAAAACCAGAAAGGAGGATGGATATTTTTACTGAAGGGAAAGAGAGTAATTTGGCAACCATTGCAGTTGAGGTTGAAGCAAGGAGAGATTTCCTTATTGAAAGAGGAACTTAGAGTTCTTGAGATGGAATTTGAAGATTCCACATGCAGATCTATTCAAAAGGAAGTGTTGGAGGAAGCAGTCAAGACTGAAAGGTCTTGTGGTTTAAAAACTAATGATTTTTGTGTGTTTGCAGGTACATCACAAGGAGATGAATAAGCTTAAAATTTTGTTAAAGAGAAGGAGAAATAATTGAATTTGAAATCTGTTCAGATCAATGCTGAGATGGTAAGATCTCAGGAAGGCATGAAGACAGAAGGGTCTCATGAGAATATTCAGCAGAATGTTGGAGCAGAAGAAGAAATACCAACTGATGATGGGTCAAAAGCCGATGAAGGTATGGAAAATTGTGTGAAGTTTCCAAGTTCTACTCATAATGAAATTGTTGAATTGTATAGGAAACTAGATCTTCAGAGAAGAGAATTGGAGAGGCAGAGAACTTCACACAGGATAATTTGCTGAAGAAGCAAGATGAGAAAGTTTTCATGAATGACATTCATGAAGCAGAAGATGGAAAGAAGGAGAGACTAGCTGACAGTCTCATGGAGAATGCAAATCAGCATACTGGTGTGCTGACAACGAATTTGGAAGAAAACTTAGAGCAGCATACTAAAGTGTTGCCAGAGAAAGATGAGGAGAAAGCCAGTAAATATTTTCTAAGTCTTGAAAGAGACTTAGAACTATAGAAAGCAGAATTCATGACTAAATCATCAATTGAGACCACTGGGTCTTGTGATTTTTAAACTGACAATTTGATTGAGCTTACAAATATTGCAGAAGACAATCCATCACTTGGAATTGTCTTGAGAGAAGAAGAATTGTTGCAGAAAGGAAATGAGACAGTCATGTCTCATATGTAGAGGCTTGTTACCATGGGTGACAAAAAAGAGTTGGCTTGTCTGAATAGCCAAGAGAAGACTGGAGGACAGAATTTTGGAACTACTACAGTGATGGAGAATCATAATTCTATTCTAATTAAGGATGAAGGTATAGTGCTTGAAGATATTGATTTGATTGCCAGAATCAAACAAGAAATTGAAGTAAAATTACTAAACATTGTCGAAGAAGAAGAAGATGTTGAATTTAAGCATACTACTGATGTGAAACAAGTACAAATGAGATGGCTAAAATTTTTTCTAAAGACATTTGAACTAGAGGAATAAGTTGCAGGCACTAAAATGAAAATTCTTGAAGCTATGAAAAGAATAGGAGCAGATATTAGTTTGCAGAAGGCCACATTTACAATCTTGCTCGAAGGCTTACTAGTATACAAACAGAGATAAATGAATATATTACTACAGGAAGAAAATTAAATGATAATTTATTTGTTAAAAGTAAATTTGCAAGTGATGTGAAAAATAAAATTGTTGCAGAGGGACAGGAATTTTGGGAGGCAACAATAATCGGGGAGATGATTGCTGAGGCAACATTGGCGGTAGCAACAGAAAGTGAAAGCAGCAGTAGTAGGAAAAGTAATTTCCAAACAAAAGAAAGGTTGGACATAGAGATTGAAAGCATCAGAGGACTGATGATGAAGGTGTCTCGAAAGCAGCAGAAAGAAGCAAGAATGAAAAATAATTTTAGCAAGAGAAAGACAGAGGCAGATTGTGAAAGTGCAACTAGTGGAACGAGGCAGCATAAACTATGGAGACCTGGAGAAAAGCAACAAACAACAACAAATGATAACTTGCAGAACAAAGTGTGGGATCCAGGGAAATAATGACAAATACTTAAAGACACATGACCAAGAGATCATGATCATTTTCAACCTTGGGAGTCTGATGCAGGGGCATTAGATTCAAAAAATACTTTGTATATTATTAAACCTAAGGGGTCTTATGTTTTTGAGAGAATATTGATTTATGTAAATATTAATGGGTTTTTAGAGTGATTTTAATTAATTAATTGTGATGATTTGTTAATATTCCCAAGTGATCGGATAATATGAGAGAAATTATATTTTCGATATTTAAGAGATAATTATGAAGCCTAAGTTAGATTTGGTTTCAAAATTTTAGGGATAAAATCTAGATTGTAGGGATGTTGAGATATTTGAGTACTTTGTTGAGTTATTGAAGGGATATTGAACCTAAATTGGTACAATTAAATTTGTATAAATTAATAAGCTTAGAAGGAAAAATAGAATCAGAGAGAGTGAGGAATAGAGTAGCAATAGAAATTTCTTGTAAGCCTTCGAGCAAGATTGTAAATGTGGCCACTGGTTGAAAATCAAGCCAAAGAAGAAGAATGTTGATGTAAGTACTTATTAATGCAGAATTTAATTTTCTGAAGTTTATGTCCCACTATTGAGTTTTGTGTAGAATTGATTGGGTAATTTAGCATCAGAATGAATCGATTCTGAAAAGGAAGAATTCATGTGTAAGACATTGGTGAATCGAATTCACGCGTTCATGGTATAAAAGGGGGTTTTGAATCCTTTTGAATTGTTGAATTATATGGTTTTGTTTTAAATTGAATGTAATCGAATGTCTATAGTCCTGTATAATTCGAATGCAATAAGGTGTTGGACTAATACTTCACAGTTCTATTAACAATTATAAAGTCCAAGTAAATCTTGATACGAAGCTGAAATTTGGTAGAGCCGACTACAATACAACCGGGACTCAAAAAAATTGAGATCGAGCATGTTTAAACTTTGCATTAAAATTCTGCTTGAGTTGGCATCAGATTGGGCGGATCCATGGCATCGGATTTGAATAATTCGATTGTTTTTGAATCGCTGGGTTATATATGCTCTGTGTCATTTTAATGTATTACAGCAAAATGAAATTTGATTTTGAAGTCGAATTGGGACTTTTATGAAAGGGGAAATGTCATCCATAATTGAAATTATTTAAGAAGCCACGTAAGTCTGAAGTGTTATAACGTTTGATGTATTGACATATGCCGAAGGATGAAATGAATTTGCAGGTCGGAATTATTTTTGTAGGTGGTCTAAGCCCATATAAAATACGCATGTTTGATAGAGGAACAATGATTTATGAATTTTGTGTTTGGCTGCAATTGACCACAAGCATGGAGTTTAATAAGAAATCGATGAGGTTTTAGCCTTTTGAGAAAGGAACAACAATCAAATTATGCGATTGGAGCTGTAACAAACAGCATTCAAAACTTTAAGGCATAGAGCTGTGAGAATGGAACTCCAAGTTGAAGTGAAACATCATCATGCTTACCAATTGCAGTGGTGTAATTGTAAACACAGTGGATTGAACTAAAGACAGCAATGGCCAAATTAAGACGCAGAGGTGTTGTATTGAGTAGCAGAGTCGACGGATGGTGATAAGTTAAGCGATGAGGAGATACCGACTTCATATTATGTATTCAGTCAAGAGCGAAGGAAGAACCGTAAGCTACGGAAACCACAATCAAGTGATGGATCGTATTGAATGAAGAATCAATTGATCATTGAGCATAAAGTAAGGGCACAGTAAAATGTGAGTCAAGACTCATTCAAGGTAAGAAAACCTGTGGGCCGAGTGTTTCGGGATTTTATTTGTGCGGTTTAATTATATGATCAAAAGTGGGCTGAGAAGGTCGATTTTATATGCGCAGTGCTTTGAGTTTAAGTCAAACTTTTAAATTGAGATGTCCATATGGACTAATGCATATGAAGCGTTGACATCTTTGGCCAATTCTTAATGCTTTGAATTTTAATAAATGTCAAAGGCTAATTTCAAGAGAGCTGATAACTTGCATTGAGTCATGAAAGTGTGAAGTTTGATTCAGATTTTCATAAGGTGAGAACCAAAGATTATATTTGAATTATTTAAAATATTTGAATTATTTAAAATTAAAATAGTTTCCGCAAGGGATATTAAATCTGGGTTGGATTGTTTGGTTTTATAACCATCAGGAAAGATAGAAGCTTCCACATATTGTGAGTTTTCCCAGATTGGGAATTTTATTGGAGCATAAAGTTGAAATGCATTTCATATGCATAAGAAAGTGTGATTTTGGGTAAAGCGGGGTTTCCCCCGCTATCATTATCCCTTATTTGCGAGTTTTTCTTCGGCAGAAACAAAGGTCATGCATGCTCCCATTGACATTCCCCCTCTCGATGTCGAGATGACGGAGCCTTAGGTTATCCTGATGATGACTCTTGATTTAGACTCGAAACATAGACTAAAAATGACGACTATGGATATTCCAAGTTTTATATCTAAAAAATACACCACAGAAACCTCCAATCTAGCACCATTTTCTACCTATCATCATATATGAGATCCATGGTGGAAGACCCCTCTCGGACTTCCCCTTCTGTTTCGCTTGACCTCTTTTCAGCGATCACCCTGGGCTCAACATCAGTGGATCCTTTATCTACTTGTTCGATGATGCACATGTGAACATTTCTTCTCATGATGATGAGTCAGGTAGCTTCACCGCATTAGGTGCTTTTTATTCCACCAGTCACCCCATCTTCTATTACGATGATGACATTATGGAAGAGATCACCGCCCCTGACTTTATCTATCCCCCCTTACATCGAAACGATACATTCAAACCACATACACCTTGTGGTCATTACATTGACACATAATGTTTTGGTAAGGAGGCACCCATATTTGAGAGTCCAGGAGAAGGAATTCTCCATAACCCTCATAGTGCATCTAGTTGTGTCAACTCTAGTACCATCATTCTTCCCCGTTTTCAAGAACCTCTAGAGTCCCATATCACTTCAGAGCACACTAGGGATGATCTCCCTTATCATTCCTTCCTCTTACATCAGCAACCCAGTCCCCTAGACATTGTTGTTGACCAACTTGTGGGTTTTCTAGGAGAGCACCAGTTCATTATCTCCAAATCCACTCTTTGGGATAGTGACATCATGTATGCCAACCCAGAAACTTAGTCCATTTTCTTCATATATGCATTACCAAAAGAGATTGGTAATCCTCCTTTCCCTTTCTCGAATTGCATAACCACAACAAAAACAAATTGTGCACCACATCATAAAAATGTGTTTAGATTCCCATTTTCTAAATACATTTTGGCATGAATATAACATGCTTGGGGGCACTTATGCCCCTCAACCATAAAAATCAAATCTCTTAAAAAAAACAACACTGAAACCCCCTTTCTCTGATAGGTCGCACTTTTCAGGTCATTTCTTGAGACAAGTCATAGTTTTCTACCCAAGTCGCGGAACAGACCCCAAAAAGTGTGACCTAGCCTGTTCCTGGGCTCTGGGTGCCTAATTTGAAACTTTATTCCCCTGAATTGAAAGAAAATGGTTAGGCTTCTTACCTGCAGTTGACGAATATTGATTCCAACGGTTGGTTTATCTGCTACAATCACTGCAAGATTTAGGGCCTTTTCTCCTCTCTACATTCACCACAGCTACACTTGCAAATGAATCAAATTGGAGGGAAAATGCCTTATTAAAAGAGAAACCCCAAATTTTTCTTTCTCCATTTGCTACCAAACCGTAGCTCAGTTTGAAAAACCATCAACACCATTGGAAATCTCTCATCAAGCTCTCAAAATGGGTATCCTTTTATTTTTTGTGATTTGATACTTCACCTAGACACATTTTTTCCAAGAAGGGTCACTTCACCACTCCTCAAAATCAAATTTCTTCACTTGCAACACTTTTACTTGGGGCGCCACTTTTCCTTCATACTTTTCCATGCTCATGTTGATTTATGTCATGAGTAACCATCTTGTACTCATGTTTTTATGGTCCCCATCAAGCCTGTTCTATGTGGCAGCATCATCGAGTCACCTTGTTTAGAGCATCCGAGTTGAGTCATCATCGCATCCATGGAGTCCATCCCGAGTCCCTTTGTATCCTGCTATTTTCCTCCATCATTCGTTGATTTATTCCTCTCTCATGTCACACATTTTTTCCTTTAGTCATATTGTCCCATATCCCCTCCAGTGTCACATTAGTAGCTGGCAGGTCATTCATGCCCTTTATGCTCTAACAAGGGAAGTCATCAGCCCGCTACTCAGTACCCCCCATTCCACCATTATCCTTGGTTTCATTCTATCTGTCGCTCTACTATTATCCCTCGTGCCTTAGTTGAGGATCCCTTATTGCCTCACCTATATCGGACCTCCTTCTATCAAAATCAGCTTATTCATTCCAGAAGACAGGTCTAGAGGGTGGTGTACCTTGGTTCCAGCTTCCACTCTTATTCGGTGCCTCAGATTAGGAAGAGAGACTATTTATTTCCCTTTTAGTTGATTGTTTCTCAGCTCCAGCTCCTTATGTCATGATCGAGATCTGTATACTTTATGGTTCAGTGATGCAGCAGATTGTACCGGTGATTCCTAGGTGTGTGTGTGAGATTTTTCAGACCTCATGAGGGGGTGGCCCTTCAAGTAGCCCCCCACATATCCGGACGACTTCTCTACTACATCCTTGGAAGAAACTACATAAATTTGATGCTTTCTACCTCAACCACTTGTAGCACCTTTTAGTTCACATGTATAATTCAAATTTTCAGAGCCATTTCCTATTTTACAAGGCCTCTTTGGTTGTACTTATATCTCATGTACTCAGATATTATTGTATAAGTCCTGATTGTTTTCCTAGGCACAGTATGTATGTGGGATCCATTATCATGTTTTTCTTTGGCCCATGTTTATGCCAACATGTACTATATTGTTCAATCCATTGTTTATGGGACACATTATTCTTTGTACTTTGTTATCTCGATGAGCATATGTATGCCTCCCCCACCTCATGATTCATGAAGTACAGGTACTCACTCATAAAAGAGACTTGTCACACCTGTAAGTCTCACCTCCTCAAGGTCTTGTGCTCTAGTGCTTTAATCTACCTTATATTATCTCTCTCTGACTCCCCCTTCGATATATAGTGATTGATTTCTTGCAATGTACTTCGGTCATATGATTAGCTCCTAAGTCTCACACGTTGTGGGGAAATATGTTACACCAATTTTTATTCATCTAACTTGTTACTATTATATGGACCAAATTACACCATGTAGGACCAATTTTACCGTAGTAAAATTGTTGTCACTATGAAAAATAACTTAGTAGTCCATACTTTATTAAGGGTTTTATGGTCTAAACAAGAAACCCCATGAGGAATAATTGAATAAATCCCTATCTGTTTGATTTTCATCAAGGGATAATTAATTAAACAACAGTTTAATTAATATTCCTGGTCATATTTAACCCAAAACAGAAAATTTAATTAGATAAATCATTATTTATCTTATTATTTTCTAGGAATAATTATTTAAAACATTATTTAAATATTATTCCTCGTTAAATTTGACTAAATCATTTATAAATAATTGAATAAATCATTATTTATTCAATTATTACTCAACCACATTCTTAAAATAATAAATAAATCATTTATTTATTTATTATTTACAAATAAAGGGATTTGACCAAATTCAAATTATTTTTCGCTCCAACAAAAAATAATAAAATATTCCATAAAATTTGGATCTAGATTTGGTTAATAATATTTTAATTATGCACCAATATCTAGACTAACTCAATATTTTTTTATAAATAGAAGGGTTTTTCCATTCATTCACTACCTTTTGTTGCCTAAAGATCACTATGGATCTATACTTTTGGTCTGACTTTGATCCTCCATTATTGTCATATTCTTCTACCAATTTTCTTGTGAGCTCCCATTGAGTTCCATTTTTGTCTCGGTTTTCTCCACCATCAAGAGAGAGAGAGAGAGAGATCTTAGATCCAAAGCACCGAGGACATACAAGAAACCATCCCATTGAGGGCGACTGACAACATCTTTCTATGTTCCCTTCCTAGGTGTCATAATAAAAAAAATTCTTTAAAAACATTCTTCTCTTGTTCATTGGATGCATGGAGCAACTCTTGCTTTTATTTTATATTTAATTTGTTTAACTGCATAGATCTAGATTTTTGTAACATTTATTCTAATCACTAACTGTAGATCTGAGGAAATTGACATCCATCTTTGATGTTAGGTATGTTTTTTGTGCACAATTAAAGTGAGATGTTTTCATACTTTTGCGATTAGAATTCACACTAACACTCCAAGTTATTTACCATCAAGAACATTGGTCATATAGCTAGCCTCAAGAATGAAATAAGGACAATAAATATGACAAAAGGTGATACAATATCATCATATTTTGTAATTATATATATATTAAGAGATGAAATCCAAATGATTGATGAGGTTGTACCAGATAAAGAACGTGGAAAGAACTCATGATTGTTGCACTACTAGGTCTACCAAAATTCATGGAGCTCATTTTCATTAGGAATTAGCAATTGGAAAGAAACACCTACCTTTGAAAAAATGTGGAATGCATGTAGTCAAGAAGAATATTTCATCCCATTAGTAAGTGACAAGAAGGAGGATAAAGAAGAAAACACGTCAAATGCCTACTCTACTCATCACAATAATAAGGGAAGATTTATGACTCTTCAAAGGACCAAGGAATAAAGTTAACCTATCCAAGATGGAATGCTGCAATTTTCATAAGATGTATCATTACAAAATTCATTGTCCTAAAGATCCAAGGAATAAGAAAATATAAAGAGAACCTACAAACATTGTTGATGAAGCTCCACCAAAGAAGAACAAGACTGAATAATTCAAAGTCAAAGACTTATACTATTAAGTATTTACTTACATATACTTCTAGATTATTGTTTTAAGGTTTTTTAAAGTTTTTAATTTATGTTTTGATTTAATATATCTTGCTAGAACATTTTTGAATTGTTTTCATAAATTGTAGGTATCCCTCAAAAATATTGGATTGAGAGGGAGTCATCACCATTTTACCAAAAGATAAGTATTGTGTTTCTTGTTTTTCCTCTTTTGTATTTGGTTTCCTTATCACATCAAGATTTGTTTCTATGTATACCAATAACTTCTTCTTTAATATTTTCCTTGGTATGAAAGATTGCAGAATACACAAAGGTTATGGAGGAGAATTCAAAGTAAATATTTTAGAATTTTTGTTGCCCTTCAAGAATTGATCTCCTACAAGGTTTGTTAAAGAACAACTTAAGGTATGTCTTAGATTACAAGTTTTGTTACAAGTTTCTCTTCATAGAAAAGGTATGGTCATTCTATTTTGAAATTTTCTTTATATTACTAACATCTTTATGTTTAGGGTTTTGAATAATAAAGATTATTGTTAGGGTGACTAATCATTAGATTTAATGTCAGGTCCCTATAATACTAGTGTATCCCCTTATTATTATTTTTGTGCCCTTGTAGTCCCTATATTGTTATTATTGTGCCCCATAGAAGCCCTTTATTTTTATTGTTGTGCCCTTACATTATTATTTTTATGTAGGCTCAGATTATATAATGAACCCTTAGACTTAAATATATAGAAAGTAGGTTTTTTCATTTGGATCATCCAAGAATTGTTCATTTATGTAATGTAAATGTGGTTTCCCCCTAGAAGTGGATAATTTCTAAGTCGTTGATCTACCTTTTCTTCTATTCTATGAGCTGGTTGCATAACATTTGATATCCAATATTTGGATTCTAGGGTTTCGCTTCTTCAAATAGGACATCTTGAAGTTTTCACTATAACATTTTTTTCTATCAAGCTTCAAATGCTAAAATTGAAACCACATGGATTCGAAATACTGGTGAACCTCGTGTATTAATTTCAGATATTGGTTCGCTATAGTTTCAGAGATATGATCTAAGGAATTTAGGGTTTGTGTAGGCTCCATAATTTCATCTCAAAGGAGTGACCGAGGGAAAATCGTCAAAACTTTCATTTCAGGAATAAAATTTGAATTCTATAAATAGTGGTTGAACATTCACAGATGGTAGTTTCTTTTGTATCAATTTCTTAGCTGAAGGTTTAAATAGTGACACGTGGTAGTTGTACAAGTTTGCTCTACTGAACCAGTCCATAATTAGGCCATTTTGGGAGATCGGGCATAACTTTATCTTGAAGAATCCAAATTAGGTATGACCAATGGCATTGGAAATAAGACTCTGAGGGATACTACAAGATCAAATTTCATATCATGGGGATCAGAAATTACAGAGATACAAAAAATTCAATATCGAGCTCCTACAAAGTATTAAAAAGGTGTGTATTTTTTTTATAAAAAATTTCATAAGTTTTGTTTGAAAATTCATTTTGAAGGGATTCAAGGGGAATAGTGAAGCATAAATATCATTGTTTCATTAAAAAGTGACTCAAAGAAAGAAAACAAAAACACCTAGCAAGAAACCAGGAAACTATACTATGACGCATGAAGAAGAGGAAGAAATGCAACATGATATATAAAAATTACGAGACCAAGTGAAACAACTGTCGCTCTTGCAAAGAGTAACTAAAAATGAAATGGAATCTAATATGGATGGTTTAAAGAATGGATTAAAAATATACATGGAAGGTTTGAACAATTATTTAAATTTAGACATGGAAAGTTTGAAGGATGGTATAGAAGCAAAAATGAAAGGAAACATGGAAGGTTTGAAGGAAGGTTTGTAAAAGTTGCTACAAGAAATTCTTCATGATGGAAAAAATGTATTAGATGAAACTCATGATGAGAAAAAATGAAATTTTAATCATGATTTCATAGACTCTAACGTTGGATTGAAGAGCCACCAATTCCAAATATCGATATGAGGAAGTTGGATGGCAAGACTCTGGTAACATGGATACTACAGATGGAGCAATATTTTGATCTCCATAATGTGCAAAACACACAAAAGGTGAGAATTGAAACTTTATATTTAGAACCCAATCATTGTGTATGGTATATATGGCTTTTTTGTCATAAAGAACTTTTCACTTGGTCAAATTTTATGGAGGAAATGATAGAAATTTATGAATATACAAAGAGAAACAACTTCGTTTTTGAATTGATAAATCTCAAAAAAAAGGGTCCAATGGAGGAGCGCATTGAGGACTTCCAAAAATCGAATATAAGGGTAAATGGTATTCCATAGTTGCATAGGATTGATGTATTCATAGGGCCTTTAAAGGATAAAATCCAACATGAGGTTCGCCTTTGGGAACCTGATTCATTTGATAAGGAATTCATGTTGGCAAGAAAATTGAAAGCAAAATTATGGAAACAAGGAATCCTACCACTCGCAACTATAAATATGGAAGTGGTGTTGCTCATCACCTTCCACAACCTACAAGGTTGACACCACAATAATTGGAAGAAAAAAGAGAAAAAGGGATTTGTTACAGTTTTGATAGAAAATACACTAAAGGTCATAAGTATGCTGAGAAGAAATTAGTTTACATAGATTGTGAAGAATAGGCGGAAAAAAAATAAGAAACTTCAAAAGAAGAGGATATACACCATGAACCTACCTTATAGAAAGAAGAAATGAATCTCACCATATATTTTAATGCATTGGCAGGAATTACCACTCCTCAAACTCCCAAGATAGAATAACATATAAAGAAGAAAAAGGTAATAGTGTTGATTGATTCAGGTAGTACCCATAATTTTATTTTGTAAGATAGCTAAGGAATTGAATTGCTTCCTATATCCAGCACCAGAGTGTCAAGCGATGTTTGCAAATGGAGGAACTATAAATTACTCTAAAAAGTGCCATAATATAAAGCTAACCATGTGGGAATATGTATTGAATTTTCCAATGCTTTCCATTCCAATGGGTGGTGTTGATGTTGTACTAGGAGTTCAATAGTTACAATATTTAGGTATGATAAATTTTAATTTTCAAGAAATTTTCTTTATTTTTTTGGGGGAAGGAAAGGAAGTTGAATTAAAGGGTATCACAAGGAAACCAGGAAACATAATCAGCTCTAATGGCATGAGAAAGCTTCTAAAGAAATACCAACGAGGCGTAATATCACAACTATGCTCACTAGAGTTTCAAACATCAAAATCATCTTTAAGAGAAAATTCTAAGGTTCAAGCGGTGGAATATCACATCAAGCATCAAAAACAAGTTCTACAACTCTTAAAGGATAACCTAATGTTGGTGCAGAATCGAATGAAAAAATAGGAATATCAACATCGCAATGAAATAAGTTTTGATGTAATCAACTGGGTAATTTTACAGCTACAAACACACAAATAAATGCCCCTCAAGAAAGATAAGAAGGATAATACATTATTTCCAAAGTACTATGGTCCTTACAATGTGTTTCAAAATATTGGTACTATGGAATACAAATTGGATCTTCCTTCATCTTCCCGATTGCACCAAGTTTTCCATGTTTCATGCTTAAAGAAGGTTATAGGTGACAAAATCCTAGTTTAAACAATATTTCCAAAACTTGAAAAGGAAGGAAAAATCATATTGGAACTTGAAGCAAACACAAAAAAAAGAACTCGAAAACTAAGAAATTGATCAATTTCTGAGTATCTCATCAAGTGGAAGAACTTACCCACTAAATATTCCACATGGGAGGATGATAATTTTATACTGAAGCATCCAGAACTACTAAAGCGTTGAGAACAACACTCTTTTGAAGGAGAGGGGCATGTTAGGTCCCTATAATACTAGTGTAGCCCCTTATTGTTATTGTTAATGTATCCCCCTTCTTGTTATTGTTGTGCCCTTGTAGTCCCCATATTGTTATTATTGTGCCCCATAGAAGCCCGTTATTTTTATTATTATGCCCTTACATTATTATTGTTATGTAGGCTATCATTATATTGTGACCCCTTAGACTCCTATTTATACAAAGTAGGTTTTGTCATTTGGATCATCCAAGAATTTTTCATTTATGTAATGTAAAGGAGGTTCCCCCCTTGAAGTGGATAATTTTTAAGTCATTGATTTATCTTTTCTTCTATTTCGCGAGTTGGTTACATAACATTGAATCTACCCTCGTTATACTATCTCTTGTTGTTGATAATTTTGGTGAAAACCTTATATTTATGGTTCAGTGTAAAACCCCGGTCTCTTAATTCTAAGGATATGTCAATATCGATAATGAAACCCTAGTCTACTTATGGGTTATTAATAAATTCTAGAACATATAATGAAATCTTATTCTCTTTTAGGGATTTGATACTGTTGTAGTAAAAACCTTAGTCCTTTAGAGTTTAGTGTTAATGTCTAAGTCATATAATGAGACCATAGATTTTTAGGGTTTGGTGAATTAGGGTTTATGTACAAAACTCCTGTAATAACTAAAATCATAGGAATGAAACCCTAGGAGTATGTTTGTTTGTTTGATCGAAACCCTAGCCAAGTGAAAATTTTTTCATGTATTGATATTGGGTTTACTTTGTAGACTTTGATGTGAAATGCTAGTGCATCCTAGATATCTATATGTGAGTATGCTAACATAATTTTTGATACTTATGTTTTATTTTGTAACAAAATCCTAGTAGAGATTGATATTCTAGGACATGATGATATTGTTTTCGATTATTGATATGATTTAGCTTTGATGATAAAATCTTGGGCTTGCAACAAACCCTAGTAGTGTATGACATGTAAATTCTAAAAACATATTGTTGAAACATTAGATGTATAGTACTATGATTATATTTTTATTTTTGATATCTAAGGCTTTGTGTCTCGAATATGGAGTCTATGGATTATGAAAAAAACCCTATTAATAAGTTGAAGTCTAGAATGTAAAAATATGTGACCCTTGTTGATTATGAACCTAACTAGGTTTAGGTATTTGTTGTCCAAAAATTGAATGTTTTTATGTTTCCACTGTGAGAACATGAATTTGATATATTTAACTTCAACCTTCTATATATTTGTATTTGGTTGTACTTGCTATTAAAGTTCTGCAGGTGCACAATCTTCAAAATGTTGAGGATGTTCATAATTAAAGATGACAATAATGATAAGCATGATGAAGGAAGCTATAATAATGATAAAGATCAATATGATCTTCATGACATGGGAAAGAATGAAGTATGTTTGATGTTATTTTTCTCCATAAGTTGAGAGGTAGATTGGATAAAAGGAAAGTTACATCTCTCTAGTTGAGAGGGAGGGCCTATTATGACAATCATAATAAGTAACTTGAAGAAAGAATGAACGAAAAACTACATATGGATTTTCTTGAAAAGGAATTGAGAAAAACTTAAGCTATATTTGGTGATACTAAAGAAGTGAAAGAAGAATAAATCTTTCGAAAATTTGTATTTCGATAAATTTATGATTATATAAGTAACATCAGAATAACCCTGAAGATTTGTGTTTACTTTTATATATACTTGAGTGTTTATTACTGATTAGGGTTGTGAATATGCAGGATCTCTCCACCAAAATATTGAATGTTTGAGGCATGCTTGGAGTGGTTGATATATATCTAATTTATTTGATAAGGAGAGATGAAGCAAATTGTGGCAGCAAGATTCTTGGGAGAACATCTGATTGGCTTATGTGTTGATGTCTAGATCCCGAAGTAGGAAGGGTGGAATTAGTCATAGAGGTCTAACCTTGGATACACACCTAGATCCCTAGGTTGGTGTTAGAGTGGAAGCATGATGGTACCTATAGAGGTTAAAGCTTGGAACACACCTTAGTCCCGCCCAATTAGAGTACCCTAGTTAGGTATCTAATTTTTAGCATTGTGTGTGTTGTGACTCTTCATAGAGTATATCATTTTGAGATCTTCCATGTACCTTTTTATATATGTAATAGTGAATACCTCCCTAGTTATGAGGGAGTGTTGAAAAACGTAACTAGTAACAGTCTTCATAATTTTATTTGAGTCATGATTTAATGTACTTGTCAAAATAAAGAAAAAATATTATAAAAAAAATTGAATTATTAAAGCATTGGTTTCATGCTTAAAGCATGGGCTTCATGCTTGGATCAATGATTCTTAGGTCAAATCCTCCATTATAGTCTTCTATGGTTTGTTCCAAGTGTCTTTGTCCATGTCATTATGTAATATACCCTTATTGGGCCTCTTGATTCAAGAAAGATTTTTTTTGGTATAAAATAAGTCATTTAGGCCTCCTCCACCAATTTGGCCCCAAAGAAGGACAATTTGACCTCATAAAGGTAAATGGAACCCACACAAACAATATATAAACGTAATAATTTCACCTCATTTTGAGCATCAACTCAAGGATTATGGTCTACAATTTTTGGAGGTAGAAAAAGGGTATGAAGTTCAAGGAAGAGGAAGAAAACCCTTTCAAATAAGAAGGAATTATTTTTCAATAAAAAAGAAGTTAATTTTTCTCTCTCCTTGTCTCACACGTGCCAAGTTGTTGGATTGTTGTTGGGCTGAAAATTTGGAGTAGCTGGGTCGAAATTATGGAGTGTTGTTGGGTTGTAGTTGTTTTAAAATAAGAGACAACTAAAGTTTCTTGAATCCTATTGGAAGGTTGACTTGGTGGAGGAGGGGGGTCTTTTGATTAGGTCTAAGGTCTTAGTCTATCTCAATTTGATTAGTGGAAGAGTTTTATTGGGTTTTCCACTAGAGAGGGGTTTTAGCCTTGGCTGAGTGCCTATATCTGGTGTCATTGATATTCATATTTTTATTTAATGATTGCTTGATGAAAGTAAGATAAAAGAAGAATATAAAGAGAATATAATAAAACTACAATAATATAACAAGTAATTATAAAAATAAGATAATATTTCTTCCTTTTTTATTTTCTAACCAAGAGTCACAAGAGAAATGAGTGTCCACTGGAAACCATAAAGGTCTACTTTTTTTTTGAGGAGAACCATGCAAAATAAAATTGTCCCTATCTTCTAGGCCTGAAGGTTGTATTCCAAGGGGAAGATAATGGCTTGAAACAACTTTTCTTTATCAACCAAAGAAGGTCACAAGGCCCTCGACCATACCAACAAGGCATGTAGGGTGCACAATATTCTTCTTTCAATCCAAATCAAAATGAACCCTTATAGCCTTGGTATCATCCATATCACTCATCTTGTTACTTTCCCTCTCCTTGGCCTTATGCTACTCATTAACCTCCTCAACCATCTAATACACATTTCCAGTGATATCAACCCCAGCCTCCTTCATAAGGATGGAGGTCCCAAGTAGCCCAAACTCCTACCTTGTTTCCTCCTCCTCCATCTCAAACACATCTACCCCATAGTAACCCACCTAAGAAACCTCATATGCATGCCCAAACCAATCTAAAACTGAACAATAAGCAAGCACAACAGTTCTATAGTGGGGAAGCATCATATTCTTCTTATGTTGAGGAAATATAAGAAAACAACCTTAGGTTTGGGAAGGTACTTCTGGATGCTCACCTACCTTATCCCCATGAATATCTTAAAGAAGAGAGGAAAATAATACTCCCAAGACAATATACCCCCCTATCCTAAAATATTGGTCCAACCCCAATGACACACCCTAGAAGAGGCTAAACTTCTGGGAGAATTGAAGAACTTGTATATTAAGATACCCCTTCTCCATGCCATCAAATATGTCCCCATTTACAACAATATTAATAGGGAAGAGTGTTTCAAGAGGCATGGAAGAATAAAAATGGATGCCCCCACTGTCAATATTGTTGAGAAGTTGTCTGATCTAATGCTTAGGAGGGTTATCTCCTTAAATTACTTGGATCTCGGTAGCCCATTATTAGATGTGCATATTAAGAGTCTTGTAGTCCCCAACATATTGATTGACCTTGGGGTTGTAATCAATTTCGTGACTAAGGAAACCATGCTTGGGACTGTAAGGAAATGAAATGAGTGCATCCCTTGATTTGTACCCATCATATTTATATTAAAGAGGGATGTAAACATATGTTCCAACCCCAGAAGAGAATTAACCGTTTCCATAAGGATATTCTGAAAAAATAATTGCAAAAAATACTAGATGTAGGATTCATTTTTCCATTTTAGATAGTGAATGGATGCCCCCCCTTGTCATAGTACGAAAGAAAAATGGGAAGTGGAGGATCTGTGATGACTATAGGGATATCAACAAAGCCACAAAGAAGGATCATTTCCATTTTCTTTTCATTGATCAAGTCTTATATGGACTTGCAAGGAAGACATTTTTTTCATTCCTAGATGGATTTAGTGGATATAATCAAATCCAAATCATCCCTCAGGATCAGGACAAGACCACCTTTACATGCCCATGGCGAATCTTTTCCTATATATTCCTCCCATTTTGTTTGTGCAATTTCCCTGCTACCTTCCATAGGGAAATCTTGAGTATCTTTATTAATCTTGTTCATCACACAATATAAATCTACATGTATGACTTTACCCTCTATGGAAATTATTTTCAGGAAGCTCTCTCTAATCTATGTAAAGTATTAAAGATATTCATTGAAATGAATCTTTCATTGAGTCTCGAAAAGTGTGAATTTTTTGTGATTGTGCGGATTTATCTAGGTCACTTTATTTCTAAGGAAGGAATCCAAATTAAACCCAACAAAGTTTCCATTATCAAAAGGGTCCTTGTCCCTAAAAGGAAAAGGAATGTTAGGATTTTTCTTGGGTTATATGGATATTACAAAATATTCATTAAGGACTAATTTGGCTTCACCTATGTTTGGATTGCTGAATAAAGGGTCATATTTTTCTTGGACACATAAATGCCAAGAGGAATTTGAATAAATGGAAGAGAATTTGACCATTGTACCAATTATTAGAGGTCACAATTACGCATTGCTTTTCCAAATACACACAGATGCATTAGAAAAAATTGTGGAGAACTTTGGGACAAGTGGAAGAAATTTTTCCTTATGCCATAAATTTCATCAATACGAACCTCTCCAAAGTTGAACTTAATTACACGGTTACTGAAAAAGAGCTCTTAGTTTTTATGCACTATTTGAACACGTTTAGAAATTATATCACAGGGTACCAATTCTTTGTTCATACTAATCATGCAGCCATCAAATACTTAGTGAATAAACCTAATATCAATGCTAGGATCATTGGATGGTTGTTATTGTTGCAACAATTTGATCTAACCATTGTTGACAAACCAAGGAAAGAAAATGTGGTTTCATATTTTTGTCTATACTAACATTGCATGCAGGAAATGAAGATATGATAGATGATCAGCTTTCATATGAACATCTTGTTTTTATCTCATTTTTTTCTCCTTGGTTAGCTTATATAACAAATTACTTTGTTGTTGGGAGGTTACATCATAATATATCCTCCAAGGAGAAGAGAAAAATTGTTAGAAAAAGTGCCCCTTTCACCTGGATTGGGGGAAATTTCTTCAAATTGGGACTATATGAATTATTGAGGAGATGTGTAAGGGATGATGAGTTCTTCGAAATCTTCTCATCATGATGTGAAGAACCATGTTGGGGCCATTTTACTGCTAAGAGGAAGGCCTTCAAAATTCTACAAGTTGGCTACTATTGGCCTACCCTACACCAAGATGCTAGAAGATACATTGTTAGATGTGATGAGTACCAAACGATGGGAATTATTGATGAGTGAAAAAATTTGGGCATTCCTACCCCCAAGTATGAGATTCCCCTACAACCTCAAGTGACTCTTGAGACATTTGATAAATGGGGCATGGATTTCATTGGGCCAATTGATCCTCCATATTGACAATAGAGACACATCATTGTGTGCATTGATTAATTGAAAAATTGGGTTGAAGCAAAAGATGTAAAGGTAGTGTTAGTGTAAATATGTTCAGTGATAAAAAAATGTTCTTTTAATTTATTTTCTAGTAGTCCTAGGTAAAAAAAGTTTGTCTTTTCAAATAAGTTTTCAGATAAATTTTAGTCACTGCATATGGTCTAGGTCTGAAAGGCTTCTCCCCTCATTCCATCCATGGCCATCATCATCTCAAAGGTCATGTCACTCGTTGTCATTTATATTCTTAGGTTAATCACTCCATCTTCCATCCAGGTTTGTTGTCTAGGTGTCCTTGTTTTTCCAATGAAAAGTCCAAATGTCACCAAAAAGGCCGAACAAGACTTCATTTTCATCATATAAGTCTTTAAAGGGAGTTATCATAGTTAGGGGAATAAAGTAAGACACTTTGTCTTATTTCAAAACTTGTCTCATAGTCAAATTGTTCCAAAAATGAAAAAATGTCCTTAAAGTCTTTTGTTTCACTAAAAGACAAAAAATCATTTCAAGATGTTATAAAAAGGAAAAAGAAAGTTTTTTCAACTCATATTGTCTTTTCATGATTGGTAGAGATCCTCTCTTACCTTCAAAATTTATCCATTATTGTCAAGGGTTTGAAGAAAAGCAAGGAAATTGCTCCCAAGACACCTTTTTTACGCATATGGAGGAGTTTTTATGCATCAGGCAGTAAGTTGTTACACATCTGCAGTGTTTTGTTACGCATATGGAGCATTATATTACGCATATTATAGTTTTGTTACGCATCTGGAGGAATTGATACGCATTTGCAGTGTTTTTTTATGCATATGGAGAATTATGTTACGCATATGGCAGCGTTGTTACGCATATGGAGAGTGTTATTACACATCTAGAGACTATTTTTACACATCGGGGAGAACCTGTTACGCATCTAGAAATCCTTGTTACACATCTGTCAGTGTGCTACATTTTTGGTATTTTTCTCCCAAAACACTCATCCAGGCTCCAGGATAATTGCCATGAATTTTTAAAGCTTCTTCAATAGTAAGTAAGCACCTCATATCCTCCTTAAGTCAATTTATCAAGAAGGATGTTGATTTTATTGCTTACCTCCTTTTCCAATAAGTTTTCACTTCTTCTTATCATTGAATGATTTCAATGAACTAAAACCCTACCCCTACCATATAAAATCCTCATACACCTTCCCCAGACCATATTCTATAATTCCCCACCATCTACACCCTCCCTACACTTCATTCCCATTAAACCATAATTTCCTACTATTTTTCTATTCCAGAATTATGAAATCCCTATGTTTTCATAATTTGATAACCTTATTTACATCCATTTCACCAAATTTCACTTGTGTTTTGAATCCAATATACAACCCTATCTCTTGAATTTTTTTGGGAATTTTTCTTGGCTCCACTACCCTTCATCTCAACCTCTAAACCTACCCTAGCTGTCATATGTTTTTCCAAACTCACAATCCACATACCTACTACATCTAAACACCTAGGGTTTCATCCTTTTCATAGACATTATGGAAACTAAAAATAAAATCCATAAAGGAGGGTGCCACATTAGATTTGAGTCCTCCACCTTGCAAGAAGTCAATGCCTCACCTTTTTCCAAAGGATGTTTTGAGAGGACTGAATGCTTGATATTCTGTGAGAAAATAATGGAAGAAGGTTGCCATCTTCAATTGACAAGATTATTTTCCACAAGTTTTAGTATGGGAAAGGCCATCATTGAAAGTGTAGAGTTCAACCTATTAGAAAATGTGATTTCTTCAATAACAAGTATACCTAGTCAAGGACAAAAGTGGTTTAAGGGCATGGACATAGACCTTGAATATTATAAACTATTCCTAAAACCTCATGCTAGAGAGAACCCTGAGTACATATTCCCTTTTAGGCACCTCCTTAACAAATATGCTCCTTTGATCAGGTTAATTATGAAATATTTCACATGTGAAGGGATATTCTCTAGGATGTACAGGTACCATATCAGATTATTGATGCACTTTACCTCTACTAAACCACTTGACTTTCCACATTACTTGTACAGAAGTTTTCTTAGAATGACTGAGAAGGTTTAGACCATAAACAAAAATCATTACCCAAAGCTTTCCCACCATGGTCTAGTCAAACTCATTGTTTTCCATCTTCTCTCATCCATCAACATGACTTGGGAAACATTCATGGAGAGAGTAGCATCAAATCCCACCACTCGTCATCCTATCATGCATAGCACACCATCACCATCAGTATCAACACAACCAATGGAGGTTGGCTCTTCTAGCATGCAAAATCAAATTTCAAAGGCTCCTATGGTTTTTGAGTTCAGTCAGACCTATGAGAAGGGAAAGAGGTAGGTCTTTTCTCCAAATCCATCAAAAGTGTATCTACACTTCATACTATACTGAGAAAAGAGAAATAGAGGAGCAATCACTCATGCATCAGATTGAATCACCATTGCACCAACATGATGAAAAAGCACCCATAGATGTTGACATGGCATAACAAGTTGAGGATAAACATTTGATGAGATCATAAAGGAAAATTATGAGGAAATAAGATATTTGAGGGAAATTTTCTCCATTGAAAATTCTCAAATTACTTTCCTATAGCAAGAGAATCTTCAATTAAAGGTAAAATTTCTCCTCCAAGAAAAAAATAAAGTACATGTTGATGAATAAAAGGGAAAAGGAAAAGAGATTGCAGATGATGATGATCTAGAGGATGCAAAGGTTGAAACAAAAAGAGGAAGACCAATGACAATGGGCCTCAAAAAGGCACTTCAGAGAGAAATAGAATTAGCAGCTCCTAAACCACGTTGGTAGACCTTTGATGAGATGATTCTTGATGAGATAAATCAAGACAAATGGTATTAGCTTGATAGAGTCAATGGGAACCTTGAGAATTTGTTGAAGAAAGACAAGAATAACAATAACCTCTAGAGGCATATGGCCAATCATTATTGTACCAAGGACAAAATTTCACAAATCAAGCTTAAACAAGTGAAAAAGAAGCTCAAAGAGGCTCAAGTGAAGCTTATGGAGAAAGAAAAATTAGTACTCCTTGTTGAGGAATCTATGGTTTTTTAGCTCCCCCTCCATAGGTCTTATAGAATAAATTTTGGACAATTTTGAGCATTTTTTGCTTTTTTGGTGATTTTTGCACTAAACTGGAAATTCAACCTTTACAGATGTGTAGCGCTAAGTTGTTACGCTTTTTACTAGGGAATATAAATGATGAATGGATTACGTGGTTGGATGCATTTTTATAAGTACATTATAGATGAGGAACCCTTGCTGCATGACAAGCTTTGGAAGAAAAAGCCAAAAAACACTAATTTTCTATGCTTCTGCAACTAATTTTGATAGTTTGTTATGCATATGGAGTAACCTTGAGAGAATCAACTTTTAGAGGCCTTCCCATGGGTCATTTTTCAACATTCAAGATGTTCTAGAAACTAGACACATAGGGCTAGTTGAAATGTCTTCCAAATTTGTATTTTGAGTCCTAAAATTCCCTCAAAATCAACTGCAAAAAAGTGTTACGCATCTGTAAAATTTGTTATGCATCTATCAAAAGGTGTTAAAAATCTGCATAGGGTTCTTTAGGACACTTTTCAAGCCCAGAAAAAGTCATAATTCCGAGCTTTTTTTGTCCTTTGAGTTGGCATTGGAGTAATTGAGTTGGTTTTTGCCTCTTATCATGAGCAAATATGTAATTTAATGTGGGGGACACACACTCCTAGTCATTAGCTGAATTTGAGGGAATGATTTCTAACCTCCCTATATTCTAGGAAGTGACTCATATCATGTATTTATGATGCATGTTTTATGGTATTTCCACCCTATGAGGTTTGATTATACATATTTACTATAAGTAGACCCACTTCAGTCTTTTCTTGGGTTGGATAGTTTTTTTTTGCAATGTAGCTATTGTATAAGCCTTTTGGAATGAAATCAAAGACAGTGTTGCAAAAAATGTGTTGAGAATGTTGTGGTATTCCTAGGATCATTTATTCTTTCTATGCATGTTTATCTTATCATGTTGAATGGTATGTTTTCTTCTTTCATATACATGTTTCTATGTGTTTATCTTGTCATTTTATAAGCGGAAATCATGCTTTTTCATGCTATGTCTTAACAAGATTTACATTATATGTTTATATTATTCTAATTGAATGAATTCACCTTAGTGCTCATTCAGAATTTCTATCATTTCATCCTATACACAATGAAAAAATAAGCATGCTTTTAAGCTACCTACCTAGCCTTATCCATATTCTCTACAACTTGACCTTGAAATTTGACATAAATCCCTAGACCTAGTCTCCTTATTGTCATGCCTATCCATCATAGAAACACCAAACAAAAACCATATTTACTAAGCTTATATACCTAGCCTAAGATCATTAGATATTAAGTCATTTCATTGACTGCAAACTGACATTGAGAGAGCCCTATCTTGTCCTGGTAGTGCTAGCCACCTTACCTAAGCCTGGTATGTGGTTACCTTCCTTCAATTACACTCTCAACCTTGGGAAGTTGTGGGGAGTGATAACAGTCGGCAACCAGGTAGAAAGTGCCATAATTTCTAAGAGAAAATATTGTTTACACTTTTGGATTTCCAAGGGAGTTGGTCATCGATCAAGGAGCTCATTTCAATTCAAATTTGATTGAGGTAATCATGGAGAAGTAGCATATCAAACACACAAAATCAACTACATATCACCCTCAATAAAATGGGTAGGTGTAGGTCACAAATAGAGCTTTGGAGAACATCTTAATTAAATTTATCGGCAAAAGTAAAAAGGATTGGGCAACCCAACTTGTAGAAGCCACTTAGTTCTATAACACCACTTGGAAAACCACTATTGGATTCATCCCCTTCGATTTGGTTTATGGAAAGAAGGCAATGTTCTCAATTGGGTTTGAATACAACACCTTGAGAATGGAAGCACAATTATATTTATACATCACCATAGCTCAACGATAAAATTTGTTCCAACTCAATGGCTTGTATGAGTTCAGGGTGCATTCTCTCATGCACACTAATCTCTTCCAACTATAGAGGAAGGTTTGGTATGATAAAAACATCATGGAAATAACCTTCCAAGAGGGTAATTGGGACCTTATATATGATTCTAGGTTCAAGGATTTCAAAATTAAATTGATGACCAAATGGTTGGGTCCTTCTCTGGTAGAAAAGTGCCTTGAGAATGGGTATGTCCAATAAGAACAATTGATGAAGAATAAATTCCACTATTGGTTAAGGGTTACTAGTTAAAGTTGTAAAAGAGGCCTATTCCAAAGGGAGAGTCTACCAGTTCAATAATTAAGGAGCTAAATATAATAAGGGGTCTAATATCTCTTAGTTCCTCCAGCCTTTGATCAATAAAAGAAGAAAAGAGGAAAAAAAGAAAAATTAAAAAAAGGGGAGAGAGAGAAAATGAAAAAAGAAAAAGAAGAGAAATAAAAGAGCCTAGGTGAAAAACTCCATGGGGAACTTGAAGATAACTCTAGAGCTGAAAACCTCTATGAGGCAGTTCAAGAGTAAAAAAATAATAAATAAATAATATATCCCCAGGTGAAAACCTCCTTTGAGGCACCTACGACAGTCTTCTCGGTTGAAAATATCCCTTGAGGCAGCTTGCAGGTCTCAAAAAATTAGAAAAAAAGGGAAATGAAAAAGAAAAATAAAAGGAAGAGCAAGGAAGCCCTTACATTAGTTGTGCTAACATGTTTTTGCAGGGTTCCATTCATGATTGAAAGGGAAAATAGTCAAAGTAAGCAACATCCACACTTCATGTTTCCACATACTAAGCTAGATATTTGCATGTACTTCATCATTCTATCAACCTCCCCAAGTTTCTCCATCATCAAGCAACCTATCTCACTCAATTTGGCCTTAATCCTAAACTGCTACAAGATTTTCATGAATTGCTACAGGATTGACCAGAATTTCTACAAGATTGTGAACAACATAGAGAGAGGGTTCATACTTTATGATTTCCATGGTGGAATGAAAATAGAAGTCCACCACACCACCATAATCCATCATGTTTTTCCTTTGTATTCATTTATAGGCTAAGAAAATTTGCCAAAGCATCTAAGTTAAGTTTTTGGTTTTGATTTCAATTGGATGACCAATGTTTTGAACTCTAAATAGACTTAAACCTTAAGTATTAATGACAGAATAAAAGGGTTGATTCTTCGTTCGTAACAGAATTAATATTCGATTTATTTTTAAAGGAAGAATTTAAGAAGATATATAATTATTAAGCATTCAAACTGAGCATTTAATTCATCATATCTAGAAAATATGTGTGCAGAAAACTTTTGCAACCAAACAAAACACATTAATAGATGACAAAAGGCAACAATTAAAATATGTAGAGGAGTTATCTCAAACAAACTATCCAATAAACTAATATCTGTAAATGATTATAACTTTGCATGGGATTTAAGATAGATTGATACTCGATCTATTCTTACCCAGAATATCCTATATTACTTTGAACATGTGCAAAAATAAGAAAATTTAATAACTAGAATAAATCACAAAGATACACAAATGGTTTCAAAACAATTCCAGAATCCTTCTATTATCTTCAAAAATAACTTAGAAGTTTGCAATCATATCTAGGCTCATCATAAGGGTTCAGCTCTTTATCCTTAAAATTACAAATTACTTATAGAGTTTCATTCAAAATATCTGTACTTTGAATCAAATTTATTAAAAAATATATCATTCAAACTAATTTGGATTTTTACAAAAATAGAACTAAAAAAGAGGAAATCTAAATTGTTTTGACATCTTGCACAGATTTCTAGGATTATTGTTGATGACTAGAGATGCAAATCTATTGTTTTGTTTCTTGTTTCTAGAAATCTATTGTTTGCTACTGAAAACTTGGCATTCTGCTATTGAAAATATTTTGTATCTCATTTGAAATCTCACACAATTTTTCCCATCCCTTTTCCAGAGGGATAGAAAATTTTAATAATTTTCTATGCGATTCATCCACTTTGGTATATTTCTCAAAAGTAGGATTAGTTATGAATAGATGCTTGATTTCAGTTGAATTAATAAATACTAACTCAAACCATCAATGAAATATTTTCCAGTGATAATTCCTATGATTTTAGCAAACTTAGTTTTATTTACTGCTATCTCTTGTAATCTATGCTAATAATCTTCCAGTAGAATTGGTCTATCACCTATACCTTGTAGACCTGGAAGTCCTTTATTATGTATGTATTTAATTTCCTATGGAAATTTTTAATCTGGACTTCTAAATTGTGACATTTATTTTCAAGTTGTACCATTAAATTCCTTTTAGTGAGCACCTTTCTTTCCACCATGACAGCTTCATTGTTGGCTTCCATACCATACTCTTCAAGATCTTGTTTTGTCTTTGAATTCAAAAATTTGATTATTCTTGTGGCATCTTATGGTTTTTGGTCGAGGTCTTTCTTTATTTCTGCCACTTTTGCTTTGGATCTCTGTAAAAGATCTTCTTGCTAAAAAATAATCTCAATTGACGGCCACAATTTAGTTATTGGTGCATTTATATCAATCCATATATTCTCTTTAGCTTCAGAAATTGTCTAGGCTATTAAAGATTCATTCTCATAGATATCTAATTATTTAGTTAGCTTAAAATTATTCTTAGTTTTAGCTAAATAAGCATTATCAGTTTCAATTTTATGCCCTTGTAGCTTCAGTAACTGTGTATTGAGATTTTCAATTTCTTGTTCCTTTAAAGATAATTCTCCCATGGCTTTTGAAAAAAAAAATGTTGCATCATTGGACTGTCTATCCATTGTAATAGTTGTTGTTATACATGTCCCTTCTGTTGAAATACCTACAGTAGATGGTGTTGTTATGGGAATGGAAGTTTAAACACTAATTTTTTGTTCTTTTTCCTTTAAAATTTTGTCCATATCAGCTTCTGTTTTTCAAATCTAGATATTTTGTTCAATTATCAATTTCAACATATTCTCTTTTTCTTTCTCCAATTGATCAACTTATTTAGCATGTGGATGTTTTGTAATAGAAAGTTTTAGTTCCTTCCTTAATGCTTAAATATTGATATTGTTGTTCTTGATCATTTCTTCAGTTGCTTTAACATCATTAGGATCATATCCTAATTTTATTACCATAACTTCCAATGATTTTTTTCTGGTAGCTTTGGCCATAGATGGCATTTTCTCCATTTTTAATTGTGAATGGATATTATTCAATGAATCTTGTAGTTTGGAGGCTACCATAGTTGAACTAGTCATAGTAGAATATATCATTTCTCCTTCTTGCTTATGAAGGTAAATTTGATCAATTGCATGGATATGTTTGGTGTCAAAAGAGAAAATAGATTATTTATAGTCTTCTGCACTTTTAGGGACTGGAACTTTGGGTTCCAATAAAGCTAACTGAAATTGCCCCTTTTTAGTATCAAGTGCACACAGAAGTTTGTGCTGGGTAGTAGATGACATTGGATAATATGTAGTAATCTCCTCAATCCTTAGAAAGGTAAAAGTATGAAAACATGTCAACACCATGGTTGCCTTCTCCTATGAACTTTCTCCTTCTAATGGCTCTTCAACATTATTGGTCTTCTTCCTTCTCTTAAAAACTATGAAGTGTATCTCTTGAATTTCTGAAACTATAGGAGACAAACTTTATCTTGACCTCTTAGTCTCTTTTTCTTGACGAACTAGAGTTTGTGAATTTTTTTGAGTAAATTTTTTTTCCTCTGCCTCTTTCAATGTGCTCTCCTCCCCCTCCTATTGATTTTAATATTGTTCTATCTCTGCCCTGGTTGTGTGTGCATAAGGTGTAGTCTTCTGTTCAACTCTCAGCTTCAAAATAATGCCAAAGGGATCATAGAACCAGGTAAGGCTCAATTCTAAATTCATTTTTTTTTAATAGGATATGTGCCCCCTTTTTTGTTGACCTAGTGTTGACAATAAAAGGGCCAATCTCTACTTTTAATTTAAATTGAGATCATCCATGTTCAACATTTTTCTAATGTATTCCAATGCAAATATTCTGATTGGTACAAATATTGGCAACATATAGGTAGGAAGATCATATCCATATATCCTGATTTCTATGTAATTCTAGTAGAGGTACCAGTCTCCAATAATAGTTTTCTCAGTGAGGTGAAGGATTCTTATGATTTCGGATGAAATCCTTGGGATGGAATCACTGTTGAGAAGAATCAAGTCCATATGTAGAAACTAATTTACATAATCACTAAAAGAATACTCCTCTGTGTTCTTCCTTACCAATGAATTCCAATGAATAACCGACTGAGGATTCCCCTGTGCATCTAAATTTTGTAATGGAAATTTGAACCTTTATGCTTGATAAAATAGAAGAAAATACACAAGGACTAGTTGATTTAAAAGAACCTTTAGTAGAAAAATTCAAAACTAATAATGAATATTTTCTGCCAAAAACTGACTGTAATTGAAAATCAATGATGGTTTATCACCTGCTAAGAATACTGATAAAATCTCTAATCTTACCTCATTATCCCATTGATCACTAGGGTAACCTAACAGACAAGCAACCATATAGATGACTTGCCTAGAAATTTCTGGGAGTATTCAAGAAGAGTATGGCAGATTACTTCTTGGTAACTTGGAATTATTAGGTAAAAATAACTCAAATATTTTGGATCGTTGAGGAAATGTAAGTTTTTGGTAAATAACCATGAGGGAATCTGTAGAAAAAGGGCACAAAGAGGATGTAGGCTTGATCTAGAGAGCGTGACATATATAATCAGGAGTAATGATGAATAATACTTCATTATTTTGGGCAATTATGACCCTCTGACTAGGAATATACCTATGATGAAACAAGGTAAAAACTTCAGGGAAGAAATGAGTCCGGGGAAAGATGAATTGGGGTAGGAAAGGGTCCCATATGCTTAATTCATAACTGGCATCTATAACTTCTGGTTTTCCCAGTTGTGGAGTTAATAAAGATCGAACACACTGTGTTTCAGAGATATGATATTGTTTATCCACTAGGGAAATTTCATCTAAATTAATTACAGGAGGTAGCATTAGGCTTTCTATAACTACTCTTGACTTTCATTTAGACAACCACATCGTAACAAAGAATTGCAGGCTGAGGTTACTCAATTACCAAATAATTTTCGATTACTGGTGTCTAAAATGAGTGTGAGCTGGTAAAATTTGAATCACACCTATGTTGCTATAAGAAAATGGAAGAAAGGGAGTATGAAGGGTGGAAAATTTATTTAAATGGGTTTTCATTGAATTAACCATTTTTAGGCGCATCTATTTAATTCACTAGACATTGGCACGAAAAATTAATGAAGGAATGGTTATATGAAAATGTGACGGGAGGAATTTATTGATGTAATAGTTAAATAATATGAGTGAATGAGGGAACGACAAATGAAAGGATGCGAGTGGAGTTTGAGAGTGGCGGTGGGAGTGAAGAGCGATTTTCGTGGGGGGGGGGTGTGGTTGGAAGTTTGTGGTTTTGGAGAGGGGGATCCTGAAATTGTTGTGGGAGAACCACGTATGTGGGGGAAGTAAATAGAAATCAGATTTTCAGACCCCCCCCCCCCATTAAACTTAGACAATGCGGGGAGTGGGGGGTTCGAACTTCATTATCCATCGTCGATTGAGGCAGGGATGATCTCCTCCATAGATTATAAATCAGATTTTATTGCAAGACGACAAAATGTCAAATCCCATTCTATTTGCAATTTAAAATATAAATAAACAAATCACGACATTTTGACGTGTGTGCTTACATTAGGAATTAATTTTAATTTCTTTTCTTTTTCTTTTATCCCTTTCTTTGTATTTTTTTTATTTCTTTTATTTCTTTTCTTTTCCTATTTTATTTTATTTTTCTATAGATTTTATTTATTTATTTTATTATTTCAACATAAAAAATAAAAATATAACTATGATGAAAATAAGTTGTAACACATCCTCCACATTATTTAGCTACTTCTCCATCCAAAAATTCATCTATGTACATGAAAAAAATTATTTTCACCCCTTCTTCCATTGTTTTCACCACCACCAAAGTTTTTTAAACTTGTCCATGAGCTCACCATGAATTATCAAATATTTTGAATGCATTTCATGAAATTTATTGTGATCATGGAGGGTTCTGTGTTACTATTATAGGAAGAAATCCAATCGTATAGCAACCTACAGAAACCCTACAGGACCACATTTGGAATCACTTGGAAGCACCAGAATGAAGACTTCGCCATCCTAAAGCATTGAGTGATCATCTTTGTGATCTTGGGTAACCACAAAACTATTACAAAGCTGATACATGGTCATTGTTCATCTCCAACAACAACATATTGATCCACCAAAATAAGAACATGCTTTAAGAGACTTCACTAAGTAAACCACATATCAGAAAATATCTACAAAAAATATTTTTCAAAAGTAGACCCATAACACAAAGAAACTAGCATGGAAGATAGCACCTCAAAAGGTAAGCATATCAACCACCATTTTGAAGAAACATGCAATATTAAAGTATTCATATACCATCAGGTAAGCATAGGTATGACACTCCTAACCTGTTCCTTTAAGTGCATGGTAGTTCAAAAATGTTTTAGATGTATGAGGAAGGAGGTTTTTGTAGGCTAGAGGTGGACAACAATCTTGTCCATACTCGAACAATTAAGTGCATATACTCCATCACTCATGCAATTTAAAAACAAAAAAGGAGAGTGATCATTCGAGGAAGCTAGTTGATGGGTCTATAAGGAGACTATATAAGTGGTAGGTGGGGGCTAGCTCACACAACACATCGATCCTACTACAAAAGTCACAAAAATAATAAAAGGATGAGCTTGAACATCATTTACTAGTAAGTTCATTTCTAAAATGGTAAAAGAGGCCCTCTATGTCACTGAAATTCAAGCTAACTACAACCAAGGGTCACCTAGGTTGCTACAGATGAGCTTAGGGTAGAACATTAGGTGCTACATGATATAATATTATTTCTATAGGATTGTAGACAGTTGCTATAGGATTGCAGATAGTTGATATAGGATCAGCCCAAGAGGTGGAAAAGGGTTCGATCTAGTGCAAGTTTTCCTCCAAACCCCAACATCCATGAAGGACTCTCCTAGGGAGGGGTAAGTAGTGCATTTTCATCACCTACCATGAAAAAAAAGTTAAATGATTTGGTCAATTTCTATATGTACATACATCCTGTATAAAACCCTTAAAATTGATTTTTTTCCCAAAAAAAAAAAATCATGTGAGGGAAGCAAGGGAGTAGAAAAGTTAATTTGATTTGAATTTGGCCTGTAATTTTCCTCCCTCTAGTCAAAATAAGAACACCATCCCTCTCATATTTGTATTGAAACCATATATTATTTATAAATTGACAATTGATAGAAATTTATTTTAAAAACTTGAAGAAGCAGCGATAGAAAACATGGGAGGGAGTTTTAATACAAGGGAACCCACAGGCTCAAAAAGGGTGCATCAGCATCCTCCTTTCAAATAAATCTTCAAAAACCACCAATGGATGGGTTTATTTGAGAAACTTAAGGGATATTATGATTAAATAACCCATGAATTTGCATGGCCCTTCAATATCACAGGGAAGATAGTGCCACCACTATTGTAAGAGGACTTGTCATCCATCTCATTGCATACCTCATTAGCAGGGTGACCACATTGTCTTTAGCAGTTATGTGGTGTAAGGAGGATAGGACGAAAGCCATTACAGCTAAAAATAAATTTTTCCTTCTTGAAGAGAGACCACTTGAAGGTAAGAATGGGATTATAAGGTAGAGGCTCCCTTACCCATGGGATGAAATGGCTTATCACATCATAAAATACATATCCTATGGGGGTATGCTAAGTGTTGTATATCCCTTTCATTTTAGGCTACTCTATGAGCTAAGGTTCCAAATAGAAATACCTATCCCAAGTAGGCTCAGTATTCCCCACTTTCTCCTTCAACCTATGACTAAAATGAATCAGAGGGTGAGAGAAGGAAATCACTAGTACATTGCTCATGATGGTCTCATAAGGCTCATTTTTATGAATTCCTTGAATCACCTCAAGAACCCTATGCTATGGAAAAAAAATTTGGACATAGACAGGGAGGCATTTATTGAGACGCAAGCCCAACCTCTAATAGAACATGGAGATACCACAACACATAGTGTTGCTAAAGAAGAGGCTGAAAAGGAAGATGAAGTTGAAGAATAGGTTGGAGAATAGGAGGAAGAGGAATGAAAATAGACCCTTGGGTAACCCTCTACACCTCAAAGAAGTGAAAACAAAAGAAACAAGTAAGCCTCTTGGAAGGGGACATATAAAAAGAGGTGTATACCACCTAGGTAGCCTTTAGCAAACCTATCCAAATCATATGTAGTCTTCCTTAAATAAAAATGGTTATAATTTCAAAACAAAACCTTATCTCAACACGAATCTCTCCCATTTCAGGACTATAGAAAGCTTATTGATTTTTTCCAGTAGGTTAGCATTGAATATAGGGCCAAGCTAAATTCTATATGCATAATTTGATCCTCACAAATATGAAATTTTGGGACCCCAATTCAAGGTTGGGAGATGCAAATAGAATGGCCTTAGTCTCTTGGCTAACCCAAGAGGAAGAAAAGGTTGAGGAAGTGAATAGGTTTATGGTCAAGGAATCAAATGATACTCTATATATCATATCAGAGTTAAGAAGTCCTAGGGATGTCATAGGAAATCATAGGCTCATCTCTACAGACCCTTAATTATCCCCTCACTAATTATAAAAACAGGAGCAGTCAATCCTCCATTTTGAATATATTTTTAGGTTGTTATGTATTGAGAGTTTGCAGGCCTACCAAAGGATATGGCATGCTCTGCCACACAATCTACAAATCAGGGAATGCTAGTGCGCTGAGAGGTTGAAAAATATCCTCGAAAGAACCACACTCTACAAGATAATTGTTCAGAGGTTGAAGATCAATTGGATAGGGCTAAAGCTCAGTCCACCTTTGTTATTAGGCTTACATGAAATAAGAGATAAAGCAGAGGAATAGAGGGAGTGGAAAAAATAGAGGAAAATGTAGGTTTTTATCCACAAAAGGGTACACCATATGAAGTTCCTTGGTATGTCAGGGAGGCCACCATGTCCATGCATTAGCTACATATCAGTGAGTAAGTTTCTAAGAGGGTGAGCAACACCATCAAAAGGGGGTTGATGATGGTCCTCATTAATAGGTATATCATAAGTCCCATTTTTCCATCCTACAACCAATATTTTCTTATTTTCTCACATTTATTAACATCATTTTTACTTTAATGTTGGGACACACACTCTTAGCATGGAAAATTTTAGGGGCTAATATTTGCAGGTGGGCTAATTTTCCATGGTTTTTCCAAAAAAAAGATTTGCTAATTTCCATTTTTTATAAAAATGATTCACCCAAATTTTACAATATAAAATTATTTTACCTTCAAAATCGCCAAAATTATAGAGATAATATATATAATATCATTATAAATTTGAATAATTTTACAAATACATCAATAACCATTTTATAGTTTGCATATTAGGGACTAGTGAGATTCGCCAGTTTTTTAAACTTCGAAATAATTTTCCATCCTTAAAATTTTCCCTGACTCTTAGTCATTAGCTGAATTTGAAGGAATGATTTCTAACCTCCCTATATTTTGGAAGTGACTCATATCATGTATTTATGATGCATTTTGGATGGGATTTCTGTTGGAGTTCAGCAACAGAATAACAAAATAAAATATACAGAACACACAGCATTCAAACACACATAAAGACAACAGATTTTTAACGTGGTTCACCCAACCAATCTGGGCTACGTCCACCTAACAGGGCATCGGCAATCTCATTCATCAACAGCAGAAATACAATAGTAGAGTTTCTCATCTGCTCAGCTCTTCCTCACATCACATTCCTCATTATGCTCACTTGCCTCTACGGGCTTACATTTTATAGCTGGAAATGGCAACAAACTCATAAATTCTCTCACAAAAAATATAGGATGCATTAACTCCTCATCAGAAACTGATGGAGTCAATGTAGAAAAAAATCCTATTGTTGTCATCTACATGAGATTTTCTCCAGATTTAATTAAAAATAAGAAATAAAATCTCAACAATCTCCACCTTGACAACAATTGGCCTTATACCCTATTTCATTATTATTTTTATCTTTTCTGCAAGCCAAGAGAAGCCAGACACCATCGTAGCTTCTCTAACAAAACTGGTTTCGTGAACATGTCTACACAGTTTTCCTTTGTATGCACCTTTTCAAGAGACACTCCCCTTTCAGTGATAACCTGTCTTACAAAATGGTACTTGATAGGTATATGCTTTGATTTACTATGATAGGCGGGATTTTTAGCCAAGTGAATTGCACTTTGACTATCACAAAATAACTTGATGCTGTCCTGCAACCTACCAAACTCACCAAACAAACCTTTCAACCAAAATGCTTCTTTGCAAGCATGCGAAGCAGCTATGTATTCTGCTTCTGTAGTGGATAAAGCAACAATGTTCTGTAGCTTTGACATCCAGCTAATAGCTCCACCTGCAAGAGTAAAGACATACCCTGAAGTTGACCTTCTCTTATCCAAATCACCTGCAAAATCGGAATCAACATATCCACAAACATATTCACTGCTTCTGTTATAAGTGATACAGTAATCACTTGTGCCTCTCAGATACCGAAGCACCCATTTCACTGCTGACCAGTGTTCTTTTCCTGGATTTTCCATATACTTGCTGACAACCCCAACTACATGTGAAATATCTGGTCGAGTACAAACCATCGCATACATCAAACAACCTACTACATTGGCATATGGAATTCGAGACATATATTCCTTTTCTTCATTAGTGTTAGGAAATAAACTTGAAGAAAGCTTAAAATGGGAAGCAAAAGGGACTGAAACAGGCTTCACATTGTTCATACCAAACCTCAAGAGTATCTTCTCAACATACTTCTGTTGTGATAGCCACAGCTTACCATTGCTCCTGTCTCTGAAAATCTCCATGCCCAAAATCCGTCTTGCTGCTCCTAGATCTTTCATATCAAACGTCCTAGCCATCTGAGCCTTTAACCTATTGATCTCTATTATGCTTTTGCTTGCTAAAATCATATCGTCAAGATACAACACTAAGATAATGAACATGCCATTACTTAATTTCTTAAAGTAAACACAATGATCATATTCACTTCTTATATAATTTTGACTCATCATGAAAGAATCAAATTTATTGTACCACTGTCGAGGCGACTGCTTCAGACCATACAATGATTTCTTGAGCTTGCAGACAAATTTCCTGTTGCGATTTTGAACAAACCCTTCCGGTTGTTCCATGTAAATTTCATCATCTAAATATCCATGTAAAAAAGCAGTTTTAACATCTAGTTGCTGTAATTCTAAATCAAGTAAAGCAACTAATGCTAATACAATCCGAATTGAAACAATTTTCACAACTGGTGAAAAAATCTCATGAAAGTCAACGCCTGCTTTCTGAGAAAAACCTTTCGCGACCAGCCTTGCTTTGTACCTGTCTTCTGTATTATCAACACCCTTCTTCAATTTGTAAACCCACTTACATCCCACAGTTTTTCTGTCTTTAGGAAGTTCTACCAGATCCCATGTGGCATTCTTCACTAACGCCTTCATCTCGTCCTTCATAGCCTCTTTCCACTTACCACTGTTTGAACCTTCTATAGCTTCCTGATAGCACAAAGGTTCATCATCGTTAGCAGTTAAAGAAACTAAAGTAACATAATCATCATACCTTTTAGGAAGTCGTCTGATTCTTGTAGACCTCCTTAAAGATGTTTCTGGTACTTCCACAATTTGCTGATTATTATCTGTAGGAACTTCTTCATGATCAGCATCTGAAACACGTTCATGATCTGCATCTGAAACTTGTTCATGATCTAAATCTGAAACTTGTTCATCTAGACTATCATCAGTATTTGAACTGGTTTCAAATTGAATGTGTTGAAGCTGAGGTACATTATCCTGTTTCAATTTATCATCTACATCTGGATTTTCAAGTGAGGATTCATTAAATTTAACATCTTTGTTAATGATGATCTTGTGAGTAGTAGGATCCCACAACCTGTATCCCTTAGTCCCATCACCATATCCAACAAAGATATATCTTTTTGATTTAGGATCTAACTTAGAATGCTGATGTTTCGGAACTAGAGCATATGCATCACAACCAAAAACTTTCAGTTTAGAATAATCACATGGATAACCTTTCCATACCTCTTGAGGAATTTTGCATCCTATTGCAGTTGATGGTGATCGATTTACCAAGTAACAAGCTATAGAAACCGCTTCTGTCCATAATTCCTTCTGCAAATTGGCATTACTAAGCATACTTCTTGCTCTCTCTAAAAGAGTCATGTTCATGCGTTCAGCAACTCCGTTTTGCTGAGGAGTATATACAGTGGTTTTATGTCTTTCGATCCCATCATCCTTGCAATAATTATCAAATTCCTTTGAAGTGAACTCACCACCATTGTTAGTTCTTAAACATTTAATGGTTCTTCCAGTGATGTTTTCAACTAATTCTCTAAATTGTTTAAAAACTGTGAATACATCAGACTTCTTCTTTAACATGTAGACCCACACTTTTCTAGAGAAATCATCAATAAAAGATACAAAATATGACGATCCTCCATATGAGGTTGTAGGAGATGGACCCCAAACATCAGAATGGATATAATCAAGGATTCCCTTACTATTATGTTTTCCAGCTTTAAACTTTTGCTTGCTTTGTTTCCCAAACAGAAAATGTTTGCAGAAATCTAACTTAGAAGATTTTAAACTAGGAAGTAACTTACGATCAGATAAAAATTTTAATCCTCTTTCGCTCATATGGCCCAACCTTTGATGCCATAAACGAATAGAATTACTGTCGTTTTCAGATACTGTAGAAGCATGATCTGACTCTGTTCTTCCTTCTAATTGATAAAGATTTCCAACCTTCTTTGCTTTCATGACTAGTAAAATTCCTTTATAAACTTTCATTACTCCACCTTGAATAAAGGTTTTGTATCCATTAGTGTCTAGTACTCCTAGTGAAATGAGGTTTTTTCTTAGTTCAGGTACATGTCTTACATCAGTTAGAATTTTATTTGTCCCATCAAACATTTTAATCTGGATGCTTCCAATTCCCACAATATTACATGAGGCATCATTTCCCATATAAACCACTCCATCATCGATTGATTTATAAGTTTTAAACCACTCTCTATGAATGCACATTTGATTTGACGCACTAGAATCTAACAGCCAATGTTGATCATGATTAGACAAACTAACTGATAACACTTCATCACTCATACCTGAAATCGATGCCGAACCTGTATCTGTCGTGTTTGCTTCTTTCTTCTCTGTCGAAGAGTCTCCTTTGGATGTTTGCTGTCTCTTCCAACAATCCTTCTTCAAATGTCCTGATTTGCCACAAAACCAACACTTTACCTTACTCTTCTTCCCTTTCGATTTTGAACGCGAGTTGTTGTGCTTACTGAAGCGTCTTTCTTTAGAACGACCTCTGACCATCATTGCTTCTGATGTGGAGGTTTCTGAATTTGACCTCTTCCTTGTTTCTTCGGACAACAAAGCTCCAACAACATCATCAAATTCAAGAGTTTCTGATGAACTAAGACTTATAGAAGTAACAAAATGATCCCATGACTCGGGCAACGAGCATAATAAAGTTACAGCTTTATCTTCTGATTCAAATTTTACTTCTATACTTTCTAACTACACCAGGAGAGTATTAAAGGTATTCAGATGATCAGTTATCGTCGTACCTTCTTTCATGCGCAATTTGTACAACTGTCGCTTCAGAAGAATCCTATTGGTTAAGGATTTTATCATGTACAGCTTTTCAAGCTTTGTCCACAAACCAGCAGCAGTTTTCTCTGACACGATGTTAAACAAAACATCATCCGCCAAACACAGTCGAATGCCGCTCAGTGCTCTTTCATCCAGATCACTCCATTCATCATCTGTCATGGTGTAAGGCTGTTTGGATTTTCCCAACAGCGCCTTCGCCACGCCTTGTTGCATGAGTAGATCATACATCTTCACTTTCCAGATCTCGAAGTTTTTTTTGCCATTAAACTTCTCGATCTCAAACCAGGCACTTTGTTTTTTTGCCATGATTATTAGCTCGTGTCACAAAAAATCTCCAATTTCAACTTTTTAATAAAGAATGCCCTTTTTAATAATAAAAAAAAATTCCCTTAAAAAAAAAATATACTCTTCACCTTCATAAAATGCCTTTCCTTTCATACCATATGCAAATGGGAAAAAAACTATTTCTAAATGCCCTTCTTCCAATAAAACCAATAAGTGCCACCCTCTTAAACCAATAAAGTCAATATTACACTTTTACAAAAATGCACCTTATAAATCGATATATATAAATCGATTTAAAAAACATTTAAATATTGTATATCGATTTATTAATATAATCGATTTTTGTTTTGTTTTAAAAAAAACATTGCAATAAAAATCGATTTGTTTTTTTTTTGTTTTAAAAAAAAACATTGCAATAAAAAAAAAACGATTTGAATGAGATATGGCAGTGTTTCATTCAGAACCTCTGTAGTAATGTTCGTTATCGTTCGATTCAGAACCTCCAACTTTGTTCTGATCGTTTGCCATCTACCCGAGAAGACCTTAGTGGAAGAGGCCTCTGAAATTAACAGTGGAATCAGTTCTTGGGCCGTTCTTGCGCATTCTTCAGCATCATTATTATCATTTTCAATAGTCCCTTGACTCCCTTGAGATACGGCAGCATTTCAAATAAGCATAGAACACAGTTCCAGCTCAACGCATAGAACGAATAAGCACAGAACGCAGTTCCTTCTCGGTCCAAAGCAGTTCCAGGTCAATGCTCGGTCCAAGAAGTTCAACGCTGTCCGGTTTTCTCCAACGCTGTTCAACGATCAATTCAACGCTTTCAGGTTCACCAAAAATACAGCGACGGCTCTGCTCACTGCGTACTGTAACAAGTTTGACTGCTCAACTTGCTGCTCCGATACCAATTGTTGGAGTTCAGCAACAGAATAACAAAATAAAATATACAGAACACACAGCATTCAAACACACATAAAGACAACAGATTTTTAACGTGGTTCACCCAACCAATCTGGGCTACGTCCACCTAACAGGGCATCGGCAATCTCATTCATCAACAGCATAAATACAATAGTAGAGTTTCTCATTTGCTCAGCTCTTCCTCATAGCAAATTCCTCATTATGCTCACTTGCCTCTACGGGCTTACATTTTATAGCTAGAAATGGCAACAAACTCATAAATTCTCTCACAAAAAATATAGGATGCATTAACTCCTCATCAGAAACTGATGGAGTCAATGTAGCAACAAATCCTATTGTTGTCATCTACATGAGATTTTCTCCAGATTTAATTAAAAATAAGAAATAAAATCTCAACAATTTCGACCCTGTGAGGTTTCATTGTGCATATTTTCTATAAGTAGACCCACTTTAGTCTTTTCTCGAGTTGGATAGTTGTTTTTGCAGTGGAGAAATTGTACAATCCTTTTGGAATGAAATCAAAGACAATGTTGCAGAAATTATGTTGAGAATCCTATGGTATGCCTTAGAGAACTTGTTCTTTCTATGTATGTTTATCTTATCATGTTGAATGATATGATTTATTCTTTCATATACATGTTTCTATGTGTTTATATTTTCAATTTATAAGAATAAATCATGCCTTTTCATGCTCTTCCTTAACAAGATTTACATTATATGTTTATATTCTTCTAAATGAATGAATTCACCTTAGTTCTCATTCATACTTTCTATCATTTCATCCTATACACAATGACAAACTAAGCATGCTTTCAAGCTACCTACCTGGCCTCATCCATATTATCTGCAACTTGACCTTCAAATTTGACCTAAAACCCTATACCTAGTCTCCTTACTGTCATGCCTATCCAGCACAGAAACACCAAACAAAAACTCTATTTATTGAAATTGTATACCTAGCCTAAGATCATTATATATTCGGTCATTTAATTGACTGCAAAGTGACACTGAGAGAGCCCTCTCTAGTCCTGGTAGGGCTAGCTACCTAACATAAATCTTGTTCTGTGGTTACCTTCCATCAATTCCATTATCATCCTTGGGAAGTTGTGGAGAGTGATGACAGGTAGAAACCAAGTAGTAAGTGCCATAATTTCTAAGAGAAAATACCGTTTACAAGTTTGGATTTCGAAGGGAGTTGGTCATTGATCAAGGAGATCATTTCAATTCAAATTTGATTGAGGGAATCATCGAGCAGTAGCATATCAAACACATAAAATCCACTGCATATCACCCTCAAGAAAATGGGCAGGTGTAGGTCAAAAATAGAGCATTGGATAACATATTAATTAAATTTATCAGAAACAATAAAAAGGATCGGGCAACTCGATTTGTAGAAGCCACTTGGGCCTATAACACCACTTGGAAAACCACCACTAGATTCACCCCCTTCGAGTTGGTTTATGGAAAAAGGCTATGTTGTCCATTGATTTTGAATACAAAACCTTCAGAATTGAAGCACAATTATATTTATACATCACCGTACCTTAGCAATAAAAGTTGTTCCAACTCAATGGTTTGTATGAATTCAGGTTGCAGGCTCTCATGCACACTGATGTCATCCAACTACAAAGGAAGGTTTGGCATGATAAAAAATCATGGAAACAACCTTCCAAGAGGGTGATTAGGCCATGATATGTTATTCTAGGTTCAAGGATTTCAAAATAAAATTGATGACCAAATGGTTGGGTCCTTATATTGCAGAAAAGTGCCTTGAGAATGGGTATATTCAATAATAACAATTAATGAAGAAGGAATTCCACTGTTGGCTAATGGATACTGGTTGAAGTTGTAAAGAGGCTTATTCCAAAGGGAGAGTCTACCAAATCAATGATTAAGGAGCTAAATGTAATTAGGGGTCTCATATCTCTCAGTTCATTTAGCCTTTAATCAATAAAAGAAGAAAAGAGGAAAAAAAGGAAAAAAAAAAGAGACAGAAAAAAAAAAAAAGAGAAATAAAAGAGCCTAGGTGAAAACCTCCATGAGGCACCTGAGGGTAACTCTAGAGCTGAAAACCTCTATGAGGTAGTTCAAGAGTCAAAAAATAATAAATAAATAAAATATCCCCAGGTAAAAACCTCCTTCGAGGCACCTATGACAGTATTGTGGGTTGAAAATATCCTTTGAGACAACTTGCAGGTCTCAAAAAAAAATGGAAAAAAAAGGAAATAAAAAATAAAAAGAAAAGGAAAATCAAGGGAGCCCTTACATCAGTTCTGCTAACATGATTTTGCAGGGTTCCAGTCATGGTTAAAAGGGACAAAAATCAAAGTAAGAAGCATCCACACTCCATGTTTCCACCTACCAAGCTATCTATTTGCATGTCCTTCATCAGTCTATCAACCTCCCCAAGTTTATCCATCATTAGGAAACCTATCTCACTCAATTTGGCCTCAATCCTAAAGTGCTACAAGATTTTCCTAAATTGCTACAGGATTGACTAGAATTTATATAAGATTGTGATCAACATAGAGATAGGGTTCATATTTTATGATTTCCATGGGGGAATTAAAATATAAGTTCACCACATCACCATCATCGATCATGTTGTTCCTTTGTAGCCATTTCTAGGCTAAGAAATTGTGCCAAAGCATCTCAGTTAAGTTTTTGGTTTTGATTTTAATTGGATGGCCAATGCTTTGAACTCTAAATAGATTTAAACCTTAAGTACTAATGAGAGAATAGACAGGTTGATTCTTCGTCCGTAATAGAATTAATATTCGATTTATTTTGAAAGGAATAATTTAAGAAGATATATAGTTATTAAACATTCAAAATGAGCATTTAATTCATCATATCTAGAAAATATGTGTGCAAAAAAATTCTGCAACCAAAAAAAACACATTAATAGATGACAGAAGGCAACAATTAAAATATGTAGAGGAATTATCTCAAACAAAATATCCAATAAACTAATCTTTGTAAATGATTATAACTTTGCATGGGATTTAAGATAGATTGATATTCAATCTATTCTTACCCAGAATATCCTATATTACTTTGAACATGTGCAGAAATAAGAAAATTGAATAACTGGAATAACTCACAGAGATACACAAATGGTTTAAAAAAAAATTCAGAATCCTTCTATTATCTTCAAAAATAACTTAGAATTTTGCAATCATATCTATGCTCATCACAAGAGTTCAACCCTTTATCATTCAAATTACGAATTACTTATAGAGTTTCATTCAAAATATCTGGACTTTGAATCAAAATTTATTACAAAATATATTATCCAAATAGATTTGGATTTTCACAAAAATAGAACTGAAAAAGAGGAAATCTAATTTTTTTTTACATCTTGCACAGATTTTGAGGATTGTTGTTGATGATTGGAGCTACAAATATTTGGTTTTGTTTCTTGTTCCTAGAAATATATTGTTTTCTACTGAAAACCTAGCATTCTATTGTTGAAAATATGTTGTCTCTCATTCGATAAGTTCACACAATTTGTCCCATCCCTTTTCATTATGGATAGAAAATTTTAATAATTTTCTGCACGATTCATCCACTTTGATACATTTCTCAAAAGCAGGATTAGTTATGAGCATATGTTTGATTTCATGTTGAATTAATAAGTCTTAACTCAAACCGTTAATGAAATATTTTCCAATGATAATTCTTATCATTTTAGCAAACTTAGTTTTATCTATTGTGATCTCATGTAATATATGTTGATAATATTCTTGTGGAATTGGTGCATCACCTATACCTTGAAAACCTAGAAGTCCTTTTTTATCTAATGTATTGAATTTCCTGTGGAAATTTTTAATCTGAAATTCTAAATTGTGACATTTATTTTCAAGTTGTACCATTAACATCCTTGTAGTGAGAACCTTTCTTACCACCATGATAACTTCATTTATGGCTTCAATACCATACTATTCAAGCTATTATTTTGTCTTGGAATTCAAAACTTTGATTATTCTTGTGGCATCTCCTAGTTTGTGGTCGAGGTCTTTCTTTATTTCTTCCATTGCTGCTTTGGAACTCTGTAAAAAATATTCTTGCAAAAAAATAATCTCAATTGAAGGCCACAGTTTAGTTACTAATGCATTTATATCAATCCATATATTCTCTTTAGCTTCAGAAATAGTATGGGATATTAAATATTCCTTCTCATAAATATCTAATTGTTTAGTTATCTTAAAATTATTCTTAATTTCAACTAAATAAGAATTACCAGTTTTAATTTTCTACTCTTGTAGCTTATGTAACTGTGTGTTGAGTTTTTCAATTTCTTGGTCTTTTAAAGATAATTCTCCCATGCATTTTGATAATTTTTTGTTGCGTCACTGGACTGTCTATCCACTATAATAGTTACTGCTGTTTATGTCCATGTTGCTGAAATACCTACGTTAGATGGTGTTGTTATGGGAATGGCAGCTGAAACACTAATTTTTTGGTCTTTTCCCTTAAAACTGCGTCCATCAACTTCCATTTTTCGAATTTGAATATTTTGTTCAATTATCAATTTCAACATCTTCTCTTTTTATTTCTCCAATTGACCAACTTATTTAGCCTATGGATGTTATGTAGTAGGAAGTTTTAGTTGCTTCCTTAATGCTTGAATATCTACATTCTTGTTCTTGATCATTTCTTCAGTTGATTTAACATCATTAGGATCATATCCTAATTTTATTACCAGATCTTCTAATGATTTAATTCTAGAACCTTTGGCCATAGATGACATTTTCTCCATTTTCAATTATGAATAAATATTATTCAATGAATCTTGCATTTTGGAGGCTACCATAGTTGAACTGGTCATAGTATAATATATCATCTCTCCTTCCTGCTTATAAAGGTCAATATGATCAATTTCATGGATATGTTTGGTGTCAAAAGAGAAAATAGATGTTTTATAGTCTTCTGCACTTTTAGGGACTGGAAATTTTGGTTCCAATAAAGTTAACTAAAACTGTCCCTTTTCAGTATCAAGTGCACACATAAGTTTGTGTTGGGTAGTAGATGATTTTTTATAGAATTCAGAATATGTGGTGGCCTTCAATGCTTCCTTATTTCTTTTAATCTCTTCGTACCTAGCAAAAATATTTTGTTGTGATGTGCCCTAAGAAATAGATGACATTGGAGAATATGTACTAATATCCTCAATCCTTAGCAAGGTATAAGTATGAAAACATGTCAACACCATGGTTACCTGCTCCTATGAACTTTCTCCTTCTAATGGCTCTTCAGGAGTATTGCTCTTCTTCCTTCTCTTAAAAATTGTGAAGTTTTTCTCTTGAATTTCTTAAACTATAGGAGAAAAAATTTATCTTGACCTATTAGTCTCTTTTTCTTGAGGAATTGGAGTTTGTGAAGCTGTTTGAGTAACAATTTGTTGTGCTACCTCTTGCAATGTGTTCTCCTTCCACTCCTATTGATTTGCATATTGTTCTATCTCTGGCCTAGTTGTGCGTGCATAAGGTGTAGTCTTATGTTCAACTCTCAGCTTCAAAATAATGCCAAAGGGATCATAGGACCAGGTGAAGCTCAATTTTAACTTCATTTGTTTTAATATAATATGTGCCTCCTTTTTTGTTGCCCTAGTGTTGATAATAAAAGGGCCAATATTTTCTTTTAATTTAAATTGAGATCATCCATTTTCATCATTTCTCTGATGTATTCCAATGAAAATATTCCGATTGGTACAAATATTGGAAACATATAGGTAGGAAGATCACATCCATATATCCTCATTTCTGTTTAATTCTAGTAGAGGTACCAGTCTCCAATCTTAGTTTGATCAGCGAGGTGAAGGATTCTTCTGATTTCAGATGAAATCCTTGGTATAAAATCATTGTTGAGAAGACAAAAGGCCATATGTAGAAACGGATTTACATAATCACTGAAATAATACTCCTCTATGTTCTTCCTTACCAAGGAAGTCCAATGAATAACTGACTGAGGATTCCCCTATGCATCTAACTTACGTAATGGAAATTTGAATCTATCTGTTTGATAAAATAGAAGAAAATACACAAGGACTGATTGATTCTTAAAATAACCTTTAGTATAAAACTTCAAAAACTGATCATGAATGTTGTCTGTCAAAACCTGAATGCAATCAAAAATCAATGATGGTTTATCACCTGCTGAGAATATTAATAAAAATGCTAATATTACCTCATTATCCCACTGATCACTAGGGTAACCTAACAGATAAGAAACCATAGAGATGAATTGCCTAGACATTTCTAGGAATATTGAAGAAGAGTAGGGCAGATTACTTCTTGGTAACTCAGAATTCTCAGGTAAAAATAACTCAAATATTTTGGATCATTGAGGAAATGTAAGTTTTTGGTAAATATCCATGAGAGAATCTATAGAAAAAGGGTGCAAAGGGGATGTAAGGTTGATCTGGAGATCTTGACATATAGACTCGGGATTAGTGAATAAGACTTAATTATTTTGGGAAATTACAACCCTCTCACTAGGAATATTCCTAAGATGAAACCAGGTAAAAAATTCAGGGAAATATGAATTGGTGTAGGAAAGAGTCCCATATGCTTAATTCATAACCGGCCTTTAAAAAATTCTAGTTTTCCCAGTTGTGGAGTTCGTAAAGATCGAACTCACTATGTTTCATAGATTTTATATTGTTTATCCACCAGGGAAAGTTTATCTAAATTAATTATAGGAGGCAACGTTGGGCTTTCTAGAACTAATTTTGAATTTCATTTCGACGACGCCATCATAACAAAGAATTACAGGTTGAGGTTACAAAATTACTAGATAAGTGTCGATTATTGGTGTAGAAAATGACTGTGAGATGGTAAAATTTGAATCGCACCTATGTTGCTGCAAGAAAATGGAAGAAAGGGAGTATGAAGGGTGGAAAAATTATTTAAATGGGTTTTCAATGAATTAACCATTTTTAGGCTCATCTATTTAATTCACTAGACATTGGTGTGAAAATTTAATGAAGGACCAATTATATGATCGTTTGGCGGGAGGAATTTATTGATGCAATAGTTAAATAATATGAGTGAATGAGGGAACGACAAATGGGAGGATGCGAGTGGAGGTTGAGAGTGGCGGTGGGAGTGAAGACCGATTTTCTTGGGGGGGGTCGGGTTGAAATGTTGTGGTTTTGGAGAGGGGGTCCTGAAATTGTTATGGGAGTGCCACATATGAGGGGGCGGTAAATAGAAATCAGCTTTTCAGACCCCCCCATTAAACTTCAACATCGCGGGGAGGGGGTGTTCAAACTTCATCATCCTTCCTTGATCCAGGTGGGAATGATATCCTCCGTAGATTATAAATTATATTTTATTGCAACACGAAAAAACGTCAAAATCCCATTTTATTTTCAATTTAAAATATAAATAAAAAAATCGTGGCATTTTGACTTGCACGCTTACATTAGGGATTAATTTATTTTTTATTTTCTTTTTCTTTTATCCCTTTCTTTGTATTTCTTTTATTTATTTTCTTTTTCTATTTTCTTCTATTTTTCTGTAGATTTTTTTCATTTAATTTCCTATTTTCAACATAAAAAATAAAAATACAAGTATAGTTAAAATAAGTTATAACACATCCTCCACATTATTTAGCTACTTATCCATCCAAAAATCCATCTTTGTCCATGAAAAAACACTATTTTCACCCCTTCTTCCATTTTTTTCACCACCACCAAAGTTTTTAATCCTTGTTCATGAGCTCACCATGAATTATCAAAGATTATGAATGCACTGCATGAAGGTTATTGTAATCATGGAGGGGTTTGTGTGACTATTATAGGAAGAATTCCATTCCTGTAGAAGCCTACACAAACCCTACAGGACCACAGTTGGAATCACTTGGAAGCACCAGAATGAATACTTAGCCATCCTAAAGCATTGAGTGATCATCTTTATGATCTTGCGTAGCCACAAAAATCTTGCAAAACTGCTACAGGGTCACTGTTCATCTCCAACAACAAAATATTGATCCACCACCATAAGAACCTACATTAACAGACTTCGCTCAGTAAACCACATATCAGAAAATATCTGCAAAAAATATTTTCAAAAGTAGAGCCAGAACACAAAGCAATTAGCATGGAAGATGGCACCTCAAAAGGTCAGCATATCAACCACCATTTTGAAGTAGCGTGCAATATTAAAGCAGTCATATACCATCAGGTAAGCACATGTATGACACTCCTCACCTTTTCCTTTAAGTGCATGGTAGTTCAAAATTTTTTTAGATGTATGAGGAACGAGGTTTTTATAGGCTAGAGGTGGCGAGCAGTCTTGTCCATACTCGAACAATTAAGTGTAGCTAACTCCCTCACTCATGCAATGTAGAAAAAAAAAGGAGAGTGATCATTTCAAGGAAGTTGGCCAACGTGTCTATAAGGAGACTACGTAAGTGGTAGGTGGGGGCTATCTCACACAGTGCGTCGATCCCCCTACAAAAACCACAAAAGGAATAAAAGGATAAGCTTGAATGTCATTTGTACTGATAAGTTCATTCCTACAATGATAAAAGAGGCCCAATATGTCACTGAAAGTCAATAAAACTACAACCAAGGTTCCCCTAGGTTGCTATAGATGAGCTTAGGGTAAAACATTAGGTGCTACATGATATAAGTTAGTTTCTATAGGATTGTAGACAGTTGCTACAGGATTGTAGATAGTTGATATAGGATCGTCCCAAGAGGTGGAAAAGGGTTCGATGTAGTGCGAATTTTCCTCCAAACCCCCACATCCATGAAGGAATATCTTAGGGAGGGGTAAGTAGTGAATTTTCCTCACCTACCATGAAAAAAAAGTTAGATGATTTGGTCAATTTATATATGTATAGACATCCTATAGAAAACACTTAAAATTGAATTTTTTCCAAAAAAAAAAATCATGTGAGGAAAGCAAGGTATTAGAAAAGTTAATTTGATTTGATTTTGGCCTGTAATTTTCCTCCCTCTGGTAAAAATAAGAACACCATCCCTCTCATATTTGTATTGAAACCATAGGTTATTCAGAAATTGACAATTGACAGAAATTTATTTGAAAAAATTGAACAAGCAATAGTAGAAAACATGGGACGGAGTTTTAATACAAGGGAACCTACAGGCTAAAAAAGGATGCATCAACATCATCCTTTCAAATACATCTTCACAAATCACCAGGGAATGGGTTTATTGGAGAAACTTAAAGGATATTATGATGATATAACCCATGAATTTCCATGGCCCTTCAATCTCACAGGTAAGATAGTGCCACCACTATTGTAGGATGACTTGTCATCCATGATGCAGGGATTCTACAAAAAACAGATCCTTGCGCACAATACAGTGTTAGTTTCCTTTTTCATGAAATCCTCAATCACAATTTTCACACAAGTCTACTTATACTTAATTTAAAATACATATGCAGGAAGAGCCAAACAATAAACATAATAATTGCATAAAATACAACTAGAAATTTACAAATGCAAATCATTCCTTGGCCTAATATTACAATGGTTGGCCTCTCATCTCTCACCCTTCACATGAACTCTCACACTAATTCTCTTTATCTCTCACTGTCTCTCTCTTTCCTCCATCCTCACACAAGCTTCATATATACCCATTTATGAATTAATTCTAATCCATGATTTCCTCCACACAAATCTCAACCAAAATATAAAATAGATTTATCCCTTATTTGACTCAACTGAGTTCCATTGAAGGAATTCCTGATCCCTAAATTAGCTACCTAACTCAACTCCAATCATATCCTTTATTTATTAAATTAATATTTACAATAATACTCACACTCACATTTTCTCTCAAACTATTTTAAAAATGTACATAATTTATAAAATAAATAAATAAAACCTCACCCCCTAAATCACACAAATAAATAATGAAAATTTAGCTTGATGCTCCTGCATCAGACTCCCCATGTAGAGAAGTTTCCATAGACTTCTGTTTATGAGGTCTGTCACTTTTTTGTAATAATTTGATAGCCACAAGTCTCAATGACTTGCTCCCTCCAGGATTCCAAACTCTATTCTACTGCTGGTCCTTTAAAGTGTCAACTTCATTTTGTAATTCATCACTCACTCTGTCAATCGGATTCCATTGGTCTTTACAACGATTTCTTCTACCAATTCCTCAGAGTAAATCCTCTTTGTTTGATGCTTTTGTTTCCAATTGTGTTGAACACTCGACTTTCTGAAGTGAAGAATAATCAAGAATTTCTCCTTGATCACAACTATAGTCATCGATTGCTCCTATAGTAACAAATTTCTCATCCAATGCTATACCTGCATTCATCAACAAACTGTTATTTTTAAAAAGGTAAGACCTTTCAGCCTCTTTTGATGCTTCAAGCACCAATCTCCCATCATAGACTTTCTGGATTTCAGTAAATTATCTTTTGAATTTCTTACTTCTTTCATCTTTATCCTACTGGTTCAGTACTTATGTTTTTTTTATGTCTCTAAAGACATAATTTTCTTGTTGCTCCTGATTTTTCATCTCATCTCCAAATAATTTCTGCTCAATTTCTCTGATTTCAACATCATATTTATTTATGTTTCCTTCTGTACCTACAACCATGTTATTATTTGAAAATTTATAAAATTCACTCAACTCTATAAATGTTAAAAACATTTCATCCCTATCGTGCATGATAACTGCAATCTCTTCTTTATCAGGTTCTGCAAGTTTCATCTTCCCTTCAAGTTCCTTAAGCCATCGTTCCAAGAACTCTATTTCCATGTGAAATCCTTCCAGCATTTCATCACAACCTTCATTCCCAATTTCATTCTTCTTCTGGAAATCCTCCTGAGTTATCCTCGTTTCTATATCATCACATTGCAAAATTCTGCCAGCAATTTCATTAAACAAATTCATTTGTTTACCTCCTTGGAATATCAATTTGACATTTTCATTATGCTTCTGCTCCATAATAGCTTCAACTGGTTTTCTTACACCAAACAAGAATTCATTTATGATTTCTTCCTGCTGCAAAAAATCAGTAAATTCCTCCTCTAAAAGGCATTCTCCCTCATACTTCACCTTGAGAGTTTCATTCATCTCCATGACAATTTCACCAGATTTTCCACCATATTCTTCACATCCTACAAACATACATAAACTATGAGATTTAAAAATACAAGGCTTCATAGCCTCATATGCTTTTCTTGTCAACATATCTTCCAATTCTTCTGAACTATTCCAATAATCCATGAGATCTTTCTCATTGATCTCGTCACCCATAATTTCACCCTGTTCTGGGCCACAAATGGAAACTTCCATTTTCAACTCAGCCTCCATGAGTTCTTCACATCTGAATTGCACACTCATCATCTGCTCAAGCTTCCTCAGCTCTTCTGTCAACTGTGTGTTTACCTGTTGTTCCCTCTTTGTGTGTAGTCTCTGCCACTTCACTTTCTTCCTCATGGTCCAACCATGTCTCTGGTATTTCTTGTTGCTCTGCAACAATTCCATCAATAACTCAAGGTGAACTTCTATCTCAGCTTTCTCCCGCTCATACTCTTCATCAGTCAACTGCTTACATATGCCATTTTCCTTGGCATCTTCCTTCTTATTTCTTCTGTTGTGGTCTTTCTCAGAATATTTGAAATGACTGACACCAATAATCTTCTCCTCCTTTGTGAACTTCATTTGTTCACTTATGGATTTCATTCAAATCCCCTTTTTAGCAAGCCTTCCTACTTGCCATCCAACAATACAATCTTGCTTCCTGCACTTGACCTCTTTTAGTTCTCTATCTTGGAATCATCTCTGGCAACTCTCTTTCTCTTCTTAGCTACAAAAAAACAACTTCAGTAATGCTTGTGTTACAATGACCACTCTTTGGGTGTCTGGCTCCGCCGATCATGCACCCAATTACATTCGAACCTCTAACTTAATTTAAAACTATTTGACTCCAAACTTTACATCAACTCTTCATCTTGGATGAAAACACACCCTCTTGTACAATAACTCAACCTTGACTCAAGCTATCTAAATTTTCATTTGACCTTAACCTCTGATTCGACTTCAAGGCTTGACCCAATAATTACAATAGTGGATATTTTGACTCTAATTCAAGTTATACAACATACTAATGAACATCCACCCTTAATACATTTTCATGATGTAAAATCTTCTCTCTCTCTCTCATACTCCATTCTTATGAAAATATCATAAGTCTCCCATTATCACTTCACATGATACTTAAGCCTTTAAATCGAAATGAAATCCACTTTTCCCAAGATTTATTTTATGATGAAAATAAAATAAACCATTCAATTTTTAACAAAAATACCTTTTTGAATTATCATACCTTATGCTCCCATCAAGTTTATCAATAAACCTTCTCTTTGCAATTTCAACTCTTCAAATTTCACTCTTTTGTGCCGTCTTTATCACTTTGAATATTCGCATGCCCCTCATCCATACATTTCAAACCCAATTATCCTTCTCGGATGCAGCTAGATGATTGTTGAACTGTGTTGTACATTAAAGAGCGAAGATCAACATTCATTTGAGCAATGAAAAACCTCTTTCATTCTATGCGAAAACCCCTTGTTGTCTTTCAAAACCATATTCACACATTTTCATGCTGGTTACACAATCTTAAACAAGAATTTAACAGTTCACTTTACTTTGATCTCTTCTATATAGATCAACTCAAATTATACAAATCAATCTCTTTGCTGGAAAATTCTAATTATAATTCTACCCTCACAGAAATGCTTCATATGGCTCCTCTAATCCACCCAAATGTAATTGCAGTAACAATACTGACCTTTATCCTAGCTAAGCAGAGAGCATGTGATAAAACTCAATACAAAAAAATATAATTTATTAAATTAATTTTCTCACCCAACTTCAAAGAAATAATGCTCCTCACACAGGCTTTGTGTCCCTGCAATTCTCTTCATACAATTGCTTTCTTTCTTTCACCTAGCACAAGTTAGAATTCACATAGCTTTCCAATGCATCACTCATAGCTCGCTCTTTAAGAATACCAAAAAACTTCTCAACCTCACAAATCACACACCATTCTATCACAATTTTCTTTCCAAGCCTCTCAGGCTTCATGCTTATCAATTTCACGCTAACTCTAGTTTTTTTATATTCAAAACTAGTCTTAAAAGATGACTGCTTCTAAGTCACACTAATTGGACTCACACACAGATACATCCTTCACACCAGTGCCAAAATATCTACGAGAATAGGGGAATTGATCCACATTTCCACTACAGAGATGCAAAACCATTTACAAGGAAGAAAAAGTATGCCCTTCTCTGAAGTCGGTAGTCCTTTTTACATTTAGAGACTAGTTTATCGCACTGAGACACATCCCCCATGGATAGGCTCAACATATGCAGTCAAGCCTCTTCAAAATTGAAATTCCAATAGAATTAAAAAAAAAACAATAGACGGAATAATGGAGAATAGGATGATCATGTATCCCACACTAGCATCCACATTCTAAAGTCACGATTCTGTAGTAACAAGATTTGTAATTATTAAGCCCTTGACGACCTTCCTTTGCAATGTTCAAGCACGTCCTCAACTACACACTCAACCAACACTGCTTCATATCTGTTTATGTGGTTGAGTGTCCAGCCTGAGAAAATAGACACTTTGAATAGAGCAGCTTCCCATATTTCGACTTCTTCTGCTGCATACACATCGTTTTGACCACCATCCTTGGTCTCTATTACAAGTTAGTACTGCACGCCTATCACTACTTTCTCCTTGGCTTTTACCACTTTAGAAAACTAAATACTCACATTATTTTGCTTGTTGTATTCATCAACAACAAAGCGTCTGAGATTTTCAATGTCTTTATTGTGTTCCACATCCAGTATGTCGCATTCAACATTCTTTGCCTTTGCACTCAGTCCACGACGTTTGATCGCTTCCTACGTTGCCTCTCTGCAACCAATACTTCAAAAATTTCTGTGATTCATTTCCTCAGTGATTGACAACTCCAAAAATTTAATATTCTCTCCATTTGTCTCATAAATATTTCACAGAACTATTTCAACACAAGACTGCAATTACAAGACCAAGACCCGATTCCACAACTCTGATTTTTTTTAAATAATACAAATTGCAACTTATATGGACCGAAATCGATAATTCCAACTCACAATTTATATTATTAACTTCATACTTCATTCAACGGAACTACACTCTGATACAAATAGCTACACACTGTCTAATGAAACAATTACTATACTGGAAGCAGTTCTATGGAAATGGAAGTTGTCTTGCAAGCTTGTGTTACTGCTAATGAAAATGGGAATTTTTTATCACTCTTATACAATTATAAACCCCTGCTGGTAAGGTTGATCATCATTATATAGTACCGATTATAGGTGTAATTTAATCGATTCCCATTTTTCCACGTGGTCTCTATTATGTCTCCAACCAATATTTGTGTTCAACGTTCCAGGCCCTTCACTGCCCACATACACTCAGAGATTGCCCAATCTGACATCAACTTCGCCATTAGCGTTTTCTCCAGAAGCACAAATGTTCTTGCAACTGACACACTCACCTCTCATCCATGGCTTCACCGATTAATTAGATCGCTTGCTCCGATACCAAATGATGCAAGGATTCTGCAAAAAACAGATCCTTGTGCACAATACAGTGTTGGTTTCCTTTTTCATGAAATCCTCAATCAAAATCTTCACACAAGTATACTTAGAATTAATTTAAAATACATATGTAGGGAGAGCTAAACAATAAAAAAATAATTTCATAAAATACAACCAGAAATTTACAAATGCAAATCATTCCTTGGCCTAATATTACAATGGTTGGCCTCTCGACTCTCACCCTTCACATGAGCTCTCACACTAATTCTCTCTATCTCTCACTGTCTCTCTCTATCCTCCATCCTCACACAAGCTTCATATTTACACCCATTTATGAATTAACTCGAATCCATGATTTCCTCCACACAAATTTCAACCAAAATCTAAAATAGATTTATAACTTATTTGACTCAACTGAGTTCCATTGGAGGAATTCCTGATCCCTAATTTATCTACCTAACTCAACTCCACTCATATCCTTAATTTATTAAAAAAATATTTACAATAATCCTCACACTCACATTTTCTGTCAAATTATTTTTAAAATGTACATAATATATAAAATAAATGAATAAAACCTCACCCCCTAAATCACACAAATAAAAAATGAAAATTTAGCTTGATGCTCCTGCGTCAATCCATATCAATGCAAACCTCATTAGCAAGGTGACCACATTGTCTCTAGGATTTAGGTGGGTTAAGGAGGATAGGAAAGAAGCCATTAAAGCTAAAATAACTTTTTCCTCCCTGAAGAGAGACCACTTGAAGATAAGAATGGAGTTATAAGGGAGAGCCTCCCTTACCCATGGGATGAAATGGCTTATCACATCATAAAATAAATATCCTATGAGGGGATGCTAAGTGTTGTATATTCCTTTCATTTTAGGCTAATCTATGAGCCGAGGTTCCAAATAGAACTACCTATCCCAAGCAAGCTCAATATTCCCCACTTTCTCCTTCAATCTATGATTGAAATGAATCAGAGGGTGAGAGAAGGAAATCACTAGTACATTGCTCATCATGGTCTCATAAGGCTCATTTTTAAGAATCCCTTGAATCACCTCAAGAACCCTATGCTATGGAAAAAAAAATAGGACATATATAGAGAGGCCTTCATTGAGATGCAAGCCCAACCTCTGCTAGAACATGAAGAGACCACAACACATGTTGTTGCTAAAGAAGAGGTTGAAAAGGAAGATGAAGTTGAAGAATAGGTTGGAGAATATAAGGATGAAGAGTAATGGAAACTAGAGGAATAAAAATATACCCTTGGGTAATCTTTTACACCTCAAAAGAAGAGAAAACAAATGAAAAAAGTAAACCTCTTGGAAGGGAACATATAAAAAGAGGTGGATACCACCTGGGTAGACCTTAGCAACCCTATAAAAATAAAAATGAGGCATTCCAATAAAGTCCCCTTATATTTCAAAATAAAATTGATTACTAGGATCAAACAAGGGAAGTGTTGGCCTCCTTTAGTGGTCCCAATCATAGTTGAGGAATTTGTTAGCCACCAAGAAGGAGATTTGGGATGAGGCAAGGGGAAAATTTAAGAATTCACCTCATCAAGGCCAAACGAAAGCAACCTCAGACATACCAAAGAAGGCCAAACACTAGGGCAACTAGGGCCAAGCAACTACAAGCAGAAAATACCCAGTTATAGGAAGAAACATGACTATTACAAGAAGGGGTAGATTTGCTACATGATAAGGAGACAAAGCTACAAAAAAGAACAACAACACCTCTAGAGGGGGGAGAAGGACCACAGTAACTCTACAAGCCCTATCCCAAGCCTAATATTTGGTCCTACTACAAGTTCTATGAGAAGGGATGAATCATACCTAAAAATATTTTGGTCCACATCCTATTTGAGCTAGAAAAGGAGATAATCCAAACCTATCAGTGGATGTAGATGGCTAAATCAAAGAAATCTAAGGATGTGGGCCTCATGGAAGAAAATATGAAGAAGATGGGTGAATAAATGGTTGACTTGATATTAAGAGAGTCAATCATGACACAGAAGTTGCAAATGGAAAATCATAGGTTAAGAGAGTAGATGTAGGAGAAAGAATGACCACTTGTCACCATGGCAAGCTTTCCATGGAGGCCATCCAGTGTAGGAAACCATCCAAATCATATGAAATATTCCTTAAATAACAATGGTTATAATTTCAAATAAAAACCTTAGCACAACACAAATCTCTCCCATTTCAGTACTATAGAAAGTTTATTGATTTTTTCCAGTAGGTCAGTAATGAATATAGGGCCAAGGTTGAATTATATATGCATAATTTTATCCTCACAAATATGAAATTTTGGGACCCCAATTCAAGGTTGGGAGATGAAAATAGAATGGCCTTAGCCTCTTGGCTAACCCATGAGGAAGAAAGGGTTGAGGAAGTGCATAAGGTTATGGCCAAGGAATCAAATGATCCTCTATATATCATATCAGAGTTAAGAAGTCCCAAGGATGTCATAAGCAATCATAGGCTCATCTCTACAGACCCTCAATTATCCCCTCACTACTTAGAAAAATAAGAGTAGTCAATTCTCCATTTTGAATATATTTTTAGGTTGTTATGTACTAAGAGTTTGCAGTCCTTCCAAAGGATATGGCATGCTCTGCCACACAATCTACAAATCAAGGAATACATGTGCCCTGGGAGGTTGACAAATATCCTCGAAAGAACCACACTCTACAAGAGAATTGTTCAGAGGTTGAAGATAAATTGGATATGGCTAAATCTCAGTCCTCCCTTATTATTAGGCTTACATGAAATAAGAAATCAAGCAAAGGAATAGAGGGAGTGGAAAAAATAGAGGAAAATGTAGGTTTTTATCCATAAAAGGGTTCATCATTTGAAGTGCCTTGGTATGTCAGGGAGGCCACCATGGCCATGCATGAGCTACATATCAGTGAGTAAGTTTCTCAAAGGGTGAGAAACACCATCAAAAGGCGTCTGATGATGGTCCTTATTAATATTTATATCATAAGTCCCATTTTTCCATCCTGGAACCTATAATTTCTTGTTTTCTCACATTTATTAACATATTTTTTACTATAATGTGCTTAATAGGGAGAATAAAGTATGGTTATCATATTTCATGGCCTAATGTGATCGATTTGCAGGAAAATAGTGCATTTGAATGAATTTACTATGCAAATATACGTTGAAGGTAGTTGGAGAAGATGTAAGAGGCTTGTCCCCTGCATTTAGTCACCTAAAACTCGACCTGATCCCTAAAATCACTCACCTATAACTCGAATATCTGCTAATGATAGATGATATTAAGGAATTATCAGGATATAAGGGAAATAGATCCAGTTTTTTAGATATTTTGGAGGGAAGCAACCCTCTTTCCAAGGATGCTTCCCATCAGTCATTTTTGTATAAATACGCAAGCCTAAGGATTTTAACTTTTGGAGCAGATAGGAGCTACTAAGAGCTTGGAGCTTAAGATTGTCACTTCCATTCCTTTACATGATGTACTTGAAATTTTTTTATGTTAATGAAAAGCTTATTATTATCTTCCATCTGAGTTTTTTCTATAGGGTTGAGTCCCTTTGGGTTAGGGCCCAACCCAAAGGATCTAGTCTCTCTTTGTGTATTTTATTCATGCATTGTATTACGTAGTAGCATATCCATTATTTCTTAGTAGAGTTTTCTCATAAAGTTTTTATTGTAGGCCTAACTACCACTTATCTTGTGGGAAGTTTGGTGGAGGAATATATATTAGCAAGTCAAAAACACATGTTTATTTTCCTTTGCAATTGTTAGATCTTATATTAGTGCTCTTTTACATACTTTATTTTTTGCATATCTAGTTATTAAATAGGAGTCTTCTTTGAGCCTGGAAAGCATAATATTTCATGAATATAGTTCATGTGCATGATACAATTTATATTTTCTTTTGATGTAGTAGGTATATTTCAAATAAAATCCAAATCATCCTTTCTTATTTATTTTCATAAAATTCAACTCAACATATCTCATTTAGTTCCATTATTCTACAATTTGGTTATTATTTTGGCATTATTTTCAAGTTTAAAAATAATTATTTGTATTATGTGTAGGTACTACTAATTTTTTGCAAGGTTAGCATTTTAATTTAAAACTCCTCCTCCCATCATTAGCCTCCTTCTCCCCACCTCACATTTCTCCCAAAATGTTTTCCACCAAGAACATAATTCTAGGTTGTCTAAGGCCACCATGTGCATTGGTTTTCTTGCAAGATGAGCCCCTTAGGGGTAATATGGTTTGAAAATGTGCCACACAACCTTCATCAACCCTCCACTACCTTTCCCTACCTTCACACCACCTTTTCCACCTTTTGGATTCTCATGGATCCAATCATGTAGCAAAATAGGGAAATCTTGTAGCATCCTCTAGAAATCTTGTAGCATCCTATAGAACCATGTAAAATTGGCCATATTTTCCTCTTAGCCTTGAATAATTTCCCCTAGGCTCTAAAACCATGATTAAGGGAGACCAAAGACCACTTAGGGCTTTCCTTTTCTTCACTGCAACATATTTCTGCAATTAGGGTTAGTGGACAGATTTATGGGTTTGATGATACGGTGATGATCTTATTAATTTCATCATGAGATGTATAATTAACTATGTCACTGAATCTAATCTCTTTGAATAAAAAGATTAAAGGTTGATTTCACGCTCATTTACTTATGCAATGTAGACTAGGATTGTTTTTATTGGATTCATGCTTCTTAAGTTAGGGTTTCAATTGTAACCATTGTTATTTACATCGCATAAGTTAGGTTTCCTTTTCAATGCAAATTTTACCTTCTACAATTATATTAGTTTTTACATTCCAACAAGTAGCATAGAATTTATATTTTTGCAAGTAGTATAATATTTATATTTTTGCAAGTAGCCTAATATTTACATTTTTGCAAGTAGCCTAGTCTTTAGATTTCTACAACTAGGGTTAGTATTTACATTTGAGCAAGTATCATCTTTGTTCCTTTTGCAAGTAGAATAATATTTCCATTTCTGCAAATAGAATATGACTTTCCTTTCATGCATATTCTTCCCTTTCCAATCTAGAATCAGTTGATAGAGTGGTATTTTTATGCCTTGGCTATGTCCATTGCTTGAAAGTGACATGAGTAGAGCTTAACCTATTTTCCATATAGCATTTTCACCTCTTAAGTTTGTATGAACCCCGGGTTGATAATTAAAGGTGGTAGCCTTAGAAATTGCAACACTCTAGTTGCAATTATAAGTCTCATCAAACCCCATGTTCATAGAGTTAGAACCAATACCCGTGATTAAGTATTTTTCAGTTTTTACGTTCCCAACAATTTTATTCCTATCATACAAGTCACTAGGTCCATTCAATTCATGCATACACATATAGATAACTATGTCTATACAATCAAAAAAACATGCAATATAAGAGAAACTATGGAGTTATTCGTGTGCATACTTATTAGTAGTACAAACGTTATGTATAAAATCATACAGGAAATTCTACCAATGGCTAAGTTAACACATGCATTTCTAAGTTTAAATAAGTTTCCATCATGTTCAAAGCATCCCTACGGTACATATTTCTGTAAGTAGGATTACACCTTTAGAATTTCATTCCTTTAGAAATATATCTCATTAGGTCCAAGTGTTGAACCTAGGAGCTCTGATACCACTTGTAACACACCCTCCTTTATTAACTTGATATGTTTACTATGTTACACAACTCTCATCATGCGGTTATGAGGATGGGGTAATTTTTCTTGTGTGATCGTCTCAACAAGACAATACTGGTGCTATAAAACTTTACCATATTTGGGTTGGTTTAAGGTTTCCTCTATGTCATGTTGTGTGGAACCCACATGGTTCCACATGAAATACCACCTTAATTCCACATCACTCTGTGATAGGTTAAGTGGTGTGTGCCACCTTTCCCTTGTTCCACATAACTAGGTTACATAGATCACTGAAGTATGGGTCATATATCCCTTATAGGATTTTATTCTTCCAATACCTATAGTTGACATTAGGCTTATATATGGATGTAACATGATGAATTAATTGCAAAAGATAATTTTGTATACTAATAGGGATCCATACAAAATTTACTCTTGAACACAAAAAATTCCACAGGTAAAATAATGTGGACAATTTAGATTTTGATGTGGGACTATGTCAGCAACCTTCCTATAGAAATGAAAAGACCCTAAGGAAATTATAGACAAAAAGGCACAAATTCATAATTTAAGATAACACTCCATTCATTTTTTCAACTATTTCACCCATAATGGGAGAATTAATAACAACTAGAAAAATCCAAAAACACTTTGATAGCATTTATTACAACTTCCCAAATCTTATTCATAATTTTCATTGTTGAAATCTAATATTAAGTTTTATGCAGTATCCATTATCTACTCCATCTCTACAAAAGAATATATCCCCTCAATTAAAACCAATATTGTAGACCTTCGGGATAAATAAGGAAAATATTAAGGTACTAAGCAACAACATCCCCAGCTTTGGGTTACCATGGATCATGATATCCACTTGTCCTCAATCTAGATCCATTTTGTTATAGTTTTTTATAAACAATGATTTAATTTCCTACACATATTCTATGGGGACCCACTCTTTATGGATGTTTTTAACTTTGTTTGAGCAGCTCTTCCCTAAAAAGCGAATGACAATTAGCACAAATATTTACAGCAATAGAAAAGGGTCCATTCTAGGCACTTCTCTTGGTAGCAGAGGAGAACCTAGAGGTGAAGTTATTTGTCAAGGTATCGTCTTTCTATATTTACGAGTATGGGAAAATTAAACCTTTGTAATTCTAGGAGTACCTCAAGGAAGCATCCCACATTGAAAACCAATGTTGTCATGATCCCCAACTTTGTTATCAAAATTACAGTCCCACCACGATTGTGTACACAAATTTATACAATATCTAATTAAAGCATAAATTTTATCACTTATTTGGTAAAAACCATTTAAAAATAGCCATCAAGCTCATGCAAAGGTCAAAATAAATGTGTTTATTGTGTTGTTAGTAGAGTTAAAGATTGCGTTTTGGGTTTGAATTGAAAGCATGCATTTGCATTTGAATCACATCATGGCTAAAAAAAGGATTTGGGGTTTGAGCCTCTACCCAATTATATACAACCCACCAATCATAGATATCATGTTGTACTTGTGTACTTAACCATAATCAAAATTACAAGAGGTCAAGCATAGCTTTTCCTCAGCATGTCAACTCTTTTGCAAGACAATAATACATGAAGCATGCATGAAAAAAGGTTTGTAACCAAACTCAAGATAGAAATGACTTGGTAACCGGGGGTTATCAATGCATAGAAGATACCCAAACTACCAACCACTCAATACCATGTTCACACACCTAATGGAAATCAAATGCAGTTCATTCCATGATCACATGTTACTTTGTCCTAAGTGCTTGAGTTTATTGTCAAATCCATGGAATGTTTGGCCTACTAGTAGGTTGATACCATGTGCATTCACACAAGTTGAAATCAATTCAACACCAGTTTCACACCCCTTCAAGCTCTTGGTTAATTGAAAAAGTTCATGCCACACTCACAAAGGTAATGAAATTTTGTAATGGGCAAAAGAAGGCTGAAATACACCCAAACAAGACAAGCTTCCAAGAAATTGATCAGAGAATAGCATAAGGTTCCTTAAAATACCATCTGAAACCATGTAAATATTTCAAGCATAAAACCACCCTCTTAGCTTCAAAACTTCATACTAAACCAAGAGCTCAAACATAGCTCCAAAGGACAATGTCAAATGTTTGAATCAATCGAGCTGAAGCAGAGTTCCAAAGAACAAGGTTGAAATTTCCAACTAAGTTAGGGAAAAATATATCAAAATAAAATGATCTTTTCATCATTGGCCTCATCATCTAATATTATCTTATAGAAACAAACCAATTCCTTCAAAACTATTGTCTCCTATTATTTAAAAACATTCAATAGTTCAAAATAAATATGTTCATGTTAGGTAATAAAAAAAAAATGTTTTCAATCAATCATACAACAAGTACAATAACAGATATCCCATAATAAATATATATGTAGCGAACCTTGTTTAGGCAAACAATGTTCCCATTATAAGTAGGAATATAAGTCCACTCGAATATATCATCCATAGGTTTAGCAACAACCTTGCGTTCAACTCCTGGAAGGGCCAAAACGACTTTATTCCTAGCCTCACACTTCAATTGCCTAGTCCTAATTAATGAAACATTAATATCATGAAATTGCTGACTTAAAACCATACATCAACCCACACCATGCATGTTTTCAAGCACTAAAATCAATGCAACGAGCATATGCAATAGTTACAAAATTGTGCATAAAATGAGGAGAGGGGTTTGAGAAAACAAAAAAGTGAAGAGAAGAACTCTACTAACAAGCCTATTTGAAATACCATGAATATTACCATCATTAGATATTCTCAACCTCAACTATTTAAAACATAAAATCTATACAACCATAGTGCATGCAATTACTGTTATGGCCATAACTAGTACAAACTTCAAATCCTCAAATCTAGCCAACAGTAATACCTTACCATGAATAATAAACATTATTTTGTTTTCTATTCTTATAACACCATAGCACCCAAATGCTAGGACACTAACTTCATTTCTAAAGTGTTTTTCATTAATAACATATTCAAGTATATGTAATTTAAGTCTTGAAACCTGTAGAATTTCATCAAGAGAACATTTATTAGCCAAATACATAGAAAAGCAAGGTCCAATTAATAGGAAATGGGTTTGCAATAGATAGGCTCAATAAACCTCTCAATTTACATAGTTAAAATCTCACATAATAACATAGATATAATATAAATATGAAATCTTAATATGCACATTTGCAGTAAAGGTAATATAATATTTCCAATGTTGTTATATAAGGAAAGGTCACAAATCATCATGGAATCCAAAGAAGTGTCAATTTTATTCTCTTCGTTTCTTGTGAAATGGACTTTGGGTTTTGCCAAACAATAGCGTTCCCAAATCCATTCAGGCCAAGTATTTATTCCATTTTCAAATAGGTTAGAAAGAAAAAAACCATTAAAAAGACTTATGTTTTTTACTAGCAGGTGTGAAATACTCGACACTAATAAGTGAATAAAGAATTCATTGTGTGTCTAACTAAAAATTAAGTTATCTTTCCATGGAATGTGTCACTAATAGGTGAATAAGGAAACCATTTTTTTTTTCTGAATAAGACTGATTCTATTAAGCAGAAATATAGTACAAGATGATGATACAATCAAGAGAAACAGAAAACTAGCAGCTGAAAATGATAAAACTATCAACCTCGGCTCTGGAGAAGGAGAGGAACAAGCAAGGAAACACAAGAAAGGACTGGATGGAAAAAAGACTGAAAACTACCCAGAGTGGGCAGAGGCCTCTATACGAAGCTTATTCCCTTTATTTTTACTGACTTTAACCCATCCATCCTAGGGTGAATGAGCTAAAACAGCATGAAGATCGGAGTTCTCCAAAGGGGGGGGCTCCTTCTCTGAGTCGGAAGAGGAGGTCACATGGGAGCGTTTCTGAGCAACGACAGTATCAGGAGGGTGTGCCTGAGCATCGGTGGGGATGTCCATTGACTGACTCTGATATGATTCTGCATCACTTCCATCATCTTCTGAGCAAGAGGAATCAGAGTCTGCTGCAAGAGGCGGAGAGTATGGAGCCCATCGTTTAGAATTGGGCTTAGAATTATTCACCTTTTTTTGTTTTGCCGGGAGAGCTGGGCATGAGTTCTGCAGATGTCCTGTTTGGTGACAGTGTCGGCAGCGGAAGGTAGTATTCTCATAATCCAGAGTCTGAGTCCATACAAAGTCGTTTATTTTGAGATTGATTTGGTCTGGAAGTCCCTTGCTTAAATCTAGTTCCACACATATTCTGGCATATGTGTAAAGACCTTTTTTTTCTCGCCAATAATCTCCCATCAGAAAATTGCCCAAGGTGTTTCCTATCGCTTTATAGACTCTAACATGCCATAGATGGGCTGGTAAGTTGGGAAGCCTGATCCAAACAGGTGTCCTGGTGATGACAGCAGTTGCTGGGTCAAAATCTGGGAACCATGGAGTTAAGAAGAGCCATGCAGTTCCCATGAACCAAGGACCTTCTTCTATAGCCTTTTCATAATGCTTAGTATTATCAAACAAAACTATGAAATATCCTTTTGAACAGAAGCTGACTTTGCAATGGTGAGTCCAGTTAGCGTGGATCCAATCATAGAGTTCCTTTGATCACGGCCACAATCCATTAAAACTGCATATGATGGCTCTTTCTGCATAATTTTGAAGATCATTTGTGATTTCTGCATGGGAAAACTCAACAGTGGGAACCTCCTCAAGCTTGTCCACCAGAAAAGGCTTGGGAACCTCAGGTGGTTGAGCTTCTTTCTTGGTTGTGTGTGCGTGAACTGCATCCTTGTAGGAGAAGGCAGGAGCCGATGAAGTTTTCCCAGGAGCTCCACCTCTCAAACGAAAGGATAACAAAAATAAAGCATCTTTCTCAATATTGTAGTAAAACAGGGGTAAATGGTTTTCAAGTTGTTTACTTTTGTGAAGCAGTCTCAGGAGTATTGAGGGAATTCCCAATTTGAGGTCAAGATCTTGCAGAAGGTCTTGCACCAGATCCGTGGCATGCACCCATAACAGCTTCGTTCCACCAGAAGGAAGAGAGATCTGGATCTGGTATTGTGAACCCAGATTTGGAAGGCCTTTGGCTTTGAGAGTAGCTGGCTAAATATCGAAATCCTCCTGAAGCAACCGCCTATCCGGTTTTCCTAGCTTCTCCGAGAGGCTGAGATTGAGCTGTTGCAGGGGCCCTGCATTGGTTGGGGCGGCAAGATTGCTGGAGCCTACGGCCCTATTCTGGCCATCATTGACGTCCCCTACTTTGTCTGAATCTCGGTGAAGGGAGGCAACAGAAACTGGTAAGCACTTGCAAAGATGACCTCCATGTACTACGAGAGCTTTCTCAATAGATCTGCGACTTGGGCGGAGAAAACCATCATATGCGCCCACGGTGAAGGGCGCAGAGCAAGCTGTGGAGCCATTGACTACAAGATATTTGCATGCACTCCTTTGAAGTCTGCAACTCGAGTAATGATGACCGCTTGGAGCAGCGGCTGAGGGAAGCACAGAGCCTGTTGTGAAGTCAACGTCAATGGCAGAGCCGAACAGGGCAGGAGCAGAGGAAGAGTCTTTTTCGGTGACGGCCAGGCCTAAAACCATAGCAGAAGCCATCTCCGACAAAATTCCGAACTTGCTGTGAATAAGGAAACCATTATATATCTCACAAAAATGAATTATTTTTCCATGGAAAGGGTCGACCAGGTGGAAAAGGACTCACTAATGAAGGGAGTTAATGAGGTGGAGGTTATTCACTCATCATACATTATGATAAAGCATTCAATTCTCCTTTGTGTAGCAATTCATACAATTCAATAAGATAAATTGATTTCTCAGTCAGAATAAGAGATAAATTATAGCTCAAAGGGAGCGTTTATTACACTAACCAACAAATAAATTAATACCTAACAATGATGAAAGCACAAGATTATTGAACAGAGAATGAAGAGAACACTCAAAAAATTAAATAATTCAAGAAGCGTGGAATAAAGACACTCGAAAAACTAAATACGTTTTCACATTGTAGTGATCATGCAAGAAATTTAACCCACCATTTATGGACACAAGGAAGATTCCCAATAGCATAAAATGTTGAAAATGTTCTGTGTGGAAAGCGAAAACACCTAGGCAGCACTAGAACATGAAGTATGGTTTGTATGTAGCTTATGGGAAAATTGTGTATGCCCAAAAATGGTGAGAACATAATGTATGTATTGTGGGAATGATGACTACACCAACCAATAAGTAGGAAACATCCAAGAGAAGAGATATGACCACAAGAGAGGATGAAACACAATCCACAACAAATTTGACTCGGGATTGAGAGAAATTACTTCCCAAAGGCTCTTAGAAACTGAATTAGTGAATTCCAAATAATTAGAAACAAATTTTAGTAGGAATTTTAGATTTACCATCTCTTGAATCACTCAAAGAGAGAGAAATAAGTGTTAAGAATTAAATGATTTTAACAACATAAACATGAGATTCATTGCTCTCTATAGTGGCAATAAATAATTATCTCATAGAAAGATCAGGAAAATGAGTTCAAGACTAAGCTTCTCCACCTAAAATTAGATTGAGCTACATTATATTCATTCTTGCAGCCCATTCATCCTCGATCCATGTCCCGAGACTTGGGAGGATTTCTCTAGGGACCAAATCTATTCTGCTAGTTTAACTAGAATCTCATAAGGAAAAATAACTAGATCTCCTCTCTCTCCTATGTATTCACTCTTGTGCTACTTATGTTATTTTTTGTTCTCTACAACGTTTGGACCCATTCCTCCTTGCCCGCGATCGTGACTTTATAAAATCCCTCCAAAATATGCTTACAAGTTCTAATATATCTCCTTAGAGTCTCCCCTATATTTTGTCCTAATTTTATCTTTCTTTCTTTTCATTTAACCTCACCATCAATAAATGATTTTTTTTGTCTATATTCCACTTAATCTCTTACCCCTAGCTTTCCATATGTTGCCTCCAAGGCCAATGATAAAAAAAAAACACAATATGTCCCAAGCAACCAATCCTCCCTAGAACCTGTGTCCTTAACTCATCCCATTAAAATGTTTCTACTAAGTAAGAGATGTACCTAGAGCTATTACATACTCAATAGAGAAAAAAGAGAGTAGAGAAAGCTAAACCCGATATTGCTACAACACGTGTCATACTTGCAAGAGTTGTTGGAACATGGACCAACCAGTAGAGATATAGAGGGATATCATAATGACAAGATCGAGGAATTCCATGAACTAAGAATGGGATAGATGACCTTTGGAAACTATGCTAATTGATTCATAGAACTATCAATATGTCTGATTTCCCAAAGAATAAGAGATGAAAATATATTATTTTATCAATGGTTGACCAAGACCATTTCAAGATAAGATAAAATATAAGGATCCCAAGGCACTCAATGACATCATTTAAAAGGAAAAAAATTGATATAAGCAGTTAGAAATTGAGGTAAAACCCCATAAGATTTGGAAGAGGGAAAGGCCATTCAAATGTTGGCATTGTGGAGGAGAACACCTGCTCCGTGAATTCCCTCACCAACCATAATATAAGGATATCCCATTAAAACTCCTAGCACATGGGCCAAAAACTAGCAATACATAAAGAATTAAATCATAGAGGAAGACTTTGAAATGTTGGGGCTGCAAAAAGGAACACCCACTTTGTTGCTACCCTTATAAGCAGCATGAGAGAAATAAAATATATGATGTTAATGAGACTTCTATTGGTTCCAATCTTTGGTATTTTTAACCACTTCATTTTTTACCTTTTTACCCTTTGTTGGAACCATAAACCCTTCTTTCTATACCAATTTGATGAAGAAAATAACACAAAAGGGAAAATTGAAGATAATAATATTTTATAGAATAAATATTTTCCTTTTAATATATAAGTATTTATTAAAATAATTATTCATGTACTAATTGAAAAAATAGCGATGTACAAGAATTATTGTAATTATAGGAAATCAACAATTACTGAATTTTTGTAATTCTTTCTAGCTTTATGGGGGTTTACATTAGAAAAGTTGGTTCTGACACTTCAAATGCACTCAGTGCATTCCTCTAATGCATAAATTCCTATTTTATCTCCTCGTGGTTGATGGCAACCTTCAATTCAAATAATTCTCAATGCATCATGTCTCTTTAGCGATTCCTGCTGGTAGTTAAGGAAATCATTAGACTTTTCTCTATTAGTTGAAACTCGAAAAACTAGACCTAGAAATATTTATTTGGATCATGAGATATTGAGGAGAATGATCTAATATCGTTGTTTTTCCTTTATAAATATTCTACCTTCATTGAAAAATCTTAATTGACCTTTTTTGTGGGAAAATTCAATATTATTTTGATAGATTTTGTATAAAATAGATGACTGAGGGACATATAGAGTTAGTTGTATATTTTCTCAAACTTTTTATGAACAAGATTGTTGTTATGTATTAATTTTGGAAGCTATCCTAATACATGAAGAATTTTTCTAAAATGGTGCAAAAATTTCTTTAGTTTCTAGGCATCCTCGTTGGAAATATACACTAGAAGGGCCCCTTGGTATGTGGTGTACATGCATCAATTCATGTTTTATTGACTAAAAGTGTGTTAAATTTATTTTTTTGATCATTTATGTCTTACATGTATAAAATGCACATACTATGTAATTTCTTGTAACCCTGTAGAATTCCTATAATCTTCCTATAGATTTATGAAATTCCTGTAATGTGTGCTTTGTTTTTCCTATAGGAACACATTTCGATAATAAAGTGTATTTAGGGAATAAGATTTAATTAGATTTTCCTTATTGATTAGTAATTATTGTATTATGAGTTTAAATTATGATAATTAGTTAGATTTTGTATGCTTAAAATGGTGATTAGAGTGATAAATTGGAGAATTTTGCATTTTGAATTAAAAATAGTTATCGTTGTATTTGAGTGAATCTACTTTTCATATTTATAACACTAGTTTTCTTGAAAGATCCTTTCATTGCATCCTATAGGCCACTTTGAATAAACCAGTGTGTTTTTCAGAAAGGATATTTAGTGTGACTATGTAATATGTCTCTCTAAATCTGTGATTTTATCTCGCTAAGTCAAAAGTTGACTTAAAGACATTAAAATCAGTTTCCCATGTGAATCAATTCTAAAATTTACTTGTACTTGGTTTTTATTTTATTTTTGAATAGGAAAATACCTAAGTAGCTAGTTTTCACATATTTTGCTTCACCTCGTAGTTTACCCACCTTGATTTGACAAAACAAATGTTAAATCATATACCCCACTTTATGAATCGACGTTTTGGTGTCGTTGCTAGGGAGGTGTAAGCGAATTGGTGCTTAGGAATTTAGCTTGGTTTGATAAAAAGAAAAAAAACACAAAAACATTTAGAAATTCTCTTTATTCTACCTTACAGAATAAAAGAAATTAATATGGGGGATGATCTAGGTGGATATTGGTGGCCACCCGCCTATTCCTCTTGGGGCCCCACCTTTTTCTCTTTCAGATTTTTTCACAACTTACTATTTTTAGCAATTTTTCAGGTCCTGAACTTTAGGATCTGTTTTGAGGCCCGAAACAGAGATAGTATGCTAAAGTTACATCCCCAGGAAGTTGAAACACCAATTTACCCAAACAGGGCCCATAGTTTTGGCGCTTCATCTCCTAGGGTTAGGTTTTTGGACGTTTAGAGTTCTCCATTGTTTCTCCATGATAAATAGGCCCTAGAGCCTCATTGTAACAAGTTAAGAGGTCTGTAGCCACCACATATATTCTCAGAGATTCGCTACTAGAACCCTAGCTATTTTATTTCCATCATGTTTGTAAGCATATTTTTGTAATTTGATATTAATGAAATGAAGCCTTATTTCCATTGTATTTCTATGTTTATGGTTATTTCTGTATTTTGTTGCATTCCTGCATAAATCCGAATCAGTGTTATTAGAGCGGTCCGCTTTTTCTCGATCCTTCTTTGCATGTCCCCAACGAGGTTAGGGTATAAGGAGTTAGGGCTCGATCTGGCGAAACCTTTGCAAGATCAGCCTCACAAACCCCGAAAAATGCCCATGGGGGACAAAAAGAAAGATGAGGGAGCAGGAGATCCTATCAAAATATTTCTTGAGGAGGCCCTCAAAAAAAAAAGGAACACGATGATGGATAACTTTGCCCAGATCCTTCAACAAATACCCACCAGTGGCGCATCTGCATCCAACAACTACTTTGGAGGCACGACTCCCTTTAAGGTACAAGTAAAATTTGACATTCCCATATTTGAGGGTCAAATAGATGCAGATTCTGTAGATAGAAGGTTGAATCTATTAGAAGGATATTTCTCGGTTCATGACTTTTCTGACCGGGAGAAGATTATTTTTGCACTCCTCAAAGCTATCACCCATGTCAAGGACTAGTGGGAAACCTACTGTGAGAAAAAGGATGAGACAAAACCCTCTCTATTCTCAGCCATACCCACTTGGAATTATTTCTGAGATGCCATCAAGGAACAATACTATCCCGTGGGGAGATATGAGGACAATTAGATAAAATGGACCATGTTGCGGCAACAAAGGGATCAAGATGTGCATGAGCTAACGAATTTGTTCCATACCCTGCACACAAAGTTGGGTATCAAAGATTCAGAGAAACATTTGGTGCTAAAGTATCGCAGTTGTCTACATAGATACATTCAGGAGGAAATGGAGTTCCTCGACATCTCCTCACTTGGTATGTCATATCGGTATGCTGCCAAGATTGAGCAGAAATTCAAACAGAAGAAACGAGACTTTGGATCTTCGAATCAAAATCAAGGGAAAGGTGCCTCCAAACCACAGAACAAAGGAAAAATCCAAGGCATGGTGGCCCAAGACAACCTGCCAAAGACACAAGAAAAGAACAACACCACGAAGCCAAAGAAGGACACGGGAAAGTGGTGTGAGTTCCATAAGAGCTCCACTCATAGCACAAGTGAGTGTCAAGTGCAGCAATCGTTAGTGGCTGAGATGAGGGCTTCTGAATCAGATGCATGCTCCGACTCTGACTTAGAACCTGACAAGGTGAATGATAAAGGGAAGCATATTATTGATGCGGAACCCAATGCCATTATTTCCACTACGAAGATCCAGAAGGAGGAACCAGAAGATCCATAGGAGGCAAAGCGTCTCTTCCACTCCCAGATGTGGGCAAAGGGTTCCTTGCTACAGTTCATTGTCGACAATGGGAGCCAAAAGAACCTCTTTTCAGTAGTTGGGCTCGCCAACCACAACACACCCACAACCATACACCATCGGGTGCCTTCACCAAGGACGAGATCTCTACATCAGCCAGCAGTTCTGCCTTCCATATAGCATCAAGCCCTTCACAAATGAGGTATTGTGTGACATTGCCCCTATTGATGTTTCTGATTTCTTATTAGGCCAACCATACTTGTGGAAGAGACATGCTATGTATGAGTCCCAACCTCGTGCTGTTATTGTTACTTTGGGAAATAAATTGTAAAGGATACTAAAGGTACCACCACCTCCCATTATCTCTTTGGTTACTGCAAAACAATGTAGTAAGCTCATTTCCCAAACTAGGAAATTTGTTTTCCTGATGATCTGCCCCCAGGGAAAGAAGAAGACTATGGCCAAAACCTCTAGACATGGCTCCTCTACATGAAAACAAAAAATGGACAAGGTTTTGGAGGAGTATGGGGACATATTCACCTCACCCACAGGGGTGCCTCTACACTGTCAGGTCAAGCACCCCATTGACCTGACCCCAGGTGGGCCGCTACCCAATGGACTGATCTATAGGCACTTTGTTCTGGAGAATAATGAAATCAATAGGCAGATTTAGGAGCTACTGTAGAAAGGTCACATCCGGCCAATTTCATCGCCCTATGGGAGCCCGATCGTGTTGGTACAGAAGAAGGATGGGACTTGGAGACTTTGTATTGACTATCGGGCATTGAACAAGATCACTGTCTAGAATAGGTACCTGATCCCACGGATTGATGACCTTCTGGACCAACTCAAAGGGGAAAAATATTTCAGCAAGATTGACTTGAAGTCTGGGTATCACCAAGTACCAATCAAACCCTCTGAAGTGTGGAAGACTGCCTTCAAAGCCAAAGAGGGCCTTTTCGAATGGCTCGTCATGCATTTCAGATTGAAAAATGCTCCCGCAACCTTCATGAGCTTGATGTTTGAAATCTTGCATCCATTCACCAACTCATTTGTAGTGGTATACTTGGATGAATTTCTGATCTTCAGCCAGACTTGGGAAGAGCACCTCCACCACATCTGAGAAGTCCTCCAAACATTGTGGCAACACAATTTGTGTGCCAATTTAGAGAAGTGCACCTTTGGCATGACCCAGGTTCAATATCTGGGATACATTATTGATGAAATGGGGGTGCATGTGGATCCAGCCAAGATCCAAGTCATTCTGGATTGGCTAGCCCCAACCACCCTAACAGAGCATTGCAGCTCTCTGGGTCTTGCTAATTTCTACCGCAAGTTCGTGTTGGGATTCTTTCATATCACTTGGCCCTTGAGTCAAGTCACCAAGGGAGGAGCAAAAGAAAAATTATGTTGGTTAGAATCTCAACAAAATGCGTTCGTAGAATTGAAACATCACCTCTGTTCTGCCCTGGTGCTCACATTACCAGACTTGCAACAACCATTTGAGATCAAGAAAAATGCCTCTGACAAGGCTATTTGGGCAATTCTTACTCAACAGGGGCATCTAGTGGCATATCACAGTGAGACATTGTCTGACACAGTTCGAAAGTATCCCACTTATGACAAAGAAGTGTATTCCATTGTGCAGGCTTGTAAACAATGGAAGCATTGAATTTTGGGAAAGGAGACAATCATCCACACAGACCACCGACCCCTGCAGTTCATACAGACACAAGGGAAGTTGCAGAACGATCACCATCAGAAGTGGTCCACATATATGCAACAATTTCATTTGAAAATCAAGTACAAGAAGGGTAGCACCAATAATGTTGCAGACTGCTTCAGACGACCACCAATTGTGGCCATAACCACCGTTCACAACTCTTGTGGGCATGAGAGTTCTGATTGGTCGCTTCTCTACAAGAGCGGTCCAGAATTCAGCTACACATACAAGGCACTCTTGGCGGGTATGAAAGTTCCAAATTTTCACCTCCAAGATGCAATATTATGTCACCTGGGAAACCTTTTTGTTCCTTCAAGCGAGTGTGCCAAGATGATATGGGAAGCACACTACAGTCGATTCGTTGGAAATTTTGAGGTCGAGGAAATAGTGGAAGTACTACATAAGTATTTCTATTGGCCAAACCTTCAACATGATGTCGAAAAGTACATCAGATCCTGCACTTCTTGCGCCATTGCCAAACCGAACATCAAGAAGCAAGGGCTCTACACTCCTCTACCTACCCCTAGTCGACCTTTGGAATGCATCTCCATGGATTACATGTCAGGCCTTCCTTCTACTAAGCATGGAAAGGACTATGTTTTCATGGTCGTCGACAGATTCTCAAATATGGCCATTAAGGCAGCCTACAAGAAGAATATCACAGCAGAATCCACTGCTAAAATCTTCTTTGAACGAGTGTGGGTGCACTTTGGGATCCCAAAGTCTATCATATCAGATCGTGACAATAGGTTCCTCAGCACATTTTGGTCCAGCCTCTGGTCAATGTTGGACACCAAGCTCACCAATTCCACAGCTTTCCATCCCCAAACTGATGGCCAAACAAAGGTCGTCAATAGGATGATTGTACACATTCTGTACATGTACAATTCAAATCATCCACGCACATGGGATGAGAGCCTTCCCTATTTATAACACAGTTATAACCAGGCTCTCCATAGCTCAACCAGCCATAGCCCCTTTCAGGTGGGCTTGGGATTCTAGCCACTATGTTCCATTGATGTAGCCATGCCATTTGTAGCTACTCAGACCGATTCGGCTCATGTCCAGTATGAAGCTGACAAAGTAAACAACTTCATCGAGTGCATTCAACACATCCACCAATAGGTTCATGGAATATTGGACAAAGCCAATGCTAAGTACAAGCAACGACATGATCAACATCGGGTGCCACACAACTTCCAGGTGGGTGAAAAAGTGTGTCTACATTTGCAGAAGAATCACCTCACTGGACCCCACTGCAAGATTCGCCCACCCCGATATGGGTTGTACACCATCACCAAGGCTATAGGGAACAATGGCTTTGATCTTAGTATTCCACCATTCCTTGGTCTGCACCCAGTATTCAATGTAGACTGCCTTCATCCCTACTTCCCACCTCTATTGGACACCTCTAAAATTGCAGAAGAACTCACACCAAAAGATTTAAACCTAGACTGCATGGAACAGGCCACCACAGACTGTATCATGGACATGCAAATCAAGAACACTCATCGACAGAAGATCCAACTGTATCAGGTTGTCAAAGCTGGCCAAATCCTGCACCAAGCCAAGTAATTCACCAGGGACCAAGTTCAACAGAAGTTTCCTTATCTCATGGAGGAACTCAATGCAATGGGGACCATTGCTTCCTAATGGGGGAGGAATGATCCAGGTGGATATTGGTGGCCACCCGCCTATTCCACTTGGGGCCCCACCTTTGTCTCTTTCAGTTTTTTCACAACTTACTATTTTTAGCAGTTTTTTGGGTCCTAAAGTTCTGGAGCCATTTTGAGGCCCCAAACGGAGATAGTATGCCGAAGTTACGTCCTCGGGAAGTTGAAACACCAATTTACTCAAACGGGGCCCATAGTTTTGGTGCTTCATCTCTTAGGGTTAGTTTTTTGGACGTCTAGAGTTCTCCATTGTTTCTCCATAATAAATAGGCCCTCTAGCCTCATTGTAACATAGTTCAGAGGTCTGTAGCCACCACATCTCCTCTCAGAGATTCGCTACCAACACCCTGGCTATTTTATTTCCATCATGTTTGTAAGCATAATTCTGTGATTTTATATTAATGAAATGAAGCCTTATTTTCGCTGTATTTCTATTTTTATGGTTATTTTTGTATTCTTTTGCGTTCCTGCATAAATCCGGATCAGGGGAATAGGAATATAATATGAGGTAAGAACCTATGCTACCACCATAGTGTGTCCTACAAATCCAACTGTGTTAAATATTGTATGTATATATTAAGAGATAGTAGAAGATTTATTAGAGAATCATTAGGTAGAGGTAGAATTAAAAGAAATATGGATACAATTTTCCCATATACTAACTTAACTGCATGATAAGGAATGAAATCAAATAGTATAATAGAAGCAAAAAAAACATCAATTACATCAAGTGATACATCAAGGGTCTAATTAAAACTACATCCAGACTTTGCTCGTGATAGATGGACTACATTGTACACTATGTTTTAGAATGAAGATATGGCAGATGAGGAAAGAGAGTCTATGTATGAGGAGGTGAAGGTAATGGACATAAAATTGGTGAAGATGGTGGAGGAGGACGAGGAAATGGAGGAAGAAATAGACATCCACTAGAATATGACAATGATAGGGAAGCAACATTTGGCTTTCCTATTATGGAAATTCTAGGGGTTGAAGTCTGAATGATGAAAATTCCACCATCTATTCTACCAACATTTTATGGTAGAGTAACTAAACATCCTGAATCCTTTCTATTTGGATTTAATAGTTTATGTCATAACTATTCTTATAGTATTGATGCACATAAATTATGTTTATTTACTACATCATTGAAAGGGGTTGCATTATGTTGGTTCATGGGATTAGGTGAAGGTATTGTTTCAAATTGGGATGATATGAAAAAAAATTATTAAGAAATACCAACCCTATTGTAGACCTAGTAATTCTCAGGAGGATATATTTTAAATGATGCAATAAGAAGACGAAAGCCTAGAAGATTACCTAGAAATATTCTTGTACAATTTGCAGAAATCAAATCAACATTATTTGTGTGTTCACACAGTTTGCACAATATTATTAAAAGGAATCCATGATGAATATATATATATATATATATATATATATATATATATATATATATATATATATATATATATATATATATACATACTTAATTTAATGGGTGTCGATGATATTTATCATATAACATTTGACATAATTAGTGATTTATGCTGGAATTACTCAAGAGGGAAAGCCAAAATTGGTACAGGGATAATAAATCCACTTACAAAATTTACTAAATCGACTACTAGAGGTGTCACTCGAGTAAAATTAAGAAATTTTTTAGAGGGTTTCAAAATTGATATTTTAAATACTCTTTCTTCTCAAATAGATGATTTGAAAATTAGGAAAAAGAAAGAAAAGCAAGAATCATTTTTGTGTATTTCCTATGCTAAATGTCAAAAGAAACATCCATTAAGAGAGTTCCCCCTAGATAATATTCAAGATTGTTTTATTTTTTTATAACCATAAAAAACTGAGGAATGTTCGACATTAATTGAACTGAAACCAACTTACCAAGGAGACTCTGGAAATGTAGAATCACTCTACAATATTGCACCCTAGAGACCTTGGAAACCACATAGAGTAGGTATGTATCAAGATCCTAGTCAAAAAAATATTCCATATTATAATGTTCCTCAGAACACATGAATGCTCCAATTCCATGGTATGCATGGACTCCACAACAAATCCAAAATCAGCCCTATCAATAAATTTGGAGATGATTTTCCTATGGAAATGTACCTTCCCATCCTTGTCCACCACAAAAACAATTTCAACCCCCATATCAAAAATACCCATAAATTAAACAACTATTTCCATCCCTTCCTCAACAACCACAATTAACTCAACCTCAACAATTACAAATTCCATCTAATCAACCACCCCCACAACCTACTCAACTTCCTTCCCAACCAATTTCAAATCATAATATAAAAATATAAAAACCTATTTACAATGTAGAATATGAATCATTTCCCACATATCTTATTGCTCCTACAAAATCAAATGATATTTTTGTGCAATTACAAAACAATCCTATAGGATTACAAGAGCTTTATGTGCAATTACAGGAAAATCCAGTAAAATTACAAGAATTTTCTATAAAATTAACAGATGATCCTAAGGGGTTACAGGATATTAAGTTCTGAACTGGGAGAGTTGTGAACCCAAAATATACTGTAATAATTGAAGAACAAAAATAAGAAATTGTAGATAAAATAGAAAAAACTAGAAACAATAATAAAACAAATTGTCCCTTTACAAGAAGAGCCTCAAATTCCTAGGACAACTCATTTCCCTGACAGATTGGTTCCTAAAACTTAGAAACACCAAAAAGTACACCTCAATTTGATATTATTCATGAATTGAAGAATATTTCTATGAAAAAACCTTTACTTAGAGAAATAAATGACATAACAATTTATTTCAAAACAATAAGGGAATTGTGCACTAAGAAAATTGGAAAGAGGAAACAAGATCCATGAACAATACAAGTTATAGGTAGATTGGTTAGCCTAATGACTATTGAAATCATTGCAGAAAAATATGTTGATCTAATCATAACCATTGTTAAAATAGTAGTCAACAACTTTTATATTCCTAACAAACTTATTGACTTAGGTGCATCCATAACCATGATGACAAAAGAAACCATGGAAAACCTACGAATTAGTAGCACTAGACCAATTCCCACAGTATTAGAATTGATTGATAAATAAAAAATTAAACCTTAGGGACTTATAGAAAACATCATTGTTTCTTTTGACTCCCGGGAATATCCAATAGACTTTATTGTCCTCCAACCCAAATATACACTAGGAGGACAAACTTTAATCTCAGGAATACCGTGATTGGCAGTTGTCGACACGTTCATTAGTTTCTATTATGGAAATATGAAAACAAAAAATGGTGATGCAATCAAAAAATTTATTTAAAATATCACTTCTAAAATAGAAGGTGAATTCAAAAAAAGTTAATCATTAGATGAAAGTGAAATAGATAATGAAATAATTCAATCCTTACTAACTATTGAAGAAGCATTCAATCTCAAGAAAAATAATGATAAAAATAAGATTGATATTTTCATTTCTCATCCTAATTTTGTATATTATTTTAGGGGGAGTCATTAGGGACTTCAGCCACAACACTAAATTTTGCAAAATCTAAAATCCTGAAAATTCTCAAATTCCTGTAATTTCTGAGAAATCTAAAAAAAATCATATATTCTAAACAAGGTTTATTAAATACTCAACATTTTTCTCTGCAATATCTTTTAGGAGGCATTTTCAAGAAAAATGTACTATGGATAGTTGAAAATATTCATGTCTATAATTATTTATTGTACACTCCATATCGCATTCCTACAATAAACTCATTGAATTGTCTCCTAGGAAAAAACAAAAATTAATTCTGAATTAGAAAAATTCCAACAAGAGAAAATAATTGCATTATTGCAATATTATTTTAAATATTTTTCTTGGGATTATATTTATATGGAAGGAATACACCCTGATACATGTACACATCACATATGCGTTCAAGAAAATGTTAAACTTGTTAGACAACTACAAAGGGGAATGAACCCCGTCTTGAAAGAAATAGTCAAAAAGGAACTCCAAAAATTATTAGATGTAGATTTCATCTACCATATATGTAATAGCCATTGGATTTCACCCTTAGTTATTGTTTCTAAAGATAATGGTATATGGAGGGTATGTATATATTATAAGGAACTTAATAAAGCTACTCTAAAGACCATTTTGCTTTTCCTTTCATAGATCAATTCCTCGATAAGTTAGCTGGAAAGAAATACTTTTCTCTCCTTTATGGTTTCAGTGGATATAATCAGATAAGAATAGCTATCGAAGGCTAAGAAAAAAATACCTTTACTTACCCATGGGTGTTAGGTCCCTATATTACTAGTATAGTCCCTTATTTTTGTTAGTGTAACCCACTTATTGTTATTGTTGTACCCTTGTAACCCCAGTATTGCTATTATTGTGCCCTTATATTATTATTGTTAGGTCAGCTAGGATTATATTGTGATCCCATGGAATCCTATATATAGAAGGAGGTTTTGTCATTTGTTTCATCCAACAATTGTTCATTATGTAATGTATTGGAGGTTTCCCCTTGAAGTGATTGATTTCTAAGGTGTTGATCTCTCTTTTCTTCTATTTTTGGAGCTAGTTTCATAACATTTGGTATCAGAGCTTTGGATTCTAGGGTTTCACTGCTCCAAACAGGCCATCGTGACATTTTCTCTATAAAAAAATTTCTATGAAGTTTCAGAAGCTGAAATGTCTCTAGAGTGAAGCCAAAATCGTGAGGAACGTCGTGTAAAAATTTCAGATCTTGGTTCGCAATAGTTTCAGAGATATGATCTGTGGAAGTTAGGATTTTTTCAGGCTCTTGAATTTCACCTAAAACAGGTCGTCATGGAAGTTTCGCTATAACTTTTTTTATACTAAGTTTCATATGCTTAAATTTTTATAGAGTGAATCTGAAATCCTGAGGAATTTCATGTAAAAATTTCAGATCTTGGTTCGCAATATTTTTGGAGATATGATCTATGGAAGTTAGAGGTTTTTTAGGATTCCGAATTTCATCTCAAAGAGGTGACCGTGGTAAAATCATCATAACTCTCTCTCTGAGCATCGGATTGGAATTATGTAAAAATTGGCCAGAAGTACATGGACTTTCATTTCCTTTGTATCAATTTCAGAGCTGAAGGAGGACACAGTGACACGTGACACACCATAAAAGTTCGCTATACTGAACCAATGCATAATTAGTACATTATAAGAGATTGGGCATAACTTTGCCTTGAAGAATCCAAATCAGGTCAGACATGTGGCATTTGAAAGAAGCTTCAAAGGGATACTACAGGGCTAAATTTTAGATATTTAAGATCCACAATTACAGATATAATTCAGTTTCATTATCGAGCTCCTTAAAAGCAAGAAAAATGTGTGCATTAATTTTTTCAAATTGCATAAGTCTTGTGTGAAAAATTAGTTTGAATTGATTCCAAGGGCATATTATAGAATAGATATCAGTATTGGGTTCTAAAATCCCTCCCAAAAAGAATTCAACACTCATTAAGCCTTTATAAGGCTCTACTATGACTCATGAAGATGAAGAACTGCAACATGACATGTCAAAATTACGAGAGCAAGTTCACCAAATTCTGCTCTCGCAAAGAACAACAAAAAATGAAATGGAAGTTTTGAAGAAAGGCATGGAAGCTAAGATGAATGGTTTGAAGAAAGGTATGGAAACTAATATGGATGGCATGGAAGCTAGAATGGAAGCTAAGATGGATGACATGAAAGACAACATGGAAAACACGAAGAATGATCTAAAAGCAGACATGGAAGGTTTGCCAAAGTTGATACAAGAAATGTTTGCTAATGGCGAAAAGACAGTAGAGGAAACTCATGATGAGAAGAAAATAAATTTTAATCATGATTTTGTAAACTCTAATGTTGGATGGAAGAACCACCATATTCCAAATATCGATATGAGGAAGTTTGATGCCAAGGATCCCGTAACATGGATACTATAGATGGAGCAGTATTTTGATCTCAATAATGTGCAAAACACACAAAAGGTACACATTGGAACTTTAAATTTAGAACAAAATACATTTGTATGGTGTTAGGGCCAGTCTAGTCATACTGCCATCAGTGATCAAAACTTCTCTTTTGCATTTACATATTAGGAGTCTCATACCGAAATAAATTTCACAATTCCGCTAGGTCATGGATTCATTGATGGTAGTAATTTTTTATCAGCTTTCCGTCATGAAATACTTGATGATTTTCTTTTCTATAGTCTTGGGTCATGAGTCCCTTTCACTTAAAAATCATGTCATTAGGTCATAGGATGGGTCTCATTAGTTTCTAGGGTGTCACCATGATCAAATTAATGAGTAAAGTGTCCATAAGTATCAACAAGGTCATGAGGAAGTAAATAAACCCAAAGTCACGGCACCTAAAAGACCAAATATATATTTTATTCAGTTTGATGTAATTTTTACCTCAAAACTATGTTTTGAGGTGAAAATTTGATATTTTTCCTTTATTATCATTCATTATGTAATTTTATATCATCATATGTAATAAGTCACAATTCAGAAGTTGTCATCTCCACAAAGTCATCACCGTGCCTTTAGAAGAGTTTTCCATAGCATGTTTAGTGCCAAATCATCTTCCAAGAAAATCCAGCAGAAAGAGCTCAGAAAGAGCTTCCCAATGGTATACTACACTCTCAAAATTGACTTCTGGATTGAAACTTATGCTTAAGTGAAGTAAAATCCTCTATATCCTAACCCTTCCCCTTTTTCCCCTTTTTTCCTTAAACTTTATATTATTAAATTTTATATTTCCTTTATAAATCCTTTTTTTTTCTCCTCCCTCTGATTACGTAATCGCATTATTAAAAAATCTTTTGAAACATATGCGATTAAATCCAACCACTTCCCCACCATACTTTGAAAAACGTATAATAAAACTTTGTATCAAAATCATATTATAAGATCCTGCTGCTTCAAGTCCCTATTCCGTCGCATCGCGACTTTTATAAACGCGCTCCGATTAGCCCATGGCAAGAACTTCCAATGAGATTATATTGACTACCCCCGATGGAAAACCTCCAATCAACCCTGTCCGATGGGATCTCGACCGTTGATCCGATTTGCCGATCGGATGGCCCATGTGTGATCGGGCCATTGGCATCGAAATTTCACATATATTTTGCCTCCGCTCCCCTCTGATTGCCGATTCCGATTGACCCTCGGGCCCACCATACAACACCTCCACCCATTTGTGTCATCAGAGGACTTTACCCTTTGATAATCCAACTTTTTTTAATGCACTCCGCAAAATTTTTCCCCTTCACTCATCCCAATCGCATTGGCGATTTTTGTTATGTAATATGTCTGCCCCAAATCCCTGATCTCTAATCGCGATCAATATTATGTGTTAAACCCATCACAAGCGTGTATTTCAAAGGTTTATTATATATTTAAAAGGTTTTATCATATGTTATATCCCCTTTCCCAAAGTCCCTCCGATCGCGATTGCGATTTAACATGATTCTCCCCTCCTTCCCGTCCCCTTTTCCCATCCATAAAATTGATTTCCCTTCACTAAAAGTGTAATTTCATTTCAGTTTTTCAAATAGCATTTTATTGAAAAAGCCAGTTTATTCAAAGAAATAATGGAAAGCAAAGCGACAGTCAGTTGGCCAGAAGAGCTTAAATTAAAACAAATATATCTACAACAGCAAAGAAAAAGGATCGGATTGCCTATCTTCCTTCAGTGAATTTTCGAGAGATCAAAAAGTATCGTTGTCCCTCATTTTCAGGGGGAGATTGTTGTATTTCCTTTCTATGATTATACTTTAGTTCTTGAGCTATCAAAACAACTCCCTTTTTCTATGGATCTATGTTCCCATATTTCAGCTTATTTATTGTAATTGTAAATTATTTGTAAGAGGGTTCGGTAATTTCAGCAGTAGGGGAATAGTGTGGAAGAACTTTTTGTGCTCCATTGTAAAGTTTGACAGGGATTAATAAGAGATGTAGCTCTGATTTGTGGGATCCATGTGGTATGAGATTTAGCATTTGTTTCTCTCCTTTGTTTCATATGTAAATTTTTATGTGTTCCATTCATCCACAAACATTTCTTTTGAATGCTTTCAAGATAGAAAGGTAGGATCCATTTTATGCCCTACCTTAGGAAAAAATTCATACTCTATGTTTTTTTTCTCTTCTGTTTGAGAGGGATCCATTCATTATGCCCTTTTCAGCTCCTCACCAGTCTTTCCATACCATCTTTATTAAAATTTAATTACTAAGTTTCCTGCCTATCTTTCCCCATGAAATATCATGTGTCCTGATTTAATTCCCAGTTTAAACTATCCCATTTTATCCCACACATCCCTGAAATTCATTCATTTATTAAACCTTTTATCCCCATAATTCTATCTAGCCTAATATCAAATCATTATTGTGTTTCATTGAATATCTATTCATGGAGAGAGCCCTCTCCTGTCCTTGTAGGGCTAGCTACAAGGCTGAGCGTGGTTTAGTTGTTACCCTATGTTGCCCTTTTCAGCCTGGGGTCCAATTCAGGTGCTAACATCTCTGGCGACCGTACTGAGGAATTGTTTAGTATAGAAGATTCATCACCCCAGTAACATTTTTCCTTGTAAATTCCTGCACTCTGGATGATGATGTTCAGATTTCGTTAGGCTGGCAATAAAATTTTGTAAACTAGAAATTTGACCACACTGGCTTCAAGAAGATACACAAGGGCCAATCCAGATCCAAATCCTCCCCCTGTATTTGAAAATCAAAATCTTATCCCAAGATTTTTCAGAAGAGAAGAAGGATCATTAAGTCCCAGACCTGTTTTCAGATCCTATACTTGGCCTAGTGAGTGGTTTTTTGTAGAAGATCTTTCCTTTGATGAGAATTTTGAGCTTTCTTTATTTAGAAATAGGTCTGAAACTGATGTTGATGATACAGTTTTAGATCCTGAGTTCCTTGTAGATATTGAAGTCCAAAGAGAAAATTCATCCATTGATGATTACATTTTGAATTCTCCTCAATCCATCACTGTAACTAATATTCCTGAGCCGTCAGAATCACCAGGAATAACCTTTCCTCCTCCCAATTTATCAACATTCCCATCAGTCAATTCCCAACTATCATCTCCTCCATCAACATCGCCCTTAAATCCTACAAATCATGTTGTAAATCCACCTAGAGCCATGGCTGCCCGGTATGCACCCCTTGTTTTGCCTCAGGTTCTCAATGATATGCCTGCTGACTATCAAAGAAAAATTCCTATATTTGATGCCACTCAGAGCATTACATCCCAACAACACATTGACAAAATGAATGACTTTTTTTATTTACATGAGGTAGAAGCAGAGAATGTAACCACCAGGTTGTTTGTTCAAAGTTTCGGAGGTGAAGTTAGAAAGTGGTTTAGAGCCTTACCAGCAGGTTCAATTCGCACTTTACAGGAGTTGCAGACTTAGTTTTTAGACCGGTGGGAGGTTAAAAATAACCCGCTACAAATTATGTCTGAGTATGAGAACATTAAAAGAAATGTGGGTGAAACTGTGCAAGACTATTGTTTAAGATTTAATGCTGTATACAATGCTATTCCAGCTAACCTGAAGCCTCCTGTAGGATTAGCATTGCTGAAATTTCCAGATGGTTTTGATGCCAACATGGCATATCAGCTGCACAAAAGAGACCCGTCTTCACTTGAAGACATGCAGAAGATAGCAGTTAGCATGGAAGCTAATATCCTGGCTAAAAGAGCATGAACTAGAGCTGAGAAAAGAGTCACAGTAAAAGAGGAGGCCTCTCCTTCAGATAGAAAAATGGACACTCTAATAAGAACAGTGGAAAAAATGGTTGATAGGTTAACCATTGCAGACAAACCTGAACATCATATAAGAAATCTAAATTTCAAAGCGCAGCAGCCCCAATTTAGAATTAAACAGAGAGAGCAAAGAACACATGACCAAGTTGCGCCACCACAACAACAAATTAAAAATCCATTGCAGCAGAACTACATGCAAGGGACAGACTCAGATGATGATGATCCTGTGATTGAGGCCAATCACTTCTTTAGAGCTGATGGTGTGCTGATTTTCCTCACAGAAGACGAATAATACACAGTTGCAACTCTAGACATTCAAAAAGACCAAAATTTCATTCTGGCCAATGACATAGCATTGGAAAAAGAGTCAGATGACTATCAGAGAGGATATATGAATGCTCTGTCGACTCAGCAAAGGAAATATTATCTAAGGAACAGAGACGTTTCAATCAATCCCATTCAAAAGAGAAAAGATCTCCAAATGAAGAACGATGCGCAGAAGAAAGGGAAATAAATGTTTGATCCCTCCTCTAGTAAAGCACCCGCAGCTAATGATACAACAAATGAAAAGAACCAGCAGAGCACATTAAAGGATCAAACAAAGAAAAAATACCCTCCCATTAAAGAGGTAGAAAAATCTCCCTCCTTTAATTTAGAAAATAAAATTTCTAAGTTAAAAGTGTATATGCCCCTCACAGAGTGGTGAAGAATAGTATATATAAAATTCAGGTGTCTAAAGTCTTGCAGATAGACTCTATTTCTGATATGGTTAATGTAGAAGATGACTACCTTGAACTTATTTTCGGTCCAACCACAAAAGAATCTGAAGAAAATGAAGTCCCTCATTACCTGAGTCTTAGATTACATGAGTTTATCCTTCATAACACTATGTTAGACTATGGGGCCTCACATAATTTGATGCTCAAAGCTGTCATGGAGAAGCTAGGCCTTGATATTACTCGAAAATACCATGATTTGTATTCCTTTGACTCAAGTAGGGTCCACTGTATTGGTCTAATCAAAGACTTGGTAGTGTCTTTAGATCATATTCCAGCAAAGAATGTCTTGATGGATGTAGTTGTTTCTGATGTCCCACCACGGTTTGGAATGCTTCTATCTAGATCTTGGGGCACCAAACTTAAGGGAACAATGCATCTCGACTTTTCTTATGCCACCATTCCCGTGTTCGGCCAATTGAGAAAAATATATAGGGAGAAGAAAATGAAGTATATGATTACTAGCAAAGACAAGCCAGTAAATCATCCCATTAATGTTGTCCACACATATTTAGAGTCTTTTGTCTTGTATTATGATGGTGGTTTAAATGATGAAAATGTTCAGTTGGTACAAGTGGATGAAATTCCTGAGATTTCAGAGAATTTCAGAGAAGTCCTCAAACAAGAAAAAGAAAAAGCAGCAAACACTTCTAAGCCTCCTGCCCACCAACAGCAAAAGGACAGTGATCAGCCAGAAATTAGCCAAGGTAAAGAAGAGAAAGAAACAAAATTTCAGCATCTTCAAGAAGAAGAAGAAGGTCTATGGAGTATGGATTTTGATGGAGCTATTGGTAAGGATGGAGCTGGTATTGGAATATGGATTAGGAGCCCTGTTTTTTAGCTTGAGAAAGTTCCCAGCAATGTTAGAATTTGTGCTTATAAGTTAGCCTTTGATTGCTCTAACAATGAAGCGAAGTATGAGGTTTTGATTGCAGGTCTCAAAATTTTGAAGAAGTTGAATGCAAAAAAGGATTTTTGTGTATGGTGACTCCGAGCTAATAATCAAACAAGTGAAAGGAGAGTACCAAGATAAACATCTGAGATTGAGGGTATACCGAAATGCATTCCTGGATATCTTGAAGACATTTCCAAAATACACTTTGACAGCGGTACCCAGGATGCAGAATATAATTGTTGATTCCCTTGCCACTACTACCAGCAACTTGAAGGTTCTGATGAACTCCAGCAATAAGTTTGAGATCCACGTCAAAAATAGGCCTATTTTTCCGGACAATTTAAGGTATTGGCAAGTATTTTGGGATGATAATGAGATTAATGCATTTTTGCAGGGTGATGGAAAATTAAAAGACACTCCAATAGAAGGAGAGTATGAGATTAATGATTAGGAGATGGAAGCAAGTCAGATGGATATATTACAGCTAAAGGATAATGTAATTCCTAGAGGCCTTATACCTCTAGAGGAGCTATTTGATCAGGACAATGTTGAAAAGAAGCCAAGCTTGGTGCCCACGAAGAAAGGAGTTGAAGATGTGAATCTTAGAACCCCTGGCCAGCCCAAGTTTTTGAAGTTGTCAAAGGCATTGTTCCCCGAGGTAAAGGAGAAGTATGTTAAGTTTCTTTCTTAATTTTCTGATGTCTTTGCATGGGATTATTCATATTTTAAAGTGTATGATAAGAACATAATCCATCACACTATTCCTATCAAGCCGGATCAAAAGCCTTTCAGAAAAAAGCTGAGAAGAATCAATCCGAATCTACTACCATCAATTGAGAAAGAGGTAAATAGGTTGTACAAAGTAGGTATCATAGTTCCCATTTGATTTTTTGACTGGATTTCAAATTTGGTCCTAGTACGTAAGAAGACAAGTGAGATAAGATTGTGTATTTATTTTCAGAACTTGAATAAGGCTTCCTTAAAGGATAATTATCCACTTCCGAAAATGGACCATATTCTGTAGAGAGTAGTTGGAGCATCTAGGATGTCACTACTTGATGGCTACTCAGGGTACAACCAGATCTTGGTGCATGAGAAGGACCAAGATAAAACTGCCTTCACAACACCCTGGGGAACCTTCCAGTATGCTAAGATGCCCTTCGGACTGAAAAACATTGGAGCTACTTTTCAGCGTGCAATGGACATTGCCTTTGCAAATGAAAAAGATGTTTTCCTTGTTGTTTATTTGGATGATTTGACAGTATTTTCAGGATCAGATGAGGAGCATTTGCATCATTTGAGAGTGGTTTTTCAGTGTTGCAGAAAATTTGGGATTTCTCTCAATCCTAAGAAGAGTCTTTTTGCCATGGATGAAGGAAAATTTGTAGGGCATATCATCTCTAAGGATGGTATCCGCATCGATCCAGCTAGAGTGGAGGAAATTTAGCTTATAGATCTTCCACGAAAAAAGAAGGAGATTTAGGCCTTTAATGTTAAGATGATTTTTTTGCGCAGATTCATACGTAATCTAGCTAAACATCTAAGAGAAATGACCAATATGTTGAAGAAGGACAACACGGTTAAGTGGAGTGAAGAAGCTATCAAGTCGTTCAATTTGGTAAATTTTTCTTTGTCTAATGCCCAGTTTTGATCAGTCCCGACTATACTCAAGATTTTATCATATTTTCATTTGCATCTTAAAATACTATGGCTGTTGTTTTAATGCAAAAGAGAGATGAAGTAGAAAAGCCAATTTTCTTTTTCAGTGGGACTATTAGAGATGCTGCTTTAAGGTATAATATTATTGAAAAATAGGCATTGGCTCTTTTCAAGGCATTGAAGGATTTTAGGGTCTATATTCTGCATTCACATACTATAGCATATGTCCCTAACACAGCAGTGAAGGATGTCCTAATGCAAACTGATCCAGAAGGTCGAAGAGGTAAATGGATAGCAGCTATGTTGGCGTACGGCTTGGAGATCAAGCCCACGAAGTTGATCAAAGGCCAAGGTTTGGAAAAATTGATGGCCCAATCAAATCTACGTGCTTTAGATATAAACCTCATTACAACAATATCGGAGGATGAAGATGAAATTTTTCCTATCCCTTTTCAGATATTTTTCTGCAGTCCCCTTGGTATTGAGATATTGTTTATGTCCTTCAGCATTTTTCACCTCCTACAGGCATGTCTAAGAGTAAATGTAGATCTCTGAAGCTTAAATCTGCAAAATATTGTATTTTAAACAATGCTCTATATTGGAAGGACCCAGGAGGCACTCTACTCAACTGTTTGGTTGAAGAAGAAGCTCAGAAGGTAATGCATGATTTCCATAAAGGTGACTATGGCGGTCACTTGTTTTGGAAGACTACAACCAAAAAGGTATTGAGAGCTGGGTATTACTGGCCCACATTATTTTCTGATTTATATAAAACAGTGATGAATTGTCATGAATGCCAAATTTTCCAAGGAGAAAAGAAATTGCTTCCGCTTCCCTTGAAACCAGTTTCAGTGAACACGCCCTTTCAGTAGTGGGGGCTCGATTTAATAGGAGAAAATCATCCCGCATCCTCAGCACAACACCGATGGATATTGACAGGGACATATTACTTCATGAAATGGATCGAGGCCATCCCTACCAGGCAAGCAACTGACACGGTAATTATTCAACTCCTTGAATCGAATATATTATCTCGTTTTGGCTGCCCATACAAAATTGTGACAGATAATGCAGCAGCATTCTGATCCAAGAAGATGGTCAATTTCTGCGACAAATACAACATCGTGCTGGGCCATTCAACAGCGTATTATCCACAAGGCAATGGCCTGGAAGAGTCATTGAAAAAATTGCTGATGAATATAATTAAGAAATGCTGGAGGCAAACAAAAGAAATTGGCTCCTAAAAATCATCAATGCACTATGGGCAGACAGAGTTAGCAGTAAAAAATCAATAGGCATGTCACCTTTTGAGTTGGTTTATGGTACTGATGTTGTCTTTCCTACTTCTCTTACAGTTCCAATTATGAGATTGTTGCAAGAAGTTGGCAGCGAAGATGATGACAACCAGCGAAGGATCAACCAGATGATCCACCTCCAACAGACAAGAGAAGAAATTTCATAGAAATAAAGTCAGTTGCAGGACAAGATGAAGAAGATCTATGATCGAAAGACAAAAGTAGAAAATTTTTAGCTGGATGATGTAGTGTTGAAATGGGATGCAAGGAATTAAGACAAAGGGAAGCATGGTAAGTTTGACAACCTTTGGAAAGGGCCATACAAAATTTCAGCATACAAGGGACAAAATGTCTTCTTACTTTCAAAAATGGATGGCCAGAATTGCCCTGGAGGAGTAGTAAATGGTAGGCTTTTGAAGCACTACCGTTGCTGAAATCAAAGGATCAGAAATATTTATCATCACCAATTGTATATACCATGTTATTTTTATCAAAGTTCAAATACATAGATCATTCAAGTTTGGGGCCCGAGGTGAGGGCTGTAAAACTTGGGTGATATGTGTATGGTTTGGTTTTATTTTAGTTTTTAGTCTTAGTCTTGAGTCAGAGTCAGTTTTCATTTGTGTCAGTTTTTAGCATTTTTTACTCCATGCCTAGTGGATAAGGCTACTTGGTCTACGGTGTTCTTGGCACCTCCAAGGAGCTACCATCCCCATTGGAGCCAATGTTAGGGCCAGTCTAGTCATACTGCCATTAGTGATCAAAACTGCTCTTTTTCATTTTCATATTAGGAGTCCCATACCCAAATAAATTTCACTATTCTGCTAGGTCATGGATTCATTGATGGTAGTAATTTTTTATCAGCTTTCCCTCATGAAATACTTGATGATTTTCTTTTCTATGGTCTTGGTTCATTAGTCACTTTCACTTACAAATCATGTCATTAGGTCATAGGATGGGTATCATTAGTTTCTAGGGTCTCACCATGGTCAAATTAATGAGTCAAGTGTCCATAAGTATCAACAAGGTCATGAGGAAGTAAATAAACCCAAAGTCACAACACCTGGAAGATCAAAGATATATTTTATTCAGTTTGATGTAATTTTTACCTCAAAACTATGTTTTGAGGTGAAAATATGATATTTTTCCTTTATTATCATTCATTATGTAATCTTATATCATCATATGTAATAAGTCACAATTCAGAATCTTTCATCTCCACAAAGTCATCACCATGCCTTTAGAAGAGTTTTCCACAGCATGTTTAGCGCCAAATCATCTTCCAAGTAGATCCAGTAGAAAGAGCCCAGAAAGAGCTTCCCAACGGTATAATACACTCTCAAAACTGACTTCTAGATTGAAACTTATGCTTAAGTGAAGTAAAATCCTCTATATCCTAACCCTTCCCCTTTTTCCCATTTTTCCCTTAAACTTTATATCATTAAAGTTTTATATTTCCTTTATAAATCATTTGTTTCTTCTCTCCTCCCTCCAATTACGTAATCACATTATTAAAAAATCTTTTGAAACATATGTGATTAAAACCAACCACTTCCCCACCATACTTTGCAAAACTTATAATAAAAATTTGTATCAAATTCATATTATAAGATCCTGCTGCTTCAAGTCCCTATTCCGTTGCATCACGACTTTTATAAACGCGCTCTGATTAGCCCATCACAAGAACTTCCGATGTGATTATATTGACTACCCTTGATGGAAAACCTCTAATCGACCCCGCCTGATGCGATCCCAACCGTTGATCCGATTTGCCAATCGGATGGCCCATGTGCGATCGGGCCATCGGCATCGGCGTTTCACATATATTTTTCCTCTGCTCCCCTCCGATTGCCGATTCTGATTGACCCTCGGGCCCACAATACCGCACTTCTGCCCATTTGTGTCATCATAGGACTTTACCCTTTGTTAATCCAACTTTGTTTTAATTCACTCCGCGAAATTTTTCCCCTTCACTCATCCCAATCGCATCGGTGATTTTTGTTATGTAATATGTCCACCCCAAATCCCTGATCTCCAATCGCGATCACTGTTTTGTGTTAAACCCATTGCAAGAATGTATTTCAAAGGTTGATTATATATTTCAAAGGTTTTATCATATGTTATATCCCCTTTACCAAAGTCCCTCCGATCCCGATTGAAATTTAACATGATTCTCCCCTCCTTCCCGTCCCTTTTTCCCATCCATAAACTTAATTTCCCTTCACTAAAAGTGTAATTTCATTTCAGTTTTTCAAACAGAATTTTATTGAAAAAGCCAGTTTATTCAAAGAAATAATGGAAAGCAAAGCGACAGTCAGTTGGCCAGAAGAGCTTAAATTAAAACAAAGATATCTACAATAGCAAAGAAAAAGGATTGGATTGCCTATTTTCCTTTAGAGAATTTTCGAGAGATCAAAAAGTATCGTTGTCCCTGATTTTCAAGGGGAGATTGTTGTATTTCATTTCTATGATTATACTTCAGTTCTTTAACTATCAGAATAGCTCCCTTTTTCTGTGGATCTATGTTCCCACATTTCATCTTATTTATTGTAATTGTAAATCATTTGTAAGAGAGTCTGGTAATTTCAGCAGTAGGGGAATAGTGTGGAAGAACTTTTTGCGCTCCATTGTACAGTTTGACAGGGATTAATAAGAGATGTAGCTCTGATTTGTGGGATCCATGTGGTATGAGATTTAGCATTTGTTTCTCTCCTCTGTTTCATATGTAAATTTTTATGTGTTCCATTCATCCACAAACATTTCTTTTGAATTCTTTCAAGATAGAAAGGTAGGATCCATTTTATGCCCTGCCTTGGGAAAACCTTCATACTCTGTGTTTTTTTTCTCTTCTGTTTGAGAGGGATCCATTCATTATGCCCTTTTTATCTCCTCACCAGTCTTTCCATCCCATATTTATTAAAATTTAATTGCTAAGTTTCCTGCCTATCTTGCCCCATGAAATATCCTGTGTCCTGATTTAATGCCCAGTTTAAACTATCCCATTTTATCCCACACATCCCTAAAATTAATTCATTTATTAAAACATTTATCCCCATCATTCTATCTAGCCTAATATCAGATAATTATTGTGTTTCATTGAATATCTATTCACAGAGAGAGCCCTCTCCTGTCCTTGTAGGGCTAGCTACAAGGCTAAGCATGGTTTAGTTGTTACCCTGTGTTGCCCTTTTCAGCCTGGGGTCCAATTCAGGTGCTAACATATGGTATCGATGACTTTTCTCCCGTAAAAAAATTGTCACTTGGTCAATTTTTATGGAGGAAATGATAGCACATTATGAGGATACAAAGAGCAACACCTTCTTTAGCCAATTGTTAAATCTCAAACAAAAGTGTTCAGTGGTGGAGCACATTAAGGACTTCCAAAAATTGAATATAAGGGTAACTGATATTCTAGAGGAACATAGGATTGATGTCTTCACAGGGAATTTAAAGGATAAAATCCAACATGAAGTTCATGTTTGGGAACCTGATTTATTGGAGAAGGCATTCAAATTGGCAAGAAAATTTGAATGTAAAATTATGGCGACAAGGAAGCCTACCACTCACATCTATAAAGATGGAAGTGTTGCTACTCCTATACTTCCACAACCTAAAAGGTTGACACCACAACAATTGGAAGAAAAAATAGCAAAAGGGATTTTCTACAGTTGAGATGGAAAATACCTAAAGGTCATATGTGTGCTAAGAAGAAATTGTTTTACATAGATTGTGAAGAGGAGAAATAAAATGAACAAGAATTTTTAAAAGAAGAGGATATACACCAGGAACCAACCCTAGAAGAAGAAGAAATGAGTCTGACCATATCATGTAATGCATTGTCAAGTATTACCACTCCTCAAACTCTCAAGATAGAAGGACATATCAAGAAGAAAAAGGTAATAGTGTTGATTGATTCAGGTAGTACCCATAATTTATTCATCAGCGTATCCATGAATTTGTTACTTCTCATACTAGCACCGTTACGTGTTTATGATGGCGAAATGGAGGAACTATAAATTGCTCTGGAAAATTCCATAATATCAAGCTAACCATGGGGGAATATGTATTGAATAGTCTAATGCTTTCCATTCCAATGGGAGGTGTTGATGTTGTACTAGGAGTACAATGGTTACAATCTTTGGGGATGGTAGCTTTTAATTTTCAAGAACGTTTCTTGAAATTTTTTGGAAAGGAAAGGAAGTTTAATTACTAGTACCAAGTTAAAGCAGAAATAGTGAATAACTTGAATGTCAAGAAAAATATTATAAAATAAACTAAGAACTAGTGTAATTTCACAATTACGTTTACCAGTTCCAAATACCTAAAAATCATCTATTTCTCCATATCTCCAAAAATTTCTACAATCATTCCAAGGTGTTTGAAACCCTAAAGGACCACCTATTTGTGATCGTGACTTGCGTTATTCATTTGACTCATGAATTTTTTTCAAACATTAAAGCCTTTACAAATATCCTTCTTAACATTCCAAGAGAAACGTAACGTATGATTGCAGAAATGTTAGAGGCTGGTATAATTCAACCTAGTCAAAGTTCTTTCTCTGCTCAAGTAGTATTGGTGCACAAGAAGGATGGATCATGGCACATGTGTCCAGATTATAGGGAGCTCAATAAGCTCACTATTAATGATAAATTTTCCATTCCTATGATTGATGAATTATTGGATGAATTACATGAAGCAATTTATTTTACCAATTTGGATCTTCGTTCAGGATATCATCAAATTTGAATGAAGACAGAAGATATTTCGAAAATATCATTTCGATCTCAAGAGGGTCATTATGAATTTTTGGTCATCCCTTTTGGGCTTACCAATGCACCTTCTACATTTAAAGGGTTGATGAATTCCATTTTCAAACCCTTCCTTAGAAAATTTGTGCTATTATTTTTTGATGATATACTAATCTACAGGGGGTCTTGGAAGGATCATGTTCAACATGTTGACAGGGTGCTCAAACTATTGGAGGAGAAATAATTATATGCAAAAACATCCAAATGTTTCTTTGGAGTACAAGAGGTGGAATATCTCGGTCATATTGTATCTCATGAGGGTGTTAAGGTCGACCCTAACAAAATTAAAGCCATGAAGGAATGGAAAGTCCCCACAACCATAAAGTAGTTGCAAGGATTTCTCGAGTTAACAGAGTATTATCGCAAGTTTGTTAAGAATTATGGGAGAATATCAGCACCTCTAAAAAAATTGTTGAATAAAGATGCATTTTCATGGACTACTCAAGCAACTAAGGCCTTTGAACATCGTAAAGAGGCAATGTTCCTAGCACCAGTCTTACCTATGCCAGACCTCACAAAAACCTTTACTATGGAATGTGATGCCTCGGGAAATGGAATTGGTGTTGTTTTAATGCAAGAAGGAAGACCCATTGCTTTTGAAAGCCGTCCAATCAAAGGAAAGTATTTACATAAAACTATTTATGAGAAGGAAATGTTGGCAATACTAAATGCACTAAAGAAATGGCGACCTTACCTAATGGGAAGACACTTCAAGGTAAAAACTAATCATGATAGTCTTAAACACTTTTTGGAACAAATAATATCTTCAGAAGAGCAGCAAAAATGGGTCACAAATATGTTGGGTTATGAAAATTAAATCATATACAAAAAAAGGAAGCTAAATGTTGTCCCAGATGCACTCTCAAGAAATGATGAAGAGGTGGAAGCATTGCCTTGTGCCATTTCTATTATCCAACCAAATTGGATAACCGAACCAAGGGATGAAGGGAAGAAGGACGAAGAATTGTGGACACTCATTCAAAATTTGCTGCAAGATTCTAGTACATTTGATACATTTAGTTGGAAAAATGATTCGTTATGGTACAAAGATCGCTTATACATTTGTAATAATTCCCAACTAAAACAAAAGATTATTTTGGAATTGCACACTTCTCCTATAGGACACTCAGGATTTTCAAAAACTTACCACAGGGTGAAGAAAGATTTTTTTTGGGATGGCTTTAAATATGATATTCAAAAGTTTGTGGCAGAATTTTTGGTTTTCCAACAAAATAAAGTTGAGACAATTAAGACCCCAGGTCTTCTACAACATTTATCCATTCCAAGTCAATGTTTGGAGGATATTTCAATGGATTTTATCACAGGTTTACCTAAGTCTGAAGGAAAGAGTGTCATCATGGTGGTAGTTGATAGACTTACCAAGTATGCGCACTTTTATGCATTATCTCATTCATTTAAAGCAATTAGAGTTTCTATTGTACTTATAGAAACAATTCAAATGCTACATGGAAACCCAAAGATTATTGTAAGTGACAGAGATCCCATTTTTACTAGAAATTTTTGGATAGAATTATTTTCTTGTTTGGGTACTCAACTAGCTCATAGCTCATCTTATCATCCTCAATCTAATGGTCAAACTAAGATAGTGAATAAATGTTTGGAAGGATAACTTAGTTGTTTTGTATATAATAAGAAAAAACAATGGGTCAAGTGGTTACCTCTCGCTAAATGGTGGTATAACACTTCCTTCCATACTGCATCAAAAATGACCCCATGTATGGCACTTTATGGATATCAACCACCATCCATAACATCATATTTAAGAGAAAATTCTAAGGTTCAAGTAGTGGAAAATCACATCGAGCATCAACAAGAAGTTCTCCAAATGTTAAAGTATAACCTAAATTTGGCACAAAATCGAATGAAACAACAAGCAAATCAACATCCCAATGAGAGAAGTTTTGATGTAGGAGACTATGTATTTTTACGGCTACAACCATATAAACAAATGTCCCTCAAGCAAGCTAAGAAGGATAATAAATTATCACCAAATTACTATGGTCCTTACAAGGTGTTGCTAAATATTGGTACTATTGCATACAAATTGGAGCTTCTTGCTTCTTCGTGAGTGCATCCAGTTTTCCATGTTCCATGCTTAAAGAAGGTTATAGGTGAAAAAATTCTAGTTCAAACAATATTGCTAGAACTTGATGAGGAAGGAAAAATCATATTGGAACCTGAAGCAGTCACGGAAACAAGAACTTGATAGCTACGAAATCGATCAATTTCAGAGTATCTCATCAAGTGGAAGAACTTACCCACTGAAGATTCTACATGGGAGGATGAGAATTTTATACGGAAGCATCTAGAGCTACTCAAGCATTTAGGACAACAATTTTTTGAAGGAGAGGGGCGTGTTAGGTCCCTATATTACTAGTATACTCCCTTAATGTTGTTAGTGTAAGCCCCTTATTATTATTGGTGTACCCCTGTAACCCCAATATTGTTATTATTGTGCCCTTAAATTATTATTTTTAGGTCCGCTAGGATTATATTGTGATCCCATGGACTCCTATATATAGAACGAGGTTTTTCCATTTGTATCATCCAAGAATTGTTCATTTATGTAATGTACTGGAGGTTGCCCCCTCGAAGTGATTGATTTCTAAGGCGTTGATCTCTTTTTTCTTCTATTTTTGGAGTTGTTTTCATAACAATGGGGGACCTATGCTTATAAAGTATTACCTTTTGGAATTTGTAATGCACCTGCCACATTTCAAAGGGAAGTCTTGGCTATTTTTGTTGATATGATCCATGATTGTGCTGAAGTGTACATGGAAGATTTCACCATTTATAGGAATAATTTTGAGGAATCCGTTGATAACATAAACAAAATTTTAAAAATATTTCAAGAATCAATCTTTCCTTGAGCAATGAAAATTTCTTTTTAATTTTTAATGAAGGAATTGTCCCTAGACATCATGTATATTTCTTGGGTATTAAGGTAGATCCACATAAGATTGAAGTGATTGTTAACTTGCCAACTACAACCTCCCTAAGGGATGTAATAAGCTTTGTAGGACATGGGGGTATTATAGGAATTTCATTAAGAATTTTTCAAAAATTGACCCATTATTGTTTAAACTTATTGAAAAAGATATTGAATTTTATTAGGATAATGATTACCAAATTTATTTTGATATCCTTAAAGAAAAAAATTCTACTACTCCTTTGTTAAGAGGACCTGATTGGACATTACATTTTCATATATCTAAAGATGCTTCAAATCCATCAATAGGAGCAGTTTTAGGACAGAGAACAACAAATAACATATGATATTTACTATATCGATAAAAACTTGACTCTTGCTAAAATTAATTACACTATCATGGAAAAGGATTTTTTGGTTGTTGTTTATGTAGTTAATAAGTTGCATCATTACATTACATGAGATGAAGTCTTTGTGCATATTAATCATTATTCCATCTAATACTTAATGAATAAACCAATCAAAAATGGCATAATTACAAGATGGTTTCTACTATTGCTGGAATTTAAATCAGGTAGTAAATTTCCTTTCTCATATCAACAATACTGGTGAGATCATTCTTGTAATTGGTAGTTTTCCTGATGAAAAAATATTTGCATTTTTGTTATAACTCTTTAGTTTGCTGATATTGTCAATTACTTGTCTACTAAAAAGTTTCCAGCACATTTTTTATCAAAACAAAAGCAGTAAATGATTAGGAAAAGTGCTAAAAACACTTGGATTCAAGGAGATATTTTATATAATGGAGTAGATATGGCTATCTGTAGATGTGTTAAAGAGGATGAGAAGTTAGATATCCTAAAAGCATGTCAAGATGAATGGTGTGGTGGAAATTTTTTAGATAAGAGGACAAACTATGAAATTCTCCCGCTAGGATACTATTGGAAAAGCATCTTTAAATATGCCAATAAGTATGTGAGGAGTTGTGATAGTTGTCAAAGAATGGGTCATCTAGTTGTAATCATTGAAATGTCTCTTCATCTACAATTCATTATGGAATGATTCAAGAAGTGGGCCTTAAACTTTGTGGAACCCATTAATATCACATCAAGAAAGAAGTGGTACATATTGGATTCTACATAATATGTGACAAAGTGGGAAGAGGAAAATGATTTAATAAGAGCTACTAAACAGTCATTGGTATATTTTCTCTTTGAAGAAATTTTAGTTTGCTTTGGGGTACCTAGAGAGATAGTTACTAATGAGGGGGCTCAATTCACATCATAGTTAGTGTATTCAATTATGAAGGAATAAAAAATAAAACATCATAAGTCAACTTCATATCATCCATTGGCCAACGGCCAAGTGGAATCTACAAATATGGTTTTGGAAGGAATTTTGACAAAAATAGTTTGACTTCACCGAACAGATTGGGCGAAAATACATGGATAAATTATGGTCATATAAAACTGCATGAAAAATAAAAACTGGTCATACCCCATATGAACTGGTATATGGAAAACATGTAGATTTCCCATTGAATTTCTAATTAAAACCTTCAAAATTACAACAAAATTAATATTAAACTTGTCAGAAGCTCACCAACAAAGAGATTTAAAGTTAAATGAATTAGATGAGATGTGGTTAGTGTTGAGGTATAAAAGGTGTCTTTTTAACGCCTATTTATCCTACATTAATTATCAATCCAGGTGCGACTTTTTATCTCAAGAGTGTACTTTGTCTGAGGCTGCAATTCAATCTAAGAGTAATGCCTTGTAAGATGTATTACAGTGTTCTAAATACAAAAGCAAACGGATGTTTGGAAATGAAATCTAATACAATAACATGAACTCAAATGCTCTAAAATCCAATCATTCACTCGGCAAAAATCAATCAAAGATATAGTAGCGATAACTCATTCCTCTAGAAATTGATGCCATTGAAATCAAAATGGAATAAGACAATCAATATGGGAATGAGGAAGCAATAACCAATGTTCTCTACAGTTGACAGTCCTGCTTTAAGGCAATCAAAGGGAAATATAAATTGAACTAAAGCTGCTATTGAAAGTAAACTAGGAAAACTCTTTAAAAGCAAACTTTCTGCAATCTGGAAACTAATGAATTGGAAATGAACAGCGCACTGGAATTGAAAAACAATGTAAATGGGTAGCAAATTGTAACGTAAAAGAATCGAACAACAAATACTAACTAATGAATCGAATAGAAAAGTCTATGAAAAAATAAATCCCATTGAACATCAATCAGAACGGAACAACAAATGGAATCAAATGTTGAACAACAAAGCTCTGTTAAAGTGTAACAAGATAAATGATACAAGCATGAGGATTCTTGTTAGAATGGAACAGAGATGTGATTCATCAATGTAACATGCCAATATCCATAAGAAATTAAACAATAAACTGATTAACTTGCAAATTGTAATAAAAGCAAATATGCACTATCTCACAACAATAATGAAAATATAGAGATACAAACAGCAGATCGATCCACCAGGGCTGGGCCTGTAGCCACCAGTGAAACGCTGCTGGGATTTACTCCAGAGTTAAAAAATTAAACGGAAACGAACTCTTGTATTAATCAAGCATAAATCATATTTACAGTAGTTGCTCTCTGATCACGAGAGTTAAGAAATTATAGAGTTACAAAAGAAATTCCATAATCATCTCCATCATTTTCCAATACATAATACATGCTCTCCTTTTATAATTAGAAAGAGGAGAAATTAAATAGTAAATATGATCCCTCATAACAATATTGGATTGTCCCCAATTGCTTGATCAGCAAGAAAAGATATTTCCATCAATCTTTCAACAAGAACAAGTCGAATTTGGATTTGCAGCTGAGATAATTTGGAAGAGGGTCACAACAGTAAATATGAGAAAATCATGCTTAAAGAACCTTCTTTTTCTCTCAATACATGCCAAATTTTGGAAAACTATTCATTACTAAAGTTAATTTGGTCTGTTCTGGACAAAACCCATGTTCTAGATTTTCTAGATTCTTCTCCATTTTCCCAGAATATCAACCGCAAAGATGTCACTTCTTATTATAGCAAATTTCTGAGTTCGAGTATTGAATGATGTGTTGGAGATAAAATCTACAATCTAGCAAATATCTTGGAGGCTAAAATGGTGAGTGCTATTACAAAATATATTAATAAACCATCATTGATAAAATTATGCATAATAATCATCAATTTATTAAAAATAAAGGAGAAGAAATAATATTTATCTATAAGAGCATAAATAATTATAAAATAGATTTATATGATAAATTATGATAAATTACATGATAAAGAAGAGTATAAATGGATGAAATAAGTGTTAAAAAGTGGTCGTATTCACAGCCCAACATACCCCCAAATTGAATATATTGCATGTCCTCATGTAACCCAGAACTGAATATATTGCATGTCCTCATGCAACCCAAAGAAAAAAAAACCCATGTGTTAACCAAGAAAAAAAAATTGTTCATCCCAACTCATGAAAAGGATGGAACAAATGATTTTTTCCTCAAATAATGAATATTCAATTTTAGAAATCTTTATGAAGGCGTAACAATTTTTACAGTTGACGTTCAACTATATGAATATGAAGTTGCAGAAGAATGTGACATAAGTAACAACAAACTTCATTAACCATTTTCTCAAAAATCAGATCATTTTGATGCACGGATCATGAGATATAAACAAAATGGTTGTACATGATAGTGCATAATTTTCAAAATTTTATGAACTAATTTTGGGTTTGTGTCTTTTAATGATACCTCTTTGTTATCAGGAAATCAAAAGGTTTCAGTTCATAGTTATAAATATATATATGCAAATCAATTTCTGCACTGTATAAAAATGAAATTATATGCCTTAGATGAGAAAGAAAGTGGAAAACATCCATAATGTGTAGCAATTCCTCCCCCAAACTGAAGAATTAGCATGTCCTCATGAAATGCCAAAAGACAAAGAGAGGTGGTTGCTACAATCTGTTGAAATCTATGCTTGGTGTAAAACAACATGGAATAAGGGAGGTGTTGAGAATGAATAAGAATATCAATGGATGATAAAGAATATTACTAACATGGTCAAAAGAAATAAATGAAGGAAATCAACACTCCCCCAAACTGAAATATGAGATGTCTCTAAAAATGGGAAGTGGTAAAGATGTGGAATGAATGATGATAAATAATGCTCAATGGATTTTCATGAAATTCTCCTAAATTCATAATAAATCAGAAAATTATGCTATTTTACCTCAAGTGTTACCTCCGAAAAAATGTGGAATGACATGTAGGGACGAGCCTTTGTTGAAGCTTATGTAGGCAGAGTGAATACTGAAAGTGATGCAAAAGGTGGAAGCCATGCAAGCACATCATGTCTGAAGAATTGTGTGCATTCGTGAGCCTTTTCTATTAGTTGCAATAGTGTGGTTGTGTTGCGAATAGAATTCCCCCTCCGCCCCCCCCCCCTCCATATTTGTTGTTCTCTTGTAAACAAATCACAATTTTCTATGTAATTTTCTTGAATCTACAGTTTTAGTTTTGAATGGCAACAGATAAGATGCATGCAAAAATTTTAAGCAGAAAAACTTCGGTAGAAATGCAGTATGAATATTGTGGCAAATAGAAGAGCATCATACTACATAGCAATTGTACAACATGGAGAGGCATACATACTTATGATATGGTCAAAAAATTATCGCATTACTGAAATTAATGCATATTTTGAAATCATGAGTAGATATGGAAATGTTTATGTAATGATTCAAAAATAAGGGAAAAGGACACTGATGTGAAAAAAATACTTATGCAATCATTATCCACATAAACCATCATGATTTATTTATAAATAAATTTCATGCATAAGAGGTTCCGAACAAAGGGTTTAGGAGCATACTCTCATTTGATATTAGATAAAGATATAAGAAAATGGTTTATCATTGCTATTGATTTGTGAAAAATATGACTCCAATACCATCAGCAAAGCTCTGTTGCCCACAGGTGTCTATAACCTTGACAAAATTGCTTTCTCACCCTTGGAGCCATTATCCTTTAGTTATGCCTAGGGAAGTGTTGTGTGGTGTCATGATGGAGGCCACTGTGCTAGCTTGGGAACTAGATGAATCACAATGCCATTCACTAGGAAGGAGTAAAAGGTGGGTAGGCTGGCTCGTGATGAGACCTCCTGTTCCAAGGACTTTTCATTTTTCTGAGTTGTCCATTGGATCATATCCATGGTGTGGTGGCCATAATGGGAATGCCACTTGGCTCTTGATGATACCCCCTATCCTCCATCTGCCATATCATAGAATTGTTAGTAATCATATAGAGATTTTTTTCTTCTTTTTTCATGTAGCACTTCCCTATTTATGTATAGAGGATGGCTCAACACTCCTTAAGAGTAGGGATGGTGGAAGAAGTCTAAACATCTCAATAGAGAAAGTATGCCCTTATTCTTATTCACTAAATAAAAATCAAAGAGAGTTATGAAGATTTAGGGAAGAATCAACATGATAAAGATAACTGATCATATTAATTTTAGTGAAAATAAATATAGTAAAGTGATATATATGGTTGTGTCCTTTCTTTTTCTTATCACTATAGAACAATTTCTTAAAAATTACAATTTCTCTTGATTTGTTGATTCCAGTAACCTCTAATTTTTGTGTCCTTGTATAAATTGTATGTTTGTCTTTAGAAGAATTCACAAAAATCCTCAAAATGTTGTTCTAAAAAAAGAAAAATGCACTCAAAAAGTGTTGTTCCTTAGATGGAACAACTGTTGTTCCTTAAGAGCAACAACAAAAACAATCTATGAAAATGTTGTTCCTTTTGACAGGAACAACATAAACATGTGGAAAAAGTGTTGTTCCTTTTGAAAGGAATAACAAAACTGTTGTTCATTTCGAAAAGAATAGCAAAAAGAAACACACAAACGCGTTGTTCCTTCAAAGTAACAACTGTTGTTCCTTAAGAGGAATAGAAAACAAATATAAGCACGCAAGGATGTTGTTCCTTAAGAGGAACAGCCTGAAAAATAAAGGCACACAAAAAAAAGTTGTTCCCTATAGGGAACAACAAAAAAATGCACACAGAAATTGTTGTAGGGAACAAAAAAGGAAAAAAAATAGAGGAAAGAACAAAGCTAATGTGCAATCCATTGTCAAACAAATCCAATCAAATAAAAAGGAAAATTTATGTACAGGTTTCAAGAAAAAATAAGTTTTTACAGAATTGGTGCTACTAAAGAATTTCCTTCTGCAATTGAAACTTGCATTGTGGAGTCCTTATTGTTCAATTTCCACTGGAGCGGAAACTAAAATTTGAAGGGATCAAAACTTGAAACACAAAAACATAAAAGAAATCAGAAAAGAAACAACACTTTATTAAGTTACAACAGCTATGATGTTATTTCCTAAGGGAATATCAATCTGTTAATGGGAAAAGAAATGATCTTTTTGAAAAATGTTTTGACAGCAGTGACATGAATCTTGAAATGGAAACCAATTCTTCATTTCTTCTTGTTATTAATCTATTAGGTAATGAACTAGATGAAATGCCCTTGTTTCACTAAAATTTCTTTGAAGAATCGCTCATCCATAAATTGACCTTCCTTGTTCTCTTACGACCTGGAAAAAAACGAGTGTCTACCTGCAATAAAAAATTAAATCATGGAGAAAGAGAGGTGTATGGGCTCCCTTAATCCAATAATTATGCAAAAAACTAACAAGTAGTTACTCTGTAGAACAAATCCATGGAAAAAAAAAAAAAAAATTATTTGTCACCTACAGGAGAGCAGTGGTCGACTATACTAACCAGCAGTGTTTTAATCATACCTTATTTGTTTTTCGTCCGATTTGAGTAATTCCAAAGCCAAATGAGAGATAATTCAAATATTTATCTCCAATATAGACAAGTTTTAAAAATTTCATGTAATGTTATATTAAATTTTCTTAGAACAACCTGCATAATAGAGTCATTTTCGATTTTCCAGCTCAGACCAACAGTTGATATTTCAAGCATAAATTTTCAGTTTGATAGAGGATTGAACCGATTAAAATTAGAGATTAAATTAGAATCATTTATTGATCTCCAATAGAAACATGTTTTGAAGACAAGAAGAATTTATGGGTCAAATACGCTAGTGAACAGCCGAGAAAACAGAGTTTCAAGAGTGTTGATTTATGATAGGCAGTCAGTATTTTGGTCATAAATTACTCATAAAATATCAACATTGAGTGATTAAAATTGCGTTGTAAAATAGATTCATATAGGAATCTACCATAGAAACAGGTTTTAAAAATATAGTCATTTAGGCCTCCAAATACTGACTGTCCCATCTATGTTGTTGAGTTGCCTACTAGACACCCTGTCAATTTTTTGGTTCTAACTTTTTCGTTTCAAATCCAAATCGAGTGATTCAAATTGAGTTGGAAATTAGACATCAAGATATACTTAGGATATAAATATATTTTAAAAATATTCATTTTTGGTCCCCCAAAACATGGCTGTTCCAACTGTGTTTTCAGAAATTTCATCAATCCCACAAGCCAAAAAATATGATATTCAAGCAATTTTTCCATATTGGTGATAGGTGTTTGTAGAATTTTTATTTTCAATATAATTCATCTACTTACATAAATAAATTAAAATATTTATCACTGATGTTTATTTCCACAGCGTGTTGCAACAAAACAACTATTTTTACAAAAAAAAAAAAATTGTGTTTATTTTATTTCCTTATTTATTTTATTTTCTCCACTAACCTACTCTTCTTTGAAAATTGAATATGCTTATGTATAAAATTATTTTCAGTGGAGCCATTTCTGAAATAAGGCCTCTAGTATGTACATACCCAAATTTGAAAAATGCATGTTGATAAATAGTAGGGTATGAGAAGTCAACTTCCCTTCTTGTAAAAAATAAATTGGGCGATAATTCTCAATTTCTTGGGAATCTTTCTCAGTCTCTTCTGTTTGGCTATGTACCTCAGCAAAGGCTACAGCTGGTGACTCTATGGCCTGAAGGGAACTAGTAGGTTGTCTAGAAATAACTTTCCTAGGTCCTACTGATGGCTAAGATTCAATTTTCTTAAGAATTTAGTCAATAAAGGTTGTTCTCCCAAGGGTCACCGGTCCCTTAGGTTTTTCAGGTTTGGGAGGAATTTTGTCTTGTTTAAATCTTCTATTCATGCAAGGATTCATTCCTACCTTAAGCTTTCACTTAATTCTGCTGTGAAGCAGGCCAGTGAACAAGTGTGTTCCTTGCTCGGTGCGCAGGTTCTTACCTTCCATTTTTAATACCCAATTCTTCCCAAGAAAAAAAATTAAATATGCATCACTCTTTCTAAATGGCATACACTCTCCCCGGTAATGGCGCCAAAATGTTGAGATATAAAAGGTGTCCTTTTAACGCCTATTTATCCTACATTAATTATCAATCCAGGTGTGACTTTTTATCTCAAGAGTGTACTTTGTCTGAGGTTACAATTCAATCTAAGAGTAATGCCTTGTAAGATGTAGTACATTGTTCTAAATACAAAAGTAAACGTATGCTTGGAAATGAAATCTAATTACAATAACATGAACTCAAATGCTCTAAAATCCAATCATTCACTCGACAAACATCAATCAAGGATACAATAGTGATAACTCATTCCTATAGAAATTGATGCCATTGAAATCAAAATGGAACAAGACAATCAATCTGGGAACGAGGAAGCAATAACCAATGTTCTCTACAGTTGACAGTCCTGCTTTAAGGCAATCAAAGTGAAATAGAAATTGAACTAAAGCTGCTATTGAAAGTAAACTAGGAAAACTCTTTAAAAGCAAGCTTTCTGCAATCTGGAAACTAATGAATTGGAAATGAAAAACACACTAGAATTGAACAACAATGTAAATGGGTAGAAAATTGTAACTTAAAATAATTGAACAACAAATACTATCTAATGAATCGAATAGAAAATTCTATGGAACAACAAATCCCATTGAACAACAATCTGTAATTAAGAGAATTGAACAACAATCAGAACGGAACAACAAATGGAATCAAATGCTGAACAACAAAGCTCTGTTAAAGTGTAACAAGATAAATGATACAAGCATGAGGATTCTTGTTAGAATGGAACAACGATGCAATTCATCAATGTAACATGCCAATATCCATAAGCAATTAAACAATAAACTGATTAACTTGCAAACTGTAATAAAAGGAAATATGAACTATCTCACAACAATAACGAAAAGATAGAGATACAAACAACGGATCGATCCACCAGGGTCAGGCCCGTAGCCACTAGTGAAACGTCGTTGGGCTTTACTCCAGAGTTAATAAATTAAACGACAACGAACTCTTGTATTAATCAGGCATAAATCATGTTTACAACAGTTTCTCTCTGATCATGAGAGTCAAGAAATTATAGAGTTACAAAAGAAATTCCATAATCATCACCATCGTTTTCCAATACATATTACATGCTCTCCTTTTATAATCAGAAAGAGGAAAAATTAAATAGTAAATATGATCCCTCATAACAAGATTGGATTTTCTCAACAGCTTGATCAGCAAGAAAAGATATTTCCATCAATCTTTCAATAGGAACAAGTCGAATTTGGATTTGCAGCTGAGATAATTTGGAAGACAGCCGCAACAGTAAATATGAGAAAAGTGTGCTGAAAAAAACTTCTGTTTCTCTCAATACATGCCGAATTTGGGCAAACTGTTCTTCAATTAAATTAATTTGGTCCATTCTGGACAAAACCCATGTTCCAGATTTTCCAGATTCTTCTCCATTTGCCCAGAATATCAACCGCAAAAATGTCACTTCTTATTCTAGTGAATTTCTGAGTTGGAGTATTGAATGATGTGCTGGAGATCAAATCTGCAATATAGCAAATATCTTGGAGGCTAAAATGGTGAGTGTTGTTACAAAATATATTAATAAACCATCATTGATAAAATTATGCATAATAATCATCAATTTAGTAAAAATAAAGGAGAAGAAATAATATTTATCCATAAGAGCATAAATAATTATAAAATAGATTTATATGATAAATTATGATAAATTACATGATAAAGAAGAGTAGAAATGGATGAAATAAGTGTTAAAAAGTGGCCGTATTCATAGCCCAACAGTTAGATGCTCTACATAAGACCACTCTTATATAGCATTGGAGAACCAAATGTCATGATAGATTTATAAAGAAGAAATATTTCAAAGCTAGAGATTGGTCCCTACTATTTGATTTGACGTTTAAATATTTCAAGAGTAAGTTTATTACTCATTGGTTGGGTGGTTATGAAATTCAAACTATGTTTGATAATGGTGTTACAAAAGTAAAAAAAATTGATGGGTTAGACATCTCATTTATAGTTAATGTTCATAGGTTAACATTGTACCATCAACCGGTTTCCAAAGATGATTTTATTTCCAATTTATTTCTGCAAGAAGAGATGGACATTGAGGATAAATGGGATAATACGCCTCATCCACTTTCATTTTAACTTTAAATTTTTAAATAATAACAATGAGCTCTATTTTCCTTATTATGATCATTAAACTATGAGAAGGACATCTACCAAATATAGGTTTATCCATTTAACTAGTATTGGTAGATTATTTACGGAAAAAGAATCTCCATAGAGTTTTCTTTAATTTTTTTAGACTCTCTAAAATTGAAAATACCACTGAGAATTAACCATCCTGGACTCGAGAAAAAAAACAAAATATAATATTTAAGTTTTTTGTAAGTTTCTTAAACTCATTAAAATTGAAAATATCGGTGAGCATTAATTATCTTAGGTGCGAAATAAATCCACATAATAGTGTCATAAAGGAAGTGTAAAGAAGACGATTTGATTATAGGTAGTAGAGTAAAGTGACCTTACCTAGTAATGGTCTCTTTCTTTCACAATAAAAGTGTAATAATCATTTCTTGTAATTCCAGAATTTAGAACAAAGTTTCATGTAAATTCCTACAATTACAAGAATTTTTGAACATGAATATTTTTAGTCATTTGTTCAAGCAAGATTATTTTCAATGGAATCACTCTTGTTAGTGATTGCATCAATAAAAAAATTTGAATCAATGTAATCAAAGAAGACATTTTCCAATTTCCTATATCAAACTTTCCAAATTCATGTAATGAAGGTTCATATTTCTGTAACAAAGCTCATAATTTTGTAATACAAGCTTCAAAAAAAGGCCAGTCAGTATCATCAAGAAAATCATTACTCTATTGTTACAAGCCAGAGATTAATGATATCAAACAAGTCAATATTCAAAGCTTCTCAAATAAGGTAATGAGGTAAATTTTTTATTTATATTTGTTTATTAAAATAAAAATATTTTGAAATAATTGATTTAACCTAAAAATCCTATGTTATGCCTTTTCCCAAAAATTTCCTATGCTATCATTACCTTACATGTAGAATTCAGACCTATAATTTCATGTGGCTCTCTGAAAAATCATTACTCTTAATGTTTAAAACAAATGATCCAGGAATTTGATGAAATTATTGTCTACCTGACTATCTCATTATTCGTAGTTTCACCATATATTTTTCGTAATTTTAAATTGATGTGATATTTTGTACCCTTGTTACAAAATATCATAATCATTAAACCCGGTGTTATTTCAAATTTTCTCCATTATCAGCCTATTTTTACTTTGAAACCTATATGCTAAAAATTTCCTACTTTGTCTGCTCACCCTACTACCAAATTTGAACTAAAGTCTCCTCCATATAGTCAGTATGGTAACCACAGGAATATTACACAGTGAATAATAGGGCATAAAAATTCTGGAAAAGTATGCTATGTTTCATATTTAGTTCCACAAAGTAGTATTGTTGCAAAATTTTGAGAAATTTCAAGGGAAAAAAATGGCAATGAGAAAGGCATTTGTAGATATCTTTAATGGAGAGGCTGCAAGTGTAAGAAACATAACCCTCTCAATTTCAAATTAAAACCTAACCAAAATTACAATGTTGGAACAGTTGGGTGAAAAATGGTTTAAAGGGTAGAGAATTAAGAATAAGGCATGGACGACTTTCCTGAAGAAGTCAAACCAGAACCTAAAATATTCCAAAGGAGTTCTAAGATAGTGGCTTAAAGAACCTTGGGCAGATATTGTATACTTTCTACATAAATATATAACCTATGGAGGCAGGTATAGTATCATATTCCTTTAGCATATTTGTTTGCTTGAACATGTGAAATGTAGTGGTAGAAGGAACACTTTTCCCTTCAACATACTCAAAATTTTGTGGAATTTTTCTCAGCTTCAAGACCCTTCATTTCATCCACCAATTCACATTTTCCTACACTCAGTTTTTTCCATATTTCCATTCATTCACTCATTTCATTAACACCCTAGGGTTTTCATAATTCCAATGATAAACACAATGGAAAGCAACGAGAAGAGATTCAAGGGAGGGCACCACCTCAGGCTTGAACCACTCACCATACATGAGATTAATGCTTCACCATTGGTGAGAAGGTGCTTTGAAAGAGCTGAGTGTTTTACATTTTGTCTTATGGAAGGGGGGTATCATCTTTAGTTTTCCAACCTATTTGCAACAAGCTACAATATGGGAAAGGTCACTCTTGCATGTATGGAGATAATCCTATCATCTGACCTAATTTCTTCATCTATAGGTATCCCTTCTCATGGAGAGCAGTGGTTCAAAGGCATGGACCTAGACATTGAAAACTACAAGCAATTCCTCAAGCCTCCTGCTAGAGAGGAGCCTGTATTTATTTTTCCTTTCAGACACCTTAGAAACAAGCATGCTCCTCCGATGATGTTCATAATGAATTATTTCACATCTGAAGGAAGATTCTCTAGGTTGCATAGGTATCACATTAGGATTTTGATGCATTTTACATCTATCAAAACACTTGATTTGCCTCATTATTTGTATAAGAGCTTGATTAAGATGGCTGATAAGGTTCAGAGTAGAAGAGAAGATCATCACACTAGTAATTTTCATCATGGCCTGATTGAGCTCATTGTGTTGCATCATTTGTCCTCCATAAACATGAGTTGGGAAAACTTCTTGGAGAGATTGTCAGCAACTCTTTCTATGTTGCCTATTACATCATTAGCACAACTAATGGATATTGGCTCTTCTAGCATCCCTACTCAACCTTCATATGTTCCTAGGGTTGTGGAATTTTCTCACACATATGAGATGGGGAAGAGAAAAATATTTTCACCTAAGTCTACCAATATTTTTCTTACATTTGGCACCATTGTTGAACAATGTCAGATAGAGGAGAAACCTCTCTTGCATCAGCATAGTGAGTCAGTCCCATTGGAGGTTGAGGTATCAGAGCAGATAGAGTTCATATCAGTTGAAGAAATCATCAAAGAGAAAGATTAATAAATATCAGAATTGAAAGAGGCCTTCTCCATTGCCCAATCCCAAATTAATTTCCTTCAAGAGGAAAATTTTCAATTGCAAATGAATCAACTCCTACAAAGCAAGTTAAATAAAACATGGAGGAAAATAGAGGTAAAGGAAAGAAGATTATTTTTTTTGACCAAATGCAGGACATGGAGGCTGAAACACAAACAAGAAGACCAATAACAAAAGGCCTCAAAAGGGCATTGGAGTGAGAAAGACAGTCAATTCATCAATCTGAAGAGTTGACCTTTGATGAGCTTATTGCCATGGAGATCAATGAGGACAAATATCTTTGGTTATCAAGAGTTAATGAGCATTTGGAGAAGCTTTTGAAGAAGGCTAAAAGGGATAAGAAGCTGCAAAGACACATGGAAAACCAATATCGCACCAGGAACACCATTTTTCAAATAAGGCTGAAAAAAGTGAAGAAAAGTCTTAAGGAGGCACAAATGAAGCTCAAAGAGAACGATAGCTTAGACTTATTGGCTAAATATTATTTATCTATGTATCCCATCTCTCACAGGCATCCAAATGGTGATTTATTTACATAGATGGATGTATTTTGATGAGTACATCATAGATCAGGAACCCTCATGGCATGAGAAGTTGTAATTTGGGAGAAAAATATCAAAACCCACTCATTTTTCATGTTTCTGCCTCCTTTTTGGACCCTCTATTACACTTTTGAGTGACCCTGGGTGAATGGCTTTTTGAAGGCCTTCCCTTGGTCCATTTCGCAAAATTCAAGATGTTCTAGAAACTAGAAACATAGGGCTAGTTGACCGTTATTTTAGAAGTGGATTTGGACTCTTAAAAGTGTTTCAAAAGTGCTTCCCAAGTTCTGTTAGGCTTCTAAAACATTTTTTTACTCTTTTGTCAGAAATGTCACAAATCAGCATTGGATTCCTCAGGACACTTGTCAAGCTCAGAAATGGTCGAAAATTTGAGAAAATGTTGTCCTATGAGTTTTCATTAGAGTTATTGGGTTGGTTTTCGCTTCCTATCATGATGGTCTATGGAATTAATGTAAGGGACAAACACTCCTAGTTTATAGCTAAAATTTAGGGAATGGTTCCTAACCTCCCTAGAAACTAGGAAATGAGTCATCCTTTACATTTATGATCCATTTTGGATGGGATTTCAACCTGATGAGGCGTAATAGTATATATTTTCTATAATTATACTCTTTTTAGTATTTTTTTTTGGGTGGATAGTCTCATATGGTAGTGGATCTCTTGTAATCAGCTTTTGGAATGAAATCAAAGACAAATTTCAAGGAATTGTGTTGAGATACTTGTGGTAATATTTGTAGCATATATTTTTCTCATGTATGTTTATAATTTCATGCTTAATAACATGTCTTCTTCTTCATATATGTTTATCTTGTAAGTTTGAGAGCATAAATCATGTTTATGCATGCTCTGTTTTAGACAAGATTTTCCATATTATGTTTATTTGCTTCTAAACTGAATTAATTCACTTCATTTCTCATTCAAACTCTCCTCCATTTCATCCTATACTCAATGTATTATTAAAATTATTTTAAACTACCTATCTTGCCTCACATATTCTCTGCAAGTTCACCTTGAAATTCAAACCTAAAAACCTTATACACAGTCCATTCACTGAATTTTCTATCCAACACTAAAAACATCAAAGAAAACCTATTTACTGAGCTTGTATACATAGCCTAAGATAATTAGATACTCATCAATTCATTTGACTGCTAAAAGTGACAACAAGAGAGCCCTCTCTGGTCTAGGTAGGGCTAACTACCTGATCTAAAGTTTGGTATGTGGCTGCCTTTCTCCAATCCTATTGTCAGCCTTGGAAAGTTGGTGGAGTGATAAAATTCTTGGTGCCATTACCGGGGAGAGATTGCTAAAAATTCCCTGGGAATATTTCTTAAATCATCTAAAATTTAGAATTGTAGGTGACAAAATCTAGCATTCAAAATAGGCTAAATTATAAAATATGAGCCAAAGTCCAAAATTCCTATCTTAAGTTGGCTCCTAAAAGACATACCAGGTCAAATCCAAACACAAATCCCTCACCAATTGTGTATGACCCTGAGAGTATTTTTCGAAAACATAAAACCAAGTCTCAAAAGGTTGGAAGAGTTATTCCTCCACTTGTCAAATCAAATTCTCTACCTAAGATATTTGTTCCAGAAGATTTGTTCTATAGTTCAAAATCTGAAAAATATTTGTTTAGAACTAAGTCTGAAAATTTTCTTTTGGAAGCCACCTTTGATCCTTTCAATTTTGAGTCCTTTGCACCATTTTATGAGTCTTTTCATTCCGAAGTTGATAGTGAAGTTTGGTCTAATTTTCATAAACTCACAGGCTTGGTGGACAAATTTCAAGAAACTTGAGAGAAGGCTTATTTCCAATATCAACAGCAGGCTTTTGCTTCACCTGTCATTATACTTTCTCGTACAGTTACATCATCAACACCTCCTTTCAGGGTGAAAATGTGAAGTTGGGAAACACTTTTTGCCCTTTTTTGACGTGGAAAATTGTAATTTTCTATGTTTTTCAACTTCAACTCCACTAAACTCATATTTTTATTGCAAATTATGCTTTGACATAAAAACAAGAATTGTAGAGAATTGTCTTACCTCCATACCCATATTTTTTTTTTTTTAAAATAGTGACATATAGAGGGGTAAATTTCTTGTTTACTAACTGCATATACTTGAACTTTTCAGGCAAACATAAATAGTCACTTTATAATCCTTTAATTTTTTTAGGGAAGGTTATTCATTTTTTGGAAAAAAACCATAGCATCATAATCTGCATATATTGCACTAGTGCACAGACTATTTTTCGGTAATTTTCGGATTAAATCACTATTTTTTATTATTTTTTGAAATGGACGAAGAAAAAAAACAGTGATGTTTCAGTACATTTTATAATCCTTTGATTTTCTTTTAAATGTGACCATCAATAAGAAAAATGAGAGTACCCTTTTGAAGTAGACAGGGAGAGGAAGTGTAGCATGATTTTTTTGAATTTTTTGGTGTCCTCATTAGAAAGTTATTGAATTTTCATTCAGTGCAATTTTTCGAAAAATGAAATTCCATAGTGACAAAGTTTAGTAAAAAATTAATAAAAAATTGAATTTTTTAATGAAACTCCACAAATCTCATATCATCAGAAACTAGATTCATAGATGAATCTAATGGTAGTTGGTCCAACATATAACATTTTGTTTTTGTAGGTGTTCTGCCCCTCCAAAGTTGCAGGTTCCTGAAAACTGTAGAATTTTCTGTGTTTTTCGTTGACCAAAAACTCTCGGCCGAGATAATGTCTCGGACGAGAAATTTATAAAACTCTCGACCGAGAGTTTAACCCGCCTAGAGTTACATTTAAACGCATGGCCAAACTCTCGGCCGAAAGTTTAAAATACTCTCGGACGAGAGTTTGCGCCCGAGAGTTTACCCAATGAAACTCTCGTATGAGAGTTTAGAAAACTCTCGTATGAGAGTTTAGAAAACTCTCGTATGAGAGTTTTGAAAACTCTCGTATGAGAGTTTTGAAAACTCTCATCCTAGAGTTTTTTCAACTCGAGTTCTATTCCTATAATAAAACCCAACAATTATTAAGTTTTTAGAATTGGTACTTTATATAATTTAAACAATACTTTATTAAAATTAAAAAATGATAAAAAATAATAAAATTATAATTTTATTTTAAATTATTTTATTATTATTAATGATAAAAAATACATGAAGATTTAATTAAATAAAATTTGTTACAATATTTTGTAATATCAATGTTATAAAAAAAAATATATATATATATTTTATATAACACTAATTGATATATTAATATAAATAAAATAAAATTCTAAAACATAAATCAAAATAAAAACAACTATATATAATTTATATAATATTTTTTTTGAAATTAATGAATAAATTTAAATTTAAAAAAAATTTGACTAAATGCAATGAGGTGATAAAGGAGACAATGCATAGCACCTTAATATCGTTATAAATTCTTGGAAATCTCGAGAAATTTTTGAAGTGAGATGAGCTTCTTGGAATGGGTCACTTTATCTTCCACTTCAGTGTCACACGATTAACTTGAAAGGAAGTCTATTTTCCTAGGTATGGATGTAAGGGAATGAACAATATTATTTGAACATTGAGTGAGATGCCCTTCTTGGAATGGGTCCTCCTATATTCCACTTTAGTTTCACAAGATTAAATTGAAATGAAGTTTATTTTCCTAGGTATGGATGTTTAGTTAATACTTCTTTATTTCGTTTGAATTTAGTTTCTTTAAAAACGAAAAATAATAAAAATTCTATGTTTTTTTCGCGTTGCTGTTCCTTTCTAACGGAACAACACTTCTGTTGTTCCTTTTGAAAGGAACAACAGTTTCGCAGAGTGTTTTTGTTGTTCCTTTCCAAAGGAACAACACCTTCGTAGGATATTTTTCTGTCGTTCCTTTCGAATGGAATAGCAGTTTCGCGCAGTGTTTTTGCTGTTCCTTTCAAATGGAACAGCATGTCTGCAGAGCATTTCCTTGCTGTTCCTTTTAAAAGGAACAGCAGTTTCGTGCAGTGTTTTTGCTGTTCCTTTCAAATGGAACAGCATGTCTGCAGAGCATTTCCTTGCTGTTCCTTTTAAAAGGAACAACAGTTTCGCAGATTATCTTTGTTGTTCCTTTTAAAGGAACAACACCTTTTGAACGATTGTTTTATGTTTGTATTTTGAATTTGTGAGCATTTTTTTTTATGGAGACCTGTGGGCAGTAGAGCTCTGTTAATGGTATTGAAGTCATACTTATACAAATCAATAGTTATTTAACCCTCTTTCCTATAATTTTTATTGAATATCAAAAGAAATGCATAAAATTCCTTAAGTTCTATCCCCGAACCATCACACATGAAAAATATTATAAATCGGTCATATTACTTTAATGTGGTAAATAGCGTAATTACATTAATATTTTGTTGTCCCTTCACCTCATACTTGAATTATTACAACGTGATTCCCTCATTATTACCGATTTATCTTACGCATCGATTTCAGTAATTACTTAATTTGATTGACTTTATCATGATTGCGCCTGTTTTTTCACTGCCGTCCTATTGTTGTTCCACACATGCCACCTTAATCGATGGTCGAGGTCGACCTTTCATTCGTTTGGGGGGCGGAAATATCTGCATGCAGATCAGATACCCAAAATTTCTTCACCTGTATCTCTGCAATAAATTTTTATGAATTAAAACCCTTGCATTTTCAGAAAATAACGAATTTTAGCGAACTGTGCTATGCTGTTCCATTAAGGTTACTGTGTGTTGAGAACAATTAACGAAGAACAGAAATGGGAGGACGTCCAATTCGCAACGAACCTCAGACGTTGGTTGTCTCTGATGCTGCACGGGCAATATTAGACAAACTGGGATGGATTACATACTTTATGAAATTGCAGCAACCCCATGAAGCAGTGGCTACTGAATTCTTATTAAATCTGCAGGAAGGTTCCTCCACAGTCAGAGGAAGGCAGATAGCAGTGACCGATGAGATAATTGCAGAAGTATTTGGCATCCCCGCACAAGGAACTGTCTGGACTCAGAAGAAAATCAGAATTCGGGAGGCCATTCAAATCTTTCAAGATGAAGGACAGAGGCTAATAGTCAAAGGGAGAGGAGTACACCTGGCGTCGCTAGGTGAACCATGGATAGAATTAGCTAGGATCGTGCAGGCTTACATAACATGTGACGGTAGAAAAGATGTGGTAAGACCTCGCCATCTTAAGCTGTTAGATGTGCTAAAACAAAAATGCACTATCAATTTACCTGCATTCTTAAACTCTTTATTGCATGATATTGCTCGTGGAATTAGAAAAGCACAGCATGTAGACATGGTGGTCAGCCACCATTGCTTGATTCGGCTAATAGTAAGTTACAGCCTCGCCCAGCAGCAAACCAGCTGGGAAGAGCTAATTTTTTCTATTGAAGGAGGGATGGCTTTACCCGCTCCGAGACAGAAAAGGATGGCCAGCTCAATAACCGGGCCCTCCACTTACAAACAATCCTTCCAAGGGGTTATAGGTTTAGAGGTTAATGGGTTACAGGTTTAGAGCTTTAGGGGGTTAGGGGATTTAGCAATGAAGGATTTAGGGGTTATGGGTTAGGGTTTTGGGGGTTAAATGGAATCCACACTTAAATGGGTTAGGTTTTTAGGGGTTTACGGTGTTGAATTGGTTAGGGGTTGGGAATTAAGGTTTAAGGGGTTAGGGGTTAAGGTTTTAGAGGTTTAGGGTTTAGGGGGTTAAATGGGTTACAGGTTTAGAGGTTTAGGGGGTTAGGGGATTTAGCAATGAAGGATTTTAAGGGTTAGGGGTTAGGGTTTTGGGGGTTAAATTGAATCCACAATTAAATGGGTTAGGTTTTTAGGGGTTTAGGGTGTTGAATTGGTTAGGGGTTGGGAATTAGGGTTTAAGGGATTAGGGGTTAAGGGTTGAGGGGTAAGGAATTAGGGTTTAAGGGGTCAAGGGTTATGGGTTGGGAATTAGGGTTTAAGGGGTTAGGGGTTTTGGGGTTTAGGGGCTTAAATGGGTTAAGGGTTAACGGGTTAGGGGTTTTGGGGTTTAGGGGCTTAAATGGGTTAAGGGTTAACGGGTTAGGGGTAGGGGTTAAGGGTTTAGAGGTTTAGGGTTTAGGGGTTAAATGGGTTAGGGGTTTAGAGGTTTAGTAGGGGTAAATGGTTTGGGGGTTAAGGGTTTATAGGTTTAGGGTTTAGGGGGTTAAGGGTTTAGGGGTTAGGAATTAGGGTTTAAGGGGTCAAGGGTTATGGGTTGGGAATTATGGTTTAAGGGGTTAGGGGTTAAGGGTTTAGAAGTTTAGGGTTTAGGGGGTTAAATGGGGTATAGGTTTAGAGGTTTAGGGGGTTACATGATTTAGCAGCGAAGGATTTTAGGGGTTAGGGGTTAGGGTTTTGGGGGTTAAATGGAATCCACACTTAAATGGGTTAGGTTTTTAGGGGTTTAGGGTGTTGAATTGGTTAGGGGTTTTTGGGTTTAGGGGCTTAAATGGGTTACATGTTTAGAGGCTTAGGGGGTTAGGGGATTTAGCAGTGAGGGATTTTAGGGGTTAGGGGTTAGGGTTTTGGAGGTTAAATGGAATCCATACTTAAATGGGTTAGGTTTTTAGGGGTTTAGGGTGTTGAATTGGTTAGGGGTTTTGGGGTTTAGGGGCTTAAATGGGTTAGGCATTAACGGGTTAGGGGTAGGGGTTAAGGGTTTAGAGGTTAAATGGGTTAGGGGTTTAGAGGTTTAGTGGGGTAAATGGGTTATGGGTTAAGGGTTTAGAGGTTTAGGGTTTAGGGGGTTGAGGGTTTAGGGGTTATGAATTAGGGTTTAAGGTGTCAAGAGTTATGGGTTGGGAATTAAGGTTTAAGGGGTTAGGGGTTAAGGGTTTATAGGTTTAGGTTTTAGGGGGTTATATGGGTTACAGATTTAGAGGTTTAGGGGGTTAGGGGATTTAGCAGTGAAGGATTTTAGGGGTTGGGGGTTAGGGTTTTGGGGGTTAAATTGAGCCACTCTTAAATGGGTTAGGTTTTTAGGGGTTTAGGGTGTTGAAGTGGTTAGGGGTTTTGGGGTTTAGGGGCTTAAATGGGTTAGGGGTATGGGTTAAGGGTTTAGAGTTTTATGGTTTAGGGGTTAAATGGGTTAGGGGTTTAGAGGTTTAGTGGGGGTAAATGGGTTAGGGGTTAAAGGATTAGAGATTTAGGGTTTAGGGGGTTAAATGGGTTAGCCCGGTTAGGAATTAGGGTTTAAGGGGTCAAGGGTTAAGGGGTTAGAGGTTTAGGTGTTTAAGGGGTTGAATGGGTTATGCGTTGGGAATTAGGGTTTAAGGGGTTATAGGTTTTGGGTTTAGGGGTTTAAATGGGTTAAGGTTGGTTTAGAGGTTTAGGGGGTTAGGGGATTTAGCAGTTAAAGATTTTAGGGGTTAGAAGTTAGTGGTTAATGGTGTTAAGTGGGTTAGGTTTTTAGGGGTTTAGGGTGTCTAATTGGTTAGGCATTGGGAATTAGGGTTTTAGGGGTTAGGGGTTAAGGGTTTAGAGATTTAGGGTTTAGGGGGTTAAATGGGTTACAGGTTTAGAGGTTTAGGGGGTTAGGGGATTTAGCAGTGAAGGATTTTAAGGGTTAGGGGTTAGGGTTTTGGGGGTTAAATGGAATCCACACTTAAATGGGTTAGGTTTTTAGGGGTTTATGGTGTTGAATTGGTTAGGGGTTGGGAATTAGGGTTTAAGGGGTTAGGGTTTTTTGGGTTTCAGGGCTTAAATGGGTTAGGGGTTAACGAGTTAGGGGTAGGGGTTAAGGGTTTAGAGGTTTAGCGTTTAGGGGCTAAATGGGTTAGGGGTTTAGAGGTTTAGCGTTTAGGGGTTAAATGGGTTAGGGGTTTAGAGGTTTAGTGGGGGTAAATGGGTTAGGGGTTAAGGGTTTAGAGGTTTAGGGTTTAGGGGGTTAAATGGGTTAGGGGTTAGGAATTAGTGTTTAAGGGGTCAAGGGTTAATGGGTTAGAAGTTTAGGTGTTTAAGGGGTTGAATGCGTTATGGGTTGGGAATTAGGGTTTAAGGGGTTACAGGTTTAGGGTTTAGGGGGTTAAATGGGTTATCGTTGGTTTAGAGGTTTAGGGGGTTAGGGGATTTAGCAGTTAAGAATTTTAGGGTTTAGAAGTTAGGGGTTAATGGGGTTAAATGGGTTAGGTTTTTAGGGGTTTAGGGTGTTGAATTGGTTAGGGGTTGGGAATTAGGGTTTAAGGGGTTAGGGGTTAAGGGTTTAAAGGTTTAGGGTTTAGGGGGTTAAATGGGTTATAGGTTTAGAGGTTTAGGGGGTTAGGGGATTTAGCAGTGAAGGATTTTAGGGGTTAGGGGTTAGGGTTTTAGGGGTTAAATGGAATAAACACTTAAATGGGTTAGGTTTTTAGGGGTTTAGGGTGTTGAATTGGTTAGGGGTTGGGAATTAGGTTTTAAGGGGTTAGGGGTTAAGGGTTTAGGGTTTAGGAAATAGGGTTTAAGGGGTCAAGGGTTATGGGTTGGGAATTAGGGTTTAAGGGGTTAGGGGTTTTGAGGTTTAGGGGGTTAAATGGGTTAGGATTGGTTTAGAGGTTTAGGGGGTTAGGGGATTTAGCAGCTAAGGATTTTAGGGGTTAGGAGTTAGGGGTTTTGGGGTTTAGGTGCTTAAATGGGTTAGGGGTTAACGTGTTAGGGGTAGGGGTTAAGGGTTTAGGGGTTAAATGGGTTAGGGATTTAGAGGTTTAGTGGGGGTAAATGGGTTAGGGATTTAGAGGTTTAGTGGGGGTAAATGGGTTAGGGGTTAAGGGTTTAAGGTTTAGGGGGTTAAGGGTTTAGGGGTTAGGGGTTATGAATTAGGGTTTAAGGGGTCAAGAGTTAAGGGGTCAAGGTTTAGTTTTCTACAATAACATAATTCTCCAATACCATACACTTCTTCTTGGAATGTCACACTTAACATTCATTTCCTTTTCGGATAATATTCTTTATCCCCTTACATCCATACCTAGGAAAATAAACTTCATTTCAATTTAATCTTGTGAAACTAAAGTGGAATATAGGAGGACCCATTCCAAGAAGGGAATCTCACTCAATGTTCAAATAATATTGTTCATTCCCTTACATCCATACCTAGGAAAATAGACTTCCTTTCAAGTTAATCGTGTGAAACTGAAGTGGAAGATAAAGTGACCCATTCCAAGAAGCTCATCTCACTTCAAAAATTTCTCAAGATTTCCAAGAATTTATAACAATATTAAGGTGCTATGAATTGTCTCCTTTATCACCTCATTGCATTTAGTCAATTGTTTTTTAAATTTAAATTTATTCATTAATTTCAAAAAAAATATTATATAAATTATATATAGTTGTTTTTATTTTGATTTATGTTTTAGAATTTCATTTTATTTATATTAATATATCAATTAGTTTTATATAAAATATTTTTAGTTTTTTATATAACATTGATATTACAAAATATTGTAACAAATTTTATTTAATTAAATCTTCATGTATTTTTTATCATTAATAATAATAAAATAATTTAAAGTAAAATTATAATTTTATTATTTTTTATCATTTTTTAATTTTAATAAAGTACTATTTAAATTATATAAAGTACCAATTCTAAAAACTTAATAATTAATTGTTGTGTTTTATTATAGGAATAAAACTCTCGAATGAGAGTTGAAAAAACTCTAGGATGAGAGTTTTCAAAACTCTCATACGAGAGTTTTCAAAACTCTCATACGAGAGTTTTCAAAACTCTCATACGAGAGTTTTTTAAACTCTCGTATGAAAGTCTTCCCGAGAGTTTCCGTCAATAAAACTCTCGGACGAGAAAATGCATAACTCTCGTTCGAGAGATTTTTAACTCCGGTTAAACCCAATAAAACTCTCAGACGAGAGTTTTTAAAACTCTCGGTCGAGAAATAGAGTTGACTATTTTCTCGGATGAGAAATTAAAAATTTCTCCCAAATTCTAGCCGTCTGCCAAAAAGTGTTTCCCAACTTCGCGATTTCACCCTTCATTCTATCATTACCTTTTCAAGTTTTCACTCCATCAGCGCCTCCACCACTTCTTCCATTATTCATGGATATATTTTCTCCGTTGATCCTACCACTTCAACTCACTCCACTACCTCAAAACTATGGTTAGAGGCTTCCTCTTTTCGATGGAACATGAGAGGTTACATCTTATCAGCATGTTGCCAAAGTAATTTACTTCGTAGATATTGAAGAGATCAACAATGATGATGCCAAGATGTGCATCATTGCATAAATATTATCTAGAGAGGTAAGAAATTGTTTCGCTCACTTACAGTTGGTTCAACAGGTACTTCAAATTAGCTTATTGATTTTTTTATGGAGAAATGGGAAGAGAAGAAAAATCCATTGTATATTTTGTCTGAGTATAACACCTTGAAAAGGAATCCCAATGAGTCTGTCCAACACTTCACTACTAGATTCAATAAAATATATGATTCAATTCCTGATAATATTAAGCCTTCTCCAGGCCTTTCTTTACTTCATTATCCTGATGGTTTCGATCCTGACATGGCCTATCAGTTGAGGGAAAGAAACCCATCAATTCTTGAAGAAATGTAGAGAAACAAAGTGAGCATGGAATCGAATTTGATAAAAAATAAGTCTAAAATCAAGACAAAAAAAAGAGTCACTATCAAAGAAGAAACATCCACTTCATCAGAAGGAAAATTAGATACTTTGATCAAGACCATGGAGAAGATGATGGATAAAATTTCCATCGTTGATTCACAATTTGAACCCTCCATTAGAAATCCCAATTTCAGGGGTCAAAATCAACAACCTCAATACAGGATCAAGCAAAGGGAATAGAGGGGTCAGGATCCATAAATTCAGTAGCAATTTCACACTCCATTTCAACAAAATTATACTAAAGGCCCTGATGAAGAGGATGAAGAAGAAATTTTTGGCAAGAACCATTTATTTGAGGAAAATCAGTAGCCTATTTTACTCACTAAATAAGATCAATTTTTTCTGCAGAAATTTGTGCACCGGATTATTAGAAATTTGTCTTGTCAAATGATGACATATTATTAGTGCACACGAAATATTATCAGAGGGGATATAAGAATGCTCTTTCTCAAGTGCAGAGACAACATGGCTTGAGGAATAGGAATGTTCCTATAAACTCCAATCATAAAAAACAGAATGTGTTACACAACATTTTGTCACCGCCCCTGCAATCCCTCATCCCGTACATTGGAGGACTATTCTCGTGACCTATGAAAAGTAAAATGTCTTGAAACCACCTACATGGCATCCTCTTGCATAAGGACAAACATTCTCCTGAAGAAAATTTCCTTTGAAAAACCCTAAAAACAGATGTTTTAGCCTTGGCACGACTATCCAGTTCATCCCTCGCGCCAATGGGGGAAATCCACACTAGAGGGCGCGCCAACTGGCACTCTGTCCCTATGTTTCACTCACGCCAATCCTATTAACGAATGTTTTAAAAAAATAAATGGTAGAAGTTTTATTCTAACAAACTCCAGAATGAATAATCAAAAGGATTTGAGTGGTTTGGCTCTGGATCTCCATGAATAGGAAATGGTTTTCCACCTATCATGGAACCTTCCTAAGAGATAGGGCCTATCCCATGATTATAGGGATCCCAACTTCCTTTCATCCATTTATAAAAGCTTTCCCTCTCCATTAGCAAGCTAGTTGAACTTGTAGGAAGGAAAGTATAGCCGAGCAACTATTGAGAGCTAAGACGAAGAGAATCCCGTAAGAGAGAAAGCTTCGTCCAAATTCCCGATAGGCTTTGTTGAGACATGCTCCAATGCAAGCCCTGCCAAAGGAAGATCATAGCATCAGAGAATTTGGTTGTAATCTCCCTTTTGTCATTTATAATATAAGCGACTCTGATTTTGGTTCCATTCATGTGTTCATTTATTTATGTAATGCAATGAATTATATCCTCTCTGACTGATATATAGTTACATGCTTTAGATTTTATGTTGTATGTCATCATTTCCCTACTTGTGTACATGTGTTCAGATGTGTCGAATGGAAGGATTTTGATCTGTCAAGCGAGGGACGGGAAACATCATCTTTTCTCCAATGACAACTGCGTGGGATTTGAGGTAGGCTACTCATCGCGATCTTTGTATTTTTGTAACTAGGAACCAAAGTCATTGCGTGACTTGATTGTCGCTAGACCCAATCTGGGCTAGTGGGATTGCCTCTATCTGCAGAGGGGATTTACCTCCTCAACAAAATGCTCAAGTAGATGCTCATCACAAAGAAGTTGTTGCCCCAACTCAAAGTAAAGACAAAGGAAACGGTGTTCCTAATCATGCTAAAGGAAACGAAACTTCCTCCAACGGTAAAATAAAAGAGAAATAATTCCAATAAGGAGGACAGAAGAAAGAGTCTTCACACAAATATCAACCTGAGAAGAAATATGCACCATTGAAAGAGGTCGAAAAACATTCTGCTCTTTTTTCTCCTGAAAATGAAATTTCCAAATTGAAAGTCTCCATTCCACTAACTAAAATAGTTAAGAATGATCAATACAAAGATCAAGTTGCTAATTTTCTTAGAGTTGATCAAATTTCTAACATGGTTAATGTGAGTGATGATCACCCTGAGCTTCTTTTTGGTCCTATTGTTGATGGTGATATAGAAGATAATGAAGTCCCTTTGTTTTTTTTAAGCCTCAAAATCCATGAATTTATCCTCCATAACTCCATGCTTAATTCTAGATCCTCTCACAAACTCATTCCCAAGGCCATTATGGATAGATTAGGACTGGACATCACAAGACCTTATCATGATCTTTACTCATTTAATTCAGGGAGGGTGAAATGTCTTGGTCTCATCAAGGAATTAGTGGTGTCATTAGAGAAAATCCCAACCAAGATGTCCTCATGGATTTTTTTGTGGCTGATATCCCTCCCAGATATGGAATGTTTCTGTCTCGGTCATGGGGAGCAAAGCTTAGAGGTACCTTACAGCTTGACTTTTCATACGCTACTATTCTGGTCTTTGGACAACTTAGGAAACTATACCGGGAAACTGAGATGAAGTACATGATCAACAACCGAGAAAAGCCAAACAACCATCATATACATGTTTTTCATATATATTTAGAGTCCTTTATCATGTTCAATGATGAATTTTCTGCGTCTTCCAAAGTTTTTATTGAAGAAAATACAGAAAATTCTAAAATTTCAAATTATGTTTTAGAATTGGAAAATGCAAAAATTTGTAAAAAAGTGCCAAATGGTTTGGAACCAAGTGCATCACCTCAAAAAAGTGATGAAACACCAGAAGAAATATAAGTTTTTGGTACAACAGAAATCTCTCAAACAACAAGAAAATTTCAGCCATCCAATTTGCAGTTACCGGATGAGGAAAGTAGTTTGTGGACTATGGTCTTCGATGGAGCTTTGGGAAAAGAAGGGGCTAGACTTGTAGTATGGATTCACAACCTTGTAAATCAGTCATTAAACATTCATCCCAATGTTGAAATGTCCTCCTACAAGATGTCTTTCAAATGTTGAAACAATGAAGCTGAGTATGAGGCTTTGATGGCCGGTCTAAAAATTGTCAAGAAGTTAGGTGACAAGAATATTTTTGTATATGGCGACTTCGAGTTAGTAATAAATCAAGTCAAAGGGGAATACCAAGCCAAGAATCCAAGGATGCGAGCTTATCAAAATGCAGTGCTAGACATCCTCAAGACATTCTCTAAGTACACTTTATCATTGATTCCAAGAGACAACAATGTTATTGATGATCCTCTTGCTACTTCAGCCAGCATGTTCAAAATTCCATTGTATCCTAATAAGAAGTATGAGATAAATGTAAAACATTTCCCTGTTGTCCCAGATAATGTTTAGTATTAGAGATTATTTCAAGATGATAAAAATATCAGAAAATTCTTGTAGATAGATGAGGAATTTGTGAATTCTCAAATGGAAAACCAGTTCTTTGAAGATGACCAAGAAATCCATGCAACAGAGATGAAAGTTCTTCAGCTGAAAGATAACTCAATTCCTAGAGTTTTTGTACCTTTGGAATATCTTTTTGATCAAGATCATGTTGCATGAAAAACGACCATGTTACCTACAGAAGTGGGAGGGAAGATCTCAATATTGGCACTCCGGAAAAGCCAAAGATGGTAAAAATTTCAAAATCTTTGAGTGCATAAATGAAAGGCAAATATGCAGCACTTATATCTCAATTTTCTGATGTATTTTCTTGGGAATATTCTTATTTTAAATTCTATAATAAGAGCATAATTCAGCATACCATTCCCTTGAAGCTAGATCAAAAACATTTCCATCAAAAGTAAAGAATAATGAATCCTAAGTTGTTTCCCTCTATTCCGAAGGAGGTAAATAGATTATTTACATCTGTTTTTATAATGCCTCTTTGATTTTAAAATTGGATGTCTAATCTAGTTCCAGTGAGGAAGAAGACAAGAGATATTCACTTTTGCATTTATATTAGAAATCTGAACAAAGTGTCATTAAAGGACAATTACCCACTACGGAAGATGGACCATATTCTCCAAAGGGTAGTTGGATATTCTAGACTTTCATTTCTAGATGCATACTCCAGGTATAATTAGATTCTTGTCCATCCAGATGATCAAGAAAATAAAACCTTCAAAACTCCTTGGGGCCAATTTCCAGTGAGCAACAGATATTTATTTCGCTAATGAAAATGATGTCTTTTTGGTCATTTATCTTGACGATATCACTGTATTTTCCAAGACAGATGAGAAGCACGTTCACCACTTGAAAACAATTTTTCAGAGATGTAGAAAGTTTGGCATATCATTGAACTCAAAGAAGAGTATTTTTGCTATGGAGGAAGGTAAATTTTTGGGCCATGTCATATCACAATATGGAATTAGGATAGATCCTTCAAGGATTGAAGCAATTCAAACCTTGGAATATCCTAGGAGAAAAAAGGAAATTCAGTCATTCAATGGAAAAATCAATTTTTTGAGAAGGTTTGTTCCCAATGTTTTCAAACACTTAAGGAAAATTACTGACATGTTGAAGAAATATAGTGAAGTAAAATGGTATGAAGATGTGAAGAAAGCATTCAATAAAGTTAACTTGGCTTTATCTCATGCTTATATCCTTATTAGTCTGGACTATAAACTTTATTTTTTCATTTTTTCATTTTCCTCAGAGCATACTCTTGTTGGTGTCCTCATGCAAAAGAAAAATCAGAATATGGAGTAGTCCATTGCCTTCTTCAGTAGAACCATAAGAGACGCAGCCTTAAGTACAACATCATTGATAAACATGACTTGGAGTTATTTAAAGCATTGAGATACTTTCAGGTATACATTCTCCACTCTCATATTATTGAATATGTTTTAAACATTTTTGTCAAAGATATGCCTACACAAAATGATCCTGAAGGGAAGAGAGGTAAATGGATCACCTCTATGTTAGAATAACTTAGAGATCAAGCCCACAAATATAATCAAAGGACAAGGCCTAGAGAAGCTTATGGAAGATTCAAATCTCCATGCTTTGGACATCAATTTTATTGATGCATTATTTGAAGAACAAGATGTTGACACATTACCTGAGGTATCTGAAATTTTCTCTCTATCGCCTTGGTATGATGATATAGTATATGTTTTTAAAAACTTGAATCCTCCTCTTGGCTTGCCAGGTAGTAAGGCTAGATATTTGAAGTTAAGAGCTATTAAGTACTGCATTCTCAATAGTGTCTTGTATTGGAAAGATTCAGGTGGAGTGTTGTTGAATTGTTTGGTTGAAGGAGAAGTAGAAAAAGTGATGAAAATTTTTCATATAGGTGACTGTGGCAGTCATATTTATTAGAAGACTACAACTAATGAGACATTGAGGGCAATCTTCTATTGGCCAAGTTTATTTTCTGATGTTTATAAAACAATCACGAGTTGTCATGAATGTCAAATATTTCAGGGAAAGAGGAAACTCATGTCTTTTCCCTTAAAACCAATTGAAGTGCAAGCATCATTCCAGCAGTGGGGACTTGACTTCATTGGTGAGATCCATCCTCCATCATCAACTCAGCACAAATGGATACTCACTGCCATAGATTATTTCACCAAATGAATTGAAGCCATCCCCACGAGGGAAGCTACCGACACTGTTATCATTCAATTTCTTGAGAACAATATTATGTCTCGGTTTGGATGTCCACACAAGATCATCACTGATAATGCAACTGCCTTCAAGTCCAAGAAATTTTTTGACTTTTGTGACAAGTATCACATTAGGATTTTTAATTCAACAACATATTATCCTTAGGGCAACAGGCTTGTTTAATTTTCAAATAAATCTTTGGTGAACATAATAATGAATATGCTGCAAGAAAACAAGAGGAATTGGCACAAAAACTCACCAATGCTCTATGGGTGGATAGAATTAGCATGAAGAGATCAATAAACATATCACCTTTCCATCTCATGTATGGTGTTGACATGGTGTTCCCTACTTCTCTAGTTGTACCAGTGATGAAAATTCTGCAAGAGATCGATAGTAAGCCTAATGACATTCAACGTAGAATCAACCAAATGATCCATCTACAACAGTCAAGAGATGAAGTCTTCAGTCATACTTCAAAGCTTCATGATAAAATCAAAAAGATTTATGATAGGAATACCAAAGCTGACGATTTAAATCTTGGAGATGTTGTTCTTCATTGGGATGCCTAGAATGAAGACAAGAGTAAGTATGGAAAGTTCGAAAATCTATGGAAAGCACCTTACAAGATCACTACATTCAGAGGTAAAAAAACATTTCTACTAGAGGATATTCAGGGAAAGAAGTGTTGGGACGACCAATCAATGGTAGGTTCCTAAAACATTATCTAACTTGATCAATCAAGAATAAATTCATTGTCATTGTACATATCATTTTAATTTGTTGTCCCAAGAATAAATAAGTTGTTGCAGAAGTTTGAAGCCTGGGGTGTTGAACCTTTAGTTAAACTGAGAGGGGGGGGAGTGAATCAGTTTAAAACATTCCTGATCTTTTAGAACTTTTCATTAAACTTAATTACACCTTCATTTCATATCCAATTTAATGTGTGAGTAATCTTAGAATGTAAGCAGCAAGTGTTAGTATAATATAGTAGTAGACTTAATATGAGAGCAACAGATATTAAGCAGATGATACATATCAGATCAATACATAAATATCATGCACAGAGACACCAGATATAAGTGGAAACCCATAAAGGGAGAAAACCACATCTTATTATTGTTGTGATGCAAAGGCAAGCTCCAACCACTGTTTTTCAGTAGGCACCAACCTACAGGAGGCTCCAACCTCAATTCTGCAAGCTACAACTTGCAAGGAAGCACCAACTCCCTTCAATTTTCTGCAGACACCAACCTATAGGAGGCTTCAAGCTCAATCAGCTACAACTGACAGCTATCAAGTTGCAACTTGATAGGGAAGCTCCAACTTCCTCAATTTATCAAACTGAATGTTTGCTGATTTACTTCAGATATCAGCTCTGTTCTGTAGCTTCTCTTTTCTAATCTTCTTCTCTTAATCTTCTCTGCCTGATTCTTCTATATTCTGCAATCTCTATATTTTCTCTCTCTCCTTCTCTCGAGCTTATCAAATTGATATTATATATAGAAATTCTCACATGACTGTTTGTATTTCACAAGGAATTTGGAGTGAATAGTCATGAATCTTTGGCTTTTGTCTTCTTATTCCTTTTTCCAACTCATTTTTAGAATTACTACAATATGTACAAATTTCCATGCTATAGTGGGATTTTTTCTTTTCCTTAGGATACTTGCCTTTGCATCACAAACAATAAAAGTTAATTACAACATTTACATTCACATTTTTAATTACATATTTCAATTTCACTCAGCTCCTTTTCTGGATTTTGGCTTTACTGGATTTGTCTTTTTCTGCTGTTGTTAAGAACTTGTTCTGCATACACTTTGTTCACTGTCATCTGCATATTCCCTATTTTATGTGCTTATTCACATGTCCAACTCATTCCTGTACATATTCCTGTCAAACCTGTAATCTCTGTGTATCTCTGTCAAACCCATACTTTTATCCTTGTGTTTATTCACCTGTTCACTGTCTTAATTCTGTTCTCGGGCTACCTGTCTACATTCTCTGTTCATATATGAGTTAAACATAATGGTTTGAAACTCACATTACATTTTCAATTCATCCAACCTTATTCTCTTTTTCATTTTATCCTTTATTCTGTTCCCTCTTCACTGCAATGGCTTAATAGCCGATTTTAAATCCGGGCAAACTTGAATTAATGCGGAAACTTCATTTTCCATGGTTATAAAACCATACATATGAATTCATTCATATTTCAAACACATGAGATTCTAATCCGGCAATTCGTCATATTCCTTTATTTTATGTCGGCACACGAATAAACAAGTCTAAGTATTTTTTTTTTTAATGTCTCAATTCAAAGAATTCGTATGTTCATTCAACATTCCGCCATGACTATAACCCGACCGTCCATCGTATAGCAAAAATCATATCGTATACCCTGACCCTTTTAACGACATGCCTAGATCATAGTCAAACTTTATTATACGTGTATATTTTCATATATATTCCAACGAACTCCATAATGCGTCAACTAGTACACAAACCAATTCTTACATATATTTCCACCCCGGGCCCACCTATGCAACCAATAAAACATATGCACTTACAATTGGATGATTCCACGCACCATCCAACAGTCACACACATTTCCCGATCCAATGAGACGCACTAAAGCGTACATGCGCAAAAGATAATGCGCGATGGCGCGTTGTACTCGAGTTATCCTCCACACACCTTGGTTAGACTCCGAGCAAGTTTTGCGAATGATCGCCATCAGATAGACCTCTTCCAGATCAATGGCTCGTGTCAATTTCGCTCGGCATCTTTGGTATGAAGAATAACGTGCGATGGCACAGTTTAACAAGCGGTTTTGTAATGGGTCCATAAGCCACGTGTCGATTCCTGTATGGAATCGCTCGCAAGTCCTCGAATACTGCCTTCGATATAAAAGTGGTGTGATGAATACCACCATTCAGCACCAAACCGCCGTCACTGTTTATATGGGTCACGGTTCCGCTTCATTCCACGCAAGGTTCCATCATATAGTTAAATACACCATTTTAATGCTAATTTCTTCGCATTAACACTAACTCTGGGCAACATCAAACATGCGCTGGTTCTGTCTTATTTACACAAGGTTCCGTCTGAATCTCCATTGTATTATCACTTCGTTACATAGTTCATACACATATAGGATATGATTTCGTACTTTATATATATATATATATATATATATATATATATATATATATATATATATATATATATATATATATATATATATATAAATAACGCCACTTTGGAATTTTATAAATCTTACTCCGCCCGTCGCTTCGTTGTGATAACGACTCCGTCTCCATATTTGCTTCCTCCGCCCCCGCCTTTGCCGCTCCATTGTCCGTCTTTGTCTCCTGTAACTATTCTTGTTTCTGCCATCCTGCTACCTCATTTTCCATCAATGACAATATTTCCAACAAACTTCCCCTTTAGCATTGATGGCAATACATTTTTCCGTTTTAGTTTGCTCTTCTCCGTCGGCCGCTCTTTCTCCCGTTTTTGCTCTTCCTCCCCCTTTGACATCAATGGTAAAGGGTTTCTTTTTGCATTTCCTCTCTCTGAGTTATGTTTAGGCCCTCTTCTACTGACTTTGTACCATGTTGCTCCATAGTGATGTATAAGACTCGTTGAGAGAACACTTTGAGTATACACTGTAAATTGATACAATTCTTTCACTTGTATAGAACTAAAAGTGAGAATAATGATACTTCATATAATACATTGTATCAGCTTTATGTAGTCAGATGTATAATCACTACTCTTATTTTATGTTTCGCATTCTTAATATAATGTTTCGCATCACAATACCGATCCTTTTGCTCTATAATTGACCTTTTGATGCTTGAATAATGAGATAACTCTAGGATGATAATTTGGTGTTCTTTTGCCTTAATCCTTTGATCCTGAGGACCTGATTCATGCTTTCCTTGTTGGTTGTTCTCCCCCTAGAATGATATTTTCATTTTTGTTCTCCCCCTGAAATTGTGCTTCCTCTTTATATTAGAGAGTAGCATCTACAAATACTACCCCTAGTTTATCTCTGAATTATTGAAATGGTTTTCTAGCAAGAGGTTTGGTAAATATATCACCGGCTCCGTTCTTTCGTTGGTACATATTCCTAAAATTTTACTATCTTCCTCGAGCCACTTTTTTCTCGCAGGAAATGATACTTGATTGGAATATGTTTAGTTTTTTGAAATGAAGTACATGGATTTTTAGATATACTTATAGCACTTGTATTATCACATTTAATTGAGATAGGTTCATCAATGCTAATCTTCATGTCTTGTAGAGTTTGCTTCATCCACATGACTTGTGTACAACATGTTGCTGCTGCAATATATTCTGCTTCTGCTGTAGATAGGGAGATAGATGTTTGTTTCTTGCTTAACCATGCCACCAGACTTTGTCCTAGATAGAATGCACCTCCACCTATACTCTTCCTGTCATCCACACAGCTGGCCCAATCTGCATTCGTGTATGCTGATAAAGTGAAGTTTTTTCTTTTAGGATACCAAATTCCATACTGTGTTGTTCCTTGTAGATATCTGAATATTATTTTGACTGCAAGAAGGTGATTTGTTTAGGTGCTGCTTAATATCTAGCCACTAGTCCTACTGCTAGCATGATGTCTAGTCTTGATGCAGTCAGATACAATAGACTTCCAATCATGGATCTGTAGAGTTTTTGATCTATATCAGCAGACCCATCATCAGCACACAGCTTGCAACCTGTGGTCATGGGAGTTGACACAAGTTTGCAGTCCTCCATTTTGAATTTTTCAGCATTTCTTTTAAGTATTTTTCCTGAGAGATGAAGGTGCCTGTGTTCTTTTGTTGAATTTGCAGTCCCAAGTAGAAACTGAGCTCTCCAATCATAGACATTTCAAACTATGTTTTCATCTCATCAGCAAACCCTTTTGCTAGTTCATCTTTGTTGCTTCCAAACATAATGTCATCAACATACACTACAACAATCAGGAGTTCATTTTCATGGGCTTTTATGTATATATTGCAGTCTACTCCACCTCTCTTAAAACCCTGTTTTTGCAAATGATTATCCAGTCTTGAGTACCAAGCACGAGGAGCCTGTTTCAGTCCATATAGGGCCTTCTTCAGTCTGCATACATAGTCTTCTCTGTCTGTCAATGAGAAGCCTTCTGGTTGTTCCATGTACACTTCTTCTTCTATATCTCCATTAAGAAAAGCAGACTTTACATCCATTTGATATACCTTGAAGTCTTGGTAGCATGCAAATGCCAGGAACATTCTGATAGCTTCCATTCTGGCTACTGGGGAAAATATTTCTTCATAATCAAGTCCTTCAATTTGTGAGTATCCTTTGCAAACCAGCCTGGCTTTATTCCTGATTACTTGTCCTTTCTCATTCATTTTGTTTTTTCAATACCCATTTTGAACCAATGATATTCTTCTCAATTGGTCTAGGAACTAGTTCCTAGGTATTGTTCTTCTCAATCTGGTCCTATTCTTCATTCATTTCTTTTACCCAATACTTGTCCTTGCTGGCTTCTTCAAACTTCTTTGGCTCTATTTGTGATAACATTGCTATGTATACTTCTTCTGTCTGTTCAATTAGCTGCCTTCTTGTTTTCACTCCTACACTCTTGTCTCCTATGATTTGATCTTCTGGATGGTTCTTTTGAGTGTATCTTGAGGGGGTTTTTGAGTTCAGTTCAGCATTTTCTGATGTTTTTCTTATTTCTTCATCATCTTGGTCCTCTTCTTCATGATTTTCAAGATGGATGCTACAATCTATATCTCTTGTCTTATTTGGAAGTTCTTCATCAAATCTTACATCAATACTTTCTACAATTTTTCGAAGAGTCTTGTTGTAGCATCTGTATCCTTTACTCTTGGATGCATATCCTAAGAGTATTCCTTCATCTGCTCTTGCATCAAACTTCCCTAGATTTTCATCATTATTCTTTATGTAGCACTTGCCGCCAAAGACTCTAAAGTGCTTGATTGATGCAGGTTTACCATGCCATAGCTCATAAGGTGTCTTGTCACTGTTAGGTCTTAAATGAGCTTTGTTTAGAATATGTACTGTTGTGTATACAGCTTCTGCCCAAAAGGTTTGATTAATGTTACTCTCTTGCATCATAGCTCTGGCCATTCGTTGTACAGATCTGTTTTGTCTCTATGCTACTCCATTCTGCTGAGGTGTCCCTGCAATGGTAAATTGTTTCTTTATTCCATGTTCATTACATAGGTCTACAAAGTCATAATCTGTGAATTCTCCTCCTCTATCTGATCTGATACATTTTAGCTTGCATCCAGTTTGATTTTCTGCTAATGCTTTAAATATCTTAAACTTTTCCAGTGCTTCTGATTTGTTCTTGAGAAAAGCAACCCATGTCATTCTGGAGAAATCATCTATTATCAACATGAAGTAGGATTCTCCACTTGGTGTCTTAGTTCTAGCAGGTCCACACAGGTCCATGTGCACAAGCTGGAGTGGTATTCTTGTTGATAGCTCATCTTTATATCTAAAGGATGTGCAAGTCTGTTTCCCCAATTGACAAGATTTGCATATGGTATTTGAAGGCCTTTTTATTTCTGGCATATCTCTGACAGCTTTCTTCTTGCTCAGTCTGATGATATGGTCGAAGCTGAGATGTCCCAATCTCCTATGCCATAACCATGACTCCTCAAGTTTGCTAAGATGGCGGGCTTCATCCTCCTCTTTTACTATGTAAACATTACTTTCTGTTCAAACACCTTTGAGCAGAGTCTTTCCTGTTGTGCTTGATCTGACTTCACAATCTTGTGCTCTAAAGAGAACTTCACAGCCTTTGTCACACATCTGACTGACATTCAGTAAATTTGCTTTCAGCCCATCTACAAATAGTACATCTTGGGCATTTCCTCTACCATTATCTACGCTGACTGAGCCTTTTCCCTTGATCCTACCTGATTTATCATTGCCAAAAGTAACATTGCCAGATTTCTTTTCATCAAGAGTTATAAACTTGCTTTTGTCTCCAGTCATATGTTTTGAGCAGCCACTGTCCAGGTACCACTGGCTTTTCAGGTCTTGAGCAGTTAGGGCCAGGTCACATTTATTCTCCTTCTTTATCCACTGGAGGCATCCTTTTGTTTGGTATCTTTTGTGAGTTGATGAATCACATCCTTTCAGAGGACATTTGGAAGGAATATGTCCAACTTGATTGCATATACAACATTTGATTATAGTTTTTGTAGAATTGTGAGTATGAAAAGAATTTCTTTGATTCATAAGCCTTCTTGAGGTGTTAAACATCAATATTTGTCCATACTTTCTACACTCAATGATTTTATGACCAAATTCCTTACAATAAAAGCAGTAACCATAGAAGTTATTTGCATACCTGATGTAAGGTTATCTCTTCCATTTGTTTGCTTGAGGCAGTCTCTTCAACGTTTGCATCTTTTTCTGGTTTGAATTACTCCTTCTTGCATGACAATATGCAGCAATGTGTCCCAACTTGTAGCAGACATAATAGGTGGTATTCTTCATTGGAGGGAATAATCTCCTTTGATGGTTTCCAAATTTTACATATTCAGGGGTCTTAGTATTTATTACATTCTTTGCTACTAGCGGTTTCTTATGATCTGTGTCTTCCTTATTGCAGATTTCTTCTTTTGTAGGAATTTTTTGAGCTGCTTCATCATTCTTCTTTGCTTTTGCAAAAATAATCTCTCTGTCAACCTTTTCTTTTCCTTTACTTGATTCTCCTTCATAGCCTATTCCAGTCTTTATCATAGGGGATCTTTGAGCAACCAAAATTTCATTCAACGTACTAGAGCTTGTTGTTTGGGAAGAGTTTATAACCACTTTCCTTTGAGCATTTTCTAATTTCTTTCTGAGACATACTACTTCTTCTTCCAACTTTTCTTGTTCTTGCATTTTTTCTTTGATTTGCTTAAGTAACATGTCCTCTATCTTCTTGGCTTCTTCAAGCTCTATTTTTAACTGCTTAAGGACTTCTGAATTCTGTTCTTCTCTTACATATTTGATAAGAATGTCCTTTTGTTTTCTGCATTTCAGTTTGAGTCTATCAATCTCTTCTAGGGAACTTCTTAGCTCCCCCTCAAGGTCGACTTCACCTTGTTCTTCTTCATATTCTAGCAGGAGACCTTCAAGTTCTTCTATGGCCATCAATAAGAATTCAGAGGTTCCTTCTTCACTTGAGGATTCATCTGAATCTTCAGATGTACTGCTGTCTTGTTGAGCACAGAAGGATTTTCTGTTGAACTTCTTTCCTTTCTGCCAGTTCTTTGATTTATTTTTCTCTAACTCTTGAGCTCGATTCCTTACTTTCTTGTGAGGACACTTAGCAGCATAGTGTCCCACTCTTTCACAGTTAAATCATTTGAAGGGGAGTTTAACTTTGTATTTACCTGAGCCTCTATCCAATTTCTTGACAAACTTTGCCTCTTCTTCATCCGAGCAGGAGCATATGTCTCCCTCTTCTTCTTTCTTCTTTTCTGTTTTAAAGGTTGCTTCCCTTGTACTTGGCTTTTTTTGTGGGAGCCTCATTTTATAGGCTGTTAAATTTCCAAGCAGCTGGTTCATGGTCAAGGTCTCCTAATCAGTTGTTTCTTCTATTGCAGACACCTTTGGATTAAACCTGGATGGAAGAGATCTTAGAATCTTTTGCACAATTATACTTTCTGGCATTTTTTCTCCAAGAGCTTTCATATTGTTAATAATTTCTGCAGCTTTTAGGAAGAAACTAGCAATGTCTTCATCATCATTCATTTTTAAGTTCTCAAACTGGGCTCTATAGACTTGAAGTTTGGCAGTCTTTACTTTCTTGTCCCCCTCATGGATGTTCTCCAGAGTATCCCACATTTCTTTGGCAATGTCTTTGTGCATTACTTTAATAAACTCTGCTTCACACAATCCATTCAAGATGGCATTCATGGCTTTTGCATTAGCCACAAAATCTTGTTTTGTTTCTTTCTCTGTGTCAGTTGCCTTTGGGGCATATCCTAATTCCATAGCAGCCCAGACTTCTATTCCTAGAGACATTATGTATGTCCTCATTCTGATTTTCCAGAAAGCATAATTTTCACCAGTGAAGAAAGGGGCTTTATTGGTTGAGCATCCTTCTTTACTAGCCATCTTGGGAACCTAGGATCTCCTTTCAGCTGTTAGATTGGTACTAAGGAACTTGGCTCTGATACCAATTGTTGAACCCTTAGTTAAACTGAGAGGGGGGGGGGGTGAATCAGTTTAACACAGTCATGATCTTTTAAACTTTTATGAAACCTTATTTACACCTTCATTTCATATCCAACTTAATATGTGAGTAATCTTAGAATGTGAGCAGCAAGTATTAATATAATATAATAGCAGACTTAATATGAGAGCAACAGGTATTAAGCAGATGATATAAATCAGATCAACACATAAAAATCATGCACAGAGACACCAGATATAAGTGGAAACCCATAAAGGGAGAAAACCACATCTTATTATTGTTGTGATGCAAAGGCAAGCTCCAACTCCCTCTCACCACTGTTTTTCTGCAGGCACCAACCTACAGGAGGCTCCTACCTCAATTCTGCAAGCTACAACTTGCAAGGAAGCACCAACTCCCTTCAATTTAACAAACTGAATGTTTGTTGATTTACCTCAGATATCAGCTCTTTTTTGTAGCTTCTCTTTCTGCTCTTCTTTTCTTGATCTTCTCTTCCTTATTCTTCTATACTCTTCCTTCTCTATATTTTCTCTCTCTCTCTCTATCTCACTTGAGCTTATCAAATTGATATTATATATAGTAATTCTCACATGACTGTTTGTATTTCACAAGGAATTTGAGGTGAACAGTCATGACTCTTTGGCTTCTGTCTTCTTATTTCTTTTTCCAACTCATTTTTAGAATTACTACAATATGTACAAATTTCCATGCTACAGTGGGATTTTGTCTTTTCCTTAGGATACTTGCCTTTGCATCACAAACAATAAAAAATTAATTACAAAATTTACATTCACATTCTTAATTACATATTTCAATTTTACTCAGCTCCTTTTCTGGATTTTAGCTTTACTGGATTTGTTTTTTCCTGCTGCTGTTAAGAACTTGTTCTGCATACTCTTTGTTCACTGTCATCTGCATATTCCCTGTTTTTTGTTTAATGCCCACCATATATATGGTCACGGTTTCATAACTATTTAAAGCACCAAACTATATTAAATTCCCACTTAAATATATAAATCAGCGTTGAGGTTAAAGCGGCAGCAGGTTGGTAGAGAGTTCACTGTTCGATCGGAGATCGACAGTCAGCGGGAGCAGAACCAGCCTGGCAGTTAACGGGAGGGGTGCCTCTGTAGTTGACTCACAGATCGAGCGTTGACCCATGATCAACGACCATAATTAACTGTGGGGCCATACCCCGACCGTGTTGTACCAACGGAGCGGTGCCTCCGCAACCACCAATATGTGGTGTCTCCGCCCGCGCACCACCATTGCGCCACCACTTCTTGAACAGAGTTTAAGTCTTAACCTTGGTTAAAATATTTTTAATATAACTCACCGGGCCTTATACTAAGAATACAATACGTCGAATAACATTAATAAACCAAATTCATTATATATGACTCTGCCTCGGGCCCACAATACAACCAAAGGACCAATCGAGTGCACACCGTACCTTTGTTAACCCACGCGCCCATCCGACGGTTGGTATTACATTTCCTGATCCAACGTATATCACTCGATAAACATGCGCAAACAATAATGCGTGATGGTGCTCTGTACTCGGGTTATCCTCCGCACACCTTGGTTAAAATCCAGGCAAGTCTGACGCACGATCACCGTCCGATGGCCCTCTTCCAGATCAACGGCTCGTGTCAATTTCGCTCCGCGTCCTGGTATGAAAGTTAATGAGCGAAGGTGCACGTTAAATGGTGGTTTTATTGTTCATCCAGGGACATGCGTCGACCAATCAATGGAATCGTTGCCAATTCGGGAATACCGCCTTCCGTATAATAGTGGTGCGATGAATACCACCGTTCACTTTAAACCACCGTTGCTGTTCATTCAGCTCTTGGTTCCACTTCTCCCTATGCTCCAGGTTCTGATACTCCACGATTTCAATTATATATATATATATATATATATATATATATATATAACTTTTCATCACATTTCAAATATATATATTCTTTGTTACGACTATGGTTCTGTGTCCATTCATACTGCACATTTGACTATGGTTCTGCCTCCAACGCAGAGTTCCACCGTTCATAACCCCTGTGGCTATATCTACAGTGCTCATCCCCACAGAGCCTATTCACACTTGTTCTTATACATGGGTTAGTGAGATTCGGTTTCGTTGACGCAGAGCTCACTACAATCTAGGCATGTACAATTTAAAACACAACATCAACCAGAAGTTGAGTTCTTCAACTAAATATAGAGCATTTGAATATAATGTCCAGAAATTAATTTATGTTATGTGTATTGTACATATTCTTGGAATAACAGTGGTTTCTCTGCAATAACAGCTGTGGCTCTGCCTCTGCCTCTACTGCTGTGATAACGGCTCTGTCTCCGTATTTGCTTCCTTTGCCTCTGCCTTTCTCCTTTATATTCATTTCCTCTTTGCTGCCTCCATTGTCTGTCTTTGTCTCCTTGTAACTGTTCCTGTTTCTACATCTGCTACCTCCTTTGCCATCAATGGCAACATTTCCAACAGTCTCCCCCTTTGGCATTGATGGCAATACATTTTCTCTGTTTGCCTGCTCTTTCTCCTGTTGCTTGCTCTTCATGTTTGCCTGCTCTTCCTCATGTTGTTTGCTCTTCCTGTTTGCCTGCTCTTCCTCCTATTGCTTTCTCTTCCTCCCCCTTTGACATCAATGGCAAAGGGTTGATTTTTGCATTTCCTCTCTTTGAGTTATGTTTAGGTCCTTTACTGCTGACTTTGTACCATGCTGCTCCAAAGTGATGTATAAAACTTGTTGAGAGAACACTTTGAGGATTATCAAATTTGAATATACACGGTAAATTGGTACAGTTCAAACGCATAGAATTCTTTCACTTGTATAGAGCTAAAAGTGAGAATAATGATACTTCATAGAATACAGATGTATCAGCTTTTATCTAATCAGAGATGTATGATTGGATTCAAACTGATGCTTTTGTTCTGTAATTGACCTTTTCATGCTTGAATAATGCAAACAAATCTAGGATAATAACTTGGTGTTCTTTTGTCTTAATCCTTTGATCCTGAGGACCTGATTCATGCTTTCCTTGCTGGCTGATCTCCCCCTAGAATGATATTATCATTTCTGTTCTCCCCCTGAGACTGTGCTTTCTCTTTATATCAGAGAGTAGAATCTATAGATACTACCCCTAGTTTATCCCTCAAATATTGAAATGGTTCTCTAGCAAGAGGTTTGGTAAATATATCGGCTATCTGTTCTTTTGTTGGTACATATTCCAGTTTTACTATCTTCTGATCCACTTGTTCTCAGAGAAAATGATACTTGATTGGGATATGCTTAGTTTTTGAGTGAAGCACAGTATTTTTAGATATACTTATAGCACTTGTATTATCACATTTAATTGAGATAGGTTCATCAATTCTTACCTTCATGTCTTGAAGAGTTTGCTTCATCCACATGACTTGTGTACAACATGATGCTGCTGTAATATATTCTGCTTCTGCTGTAGATAGGGAGATAGATGTTTTTTTCTTGCTTAACCATGCCACCAGACTTTCTCCTAGATAAAAAGCACCTCCACTTGTACTTTTCATGTCATCAACACAACTGGCCCAATCTGCATCTGTGTATGCTGTTAAAGTGAAGCTTTTGCCTTTAGGATACCAAAGTCCATACTGTGTTGTTCCTTGTAGATATCTGAGTATTATTTTCACTGCAAGAAGGTGATTTTGTTTAGGTGCTGCTTGATATCTAGCCACTAGTCCTACTGCTAGCATGATGTCTGGTCTTGATGCAGTCAGATACAATAGACTTCCAATCATGGATCTGTATAGTTTTTGATCTATATAAGCAGACCCATCATCAGCACACAACTTGCAACCTGTGGTCATGGGAGTTGACACAGGTTTGCAGTCCTCCATTTTGAATTTTTTTAGCATTTCTTTTAAGTATTTTTCCTGAGAGATGAAGGTGCTTGTGTTCTTTTGTTGAATTTGTAGTCCCAAGTAGAAATTGAGCTCTCTAATCATAGAAATTTCAAACTCTGTTTTCATCTCATCATCAAACACTTTTGCTAATTCATCTTTGTTGCTTCCAAACATAATGTCATCAACATACACTACAACAATCAGGAGTTCATTTTCATGGGCTTTTATGTATAGATTGCTGTCTACTCCACCTCTCTTAAAACCCTGTTTTTGCAAATGTTTATCCAGTCTTGAGTACCAAGCACGAGGAGCCTGTTTCAGTCCATATAGGGCCTTCTTTAGTCTGCATACATAGTCTTCTTTGTCTATCAATGAGAAGCCTTCTGGTTGCTCCATGTATACTTCTTCTTCTAGATCTCCATTAAGAAAAGAAGACTTTACATCCATTTGATATACCTTGAAGTCTTGGTAGCATGCAAATGCTAGGAACATTCTGATAGCTTCCATTCTGGCTACTGGGGCAAATGTTTCTTCATAATCAAGTCCTTCAATTTGTGAGTATCCTTTGCAGACCAACCTGGCTTTATTCCTGATTACTTGTCCTTGCTCATTCATTTTGTTTTTGAATACCCATTTTGAACCAATGATATTCTTCTCAATTGGTCTAGGAACTAGTTCCCAGGTATTTTTCTTCTCAATCTAGTCCAATTCTTCATTCATTTCTTTTACCCAATACTTGTCCTTGCTGGCTTCTTCAAACTTCTTTGGCTCTATTTGTGATAACATTGTTATGTATACTTCTTCTGTCTGTTCAGTTAGCTGCCTTCTTGTTTGCACTCCTACACTCTTGCCTCCTATGATTTGATCTTCTGGATGGTTCTTTTGAGTGTATCTTGAGGGGGTTTTTGAGTTTAGTTCAGCATTTTCTGATGTTTTTCTTATTTCTTCATCATCTTGGTCCTCTTCTTCATGATTTTCAGGATGGCTGCTGCAATCTATATCTCTTGTCTTGTTTGGAAGTTCTTCATCAAATCTTACATCAATAATTTCTACAATTTTTCGAAGAGTCTTGTTGTAGCATATGTATCCTTTACTATTGGATGCATATCCTAAGAGTATTCCTTCATCTTCTCTTGCATCAAACTTCCCCAGATTTTCATCATTATTCTTTATGTAGCACTTGCTGCCAAAGACTCTAAAGTGCTTGATTGATGCAGGTTTACCATGCCATAGCTCATAAGGTGTCTTGTCACTGTTAGGTCTTAAATGAGCTTTTTTTAGAATATGTACTGCTGTGTGTACAGCTTCTGCCCAAAAGGTTTGAGTAATGTTACTCTCTTGCATCATAGCTCTGGCCATTTGTTGTACAGATCTGTTTTGTCTCTCTGCTACTCCATTCTGCTGAGGTGTCCCTGCAATGGTAAATTGTTGCTTTATTCCATATTCATTACATAGGTCTACAAAGTCATAATCTGTGAATTCTCCTCCTCTATCTGATCTGATACATTTTAGCTTGCATCCAGTTTGATTTTCTACTAATGCTTTAAATATCTTAAACTTTTCCAGTGCTTCTGATTTTTTCTTGAGAAAAGAAACCCATGTCATTCTGGAGAAATCATCTATTATCAGCATGAAGTAGGATTCTCCACTTGGTGTCTTAGTTCTAGAAGGTCCACACAGGTCCATGTGCACAAGCTGGAGTGGTCTTCTTGTTGATAGCTCATCTTTAGATCTAAAGGATGTGCAAGTCTGTTTCCCCAATTGACAAGATTTGCATATGGTATTTGAAGGCCTTTTTATTTCTGGCATATCTCTAACAACTTTCTTCTTGCTCAGTCTGATGATATGGTTGAAGCTGAGATGTCCCAATCTCCTATGCCATAACCATGACTCCTCAAGTTTGCTAAGATGGCAGGCTTCATCCTCCTCTTTTACTATGTAAACATTACTTTCTGTTTGAACACCTTTGAGTAGATTCTTTCGTGTTGTGCTTGATCTGACTTCACAATCTTGTGCTCTAAAGAGAACTTCACAGCCTTTGTCACACATCTGACTGACACTCAGTAAATTTTCTTTCAGCCCATCTACAAATAGTACATCTTGTGCCTTTCCTCTGCCATTATCTATGCTGACTGATCCTTTTCCTTTGATCTTACCTGATTTATCATTCCCAAAAGTAACATTTCCAAATTTCTTTTCATCGAGAGTTATAAACTTGCTTTTGTCTCCAGTCATATGTTTTGAGCAGCCACTGTCCAGGTACCACTGGCTTTTCAGGTCTTGAGCAGCTAGGGCCAGGTCACATTTATTCTCCTTCTTTATCCACTGGAGGCATCCTTTTGTTTGGTATCTTTTGTGAGTTGATGAATCACATCCTTTCAGAGGACATTTGGAAGGAATATGTCCAACTTGATTGCATATACAGCATTTGATTATAGTTTTTGTAGAATTGTGAGTATGAACAGAATTTCTTTGATTCATAAGCCTTCTTGAGGTGTTAAACATCAATCTTTGTCCATACTTTCTACACTCAATGATTTTATCACAAAATTCCTTACAATAAAAGCAGTAACCATAGAAGCTATTTGCATACCTGATGTAAGGTTGTCTCTTCCATTTGTTTGCTTGAGGCAGTCTCTTCAATGGTTGCATCTTTTGCTGGTTTGAATTACTCCTTCTTGCATGACAATATGCAGCAATGTGTCCCAACTTGTGGCAGACATAACAGGTGGTATTCTTCATTGGAGGGAAGAATCTCCTTTGATGGTTTCCAAATTTTACATATTCAGGGGTCTTAGTATTTATTACATTCTTTGCTACTAGCGGTTTCTTCTGATCTGTGTCTTCCTTATTGCAGATTTCTTCTTTGTAGGAATTGTTTGAGCTGCTTCATCATTCTTCTTTGCTTTTACAAAAATAATCTCTATGTCAACCTTTTCTTTTCCTTTACTTGATTCTCCTTCATAGCCTATTCCATTCTTTATCATAGGGGATCTTTGAGCAACCAAAATTTCATTCAACTTACTAGAGCTTATTGTTTGGGAAGAGTTTATAACCATTTTCCTTTGAGCATTTACTAATTTCTTTCTGAGACATACTACTTCTTCTTCTAACTTTTCTTGTTCTTGAGTTTTTTCTTTGATTTGCTTAAGTAACATGTCCTCTATCTTCTTGGCTTCTTCAAGCTCTATCTTTAGCTGCTTAAGGACTTCTGAATTCTGTTCTTCTCGTACATACTTGAGGAGAATGTCCTTTTGTTTTCTGAATTTCAGTTTGAATCTATCAATCTCTTCTAGAGCACTTCTTAGCTCCCCCTCAAGGTCGACTTCACCTTCTTCTTCTTCATCTTCTAGCAAGAGACCTTCAAGTTCTTCTATGGCCATCAATAAGAATTCAGAGGTTCCTTCTTCACTTGAGGATTCATCTGAATCTTCAGATGTACTACTGTCTTGTTGAGCATAGAAGGATTTTATGCTGAACTTCTTTCCTTTCTGCCAGTTCTTTGATTTATTTCTCTCTAGCTCTTGAGGCTGATTCCTTACTTTCTTGTGAGGACACTTAGCAGCATAGTGTCCAACTCTTCCACAGTTAAAGCATTTGAAAGGAATTTTACCTTTGTATTTACCTGATCCTCTATCCAATTTCTTGACAAATTTTGCCTCTTCTTCATCTGAGCAGGAGCATATGTCTCCCTCTTCTTCTTTATTCCTTTCTGTTTTAAAGGCTGCCTCCCTCGTACTTGACTTCTTCTGTGGGAGCCTCATCTCATATGCTGTTAGATTTCCAAGTAGCTGGTTCATGGTCAAGGTCTCCCAATTAGATGTTTCTTATATTGCAAATACCTTGGGATTAAACCTGGGTGGAAGAGATCTTAGAATATTTTGTACAATTACAGCTTCTTTTATGTTTTCACCTAGAGCCTTCATTATATTTACTATTTCTGCAACCTTTAGAAAGAAGCTAGCAATGTCTTCATCATCATCCATTTTTAAGTTTTCAAACTGGGCTCTGTAGACTTAAAGTTTGGCAATCTTTACTTTCTTGTCCCCCTCATGGATGTTCTCCAGAGTATCCCACAATTCTTTGGCAGTGTCTTTGTGCATTACTTTAATAATCTTTGCTTCACACAATCCATTTAAGATGGCATTCATGGATTTTGCATTAGCCACAAAATCTTGTTTTGTTTCTTTCTCTGTGTCAGTTGCCTTTGGGGTATATCCTAATTCCACAGCACCCCAGACTTATATTCCTAGAGACATTATGTATGTCCTCATTCTGATTTTCCAGAAAGCATAATTTTCACCAGTGAAGAAAGGGGCTTTATTTGTTGAGCATCCTTCTTTACTAGCCATCCTGAGAACCTAGGATCTCCTTTCAGTTGTTAGATTGGTACTAAGGAACTTGGATCTGATACCAATTGTTGAATCTTTAATTAAACTGAGGGGGGGGGGGGTGAATCAGTTTAATACATACATAAGCCTTTTAAAATTTTCACCAAAATTATTTACAGCTTAATAAGTGAACAGTCTTATTTGCAGCCAATATTAATTAAATGTGACACCATACTTATGTTGAGACCAGCAAGCAATTAAGCAGATTGAAATAATCACATCAACACATGAGAAGCACACATAGAGACACCAGATATAAGTGGAAACCCATAAAGGGAGAAAACCACATCTTATTATTGTTGTGATGAAAAGGCAAGCTCCAACTCCCTCTCACCACTGTTTTTCTGCAGGTACCAACCTACAGGAGGCTCCTACCTCAATTCTGCAAGCTACAACTTGCAAGGAAGCACCAACTCCCTTCAATTTTCTGCAGGCACCAACCTATAGGAGGCTTCAACCTTAGTCAGCTACAAGTGACAGCTATCAAGCTGCAACTTGATAGGGAAGCTCCAACTTCCTCAATTTATCAAACTGAATGTTTGCTGATTTACTCCAGATATTAGCTCTATTTTGTATCTACTCTTCTTCTCTTAATCTTCTCTTCTTTATTCTTCTATATTCTGCATTCTCTATATTTACTCTCTCTCCCTCTTGAGCTTATCAAATTGATATTATATATAGAAATTCTCACATGACTGTTTGTATTTCACAAGGAATTTGGAGTGAACAGTCATGACTCTTTGGCTTCTGTCTTCTTATTCCTTTTTCCAACTCATTTTTAGAATTACTACAATATGTACAAATTTCCATGCTACAATGGGATTTTGTCTTTTCCTTAGGATACTTGCCTTTGCATCACAAACAATAAAAACTTAATTACAACATTTACATTCACATTCTTAATTACATATTTCAATTTTACTCAGCTCCTTTTCTGGATTTTAGCTTTACTGGATTTGTCTTTTCCTGCTGCTGTTAAGAACCTATTCTGCATACTCTTTGTTCACTGTCATCTGCATATTCCCTGTTTTCTGTTTAACGCCCAACATATATATGGTCACGGTTTCATAACTATTTAAAGCACCAAACTATATTACATTCCCCACTTAAATATATAAATCAGCGCTGAGCTTAAAGTGGCAGCAGGTTGGTAGAGAGTTCACCATTCGATCGGAGATCGACAGTCAGCGGGAGCAGAACCAGCCT